>CANJKZ010000903.1:1200000-1718896 GCA_947471745.1 Closterium sp. Naga37s-1
GTCGTCGAGCCACGTGTCAAACTGCAGGGGGCATCCCTCATGATCGAATGCTAGCACGCGGAGAGAAGCCATAGTGGCGCAGCACGCAGGGCGGGCAGAAGCTGGGCAGCGTAGAGGGGGGGAGCAAGCGGGCTGCAAGAAGGCAGTGCACAAGCTGCAAGGGACGGCGTACAGGAAGAAAGAGGCGATGCACGTGCGGCAGGGGCGGCTAGCGGGCCGTTAGAGAGCGGCGTGCAGGCGGCAGGAGTGGCTAGCGGGCCGCTAGCGAGCGGCGCGTGGGCTGCAGGGGCGGCGGGCTGGCCGATAGCCGGCGGTGCTCGGGCGGCAAAGGCGGCTGGCGGGCCGTTGGCAGGCGGCGTGCGGGGGGCAGAGGCGGCTAGCGGGCCGATAGCGGGCGGCGCGCGGGCGGCAGAGGCAGCTGGCGGGCCGTTAGCAGGCGGCGCGCGGGCGGCAGAAGCGGCTGGCGGGCCGATAGCGGGCGGCACGCGGGCGGCGGGGGCAGTTGGCGGGCCGAGAGCGGGCGGCTCGTCGGCGGCAGAGGCGGCTGGCGGGCCACTAGCGGGCGGCGCGCGGGCGGCAGGGGCGGCTGGCGGGCCTATAGCGAGCGGCGCGCGGGCAGCAGAGGCAGCTGGCGGGCCGATCGCGGGCCGCGCGAGGGTGGTAGGGGCGGTGGGCGAGCCGCTAGCGGGCGACGAGCCACGGGTGGACGGGCCTAGCGGCGACGGGCTAGGGGGGACGGGCCGGGGGCGACGGGCCTAGGGCGACGGGCCGAGGGGCGACGGGCCTAGGGCGTAGGGCATAGGGCGATGGGCCTAGGGGCGACGGGCCGAGGCGACGGGCCTAGGGCGACGGGCCTAGGCGACGGGCTAGGGGCGACGGGCCGAGGGTCGACGGGCCGGGGCGACGGGCCTAGGGCGACGGGCCTAGGGGCGACGGGCCAAGGCGACGGGCCGAGGCGACGGGCCTAGGGGCGACGGGCCTACGGGCGACGGGTCGCGATGGGCCTAGGGGTCGACGGGTCGCGACGGGCAGTAGGGGCAGCACGAGGGCTGCAGAGGGCGACTAGCGGGGTAGCGCTGTGGTGGGCCCAAGGAAAAAAAAAAACGGTCCTAGGGAAGGACCTGCTCTGAATCCATGTCAGAATACTGAACGAGAATGAAAGAACTATGAAATAGTTGGGCACAAGTACTAACCCTAATTGGGTTGTACCCCTTATGGGCTACCCCACTATAGCCTACACAACTGTAAGCACTATAACATTCTGACATGTATGTATGTATGTATGTATTTATGTATGTATGTATGTATGTATGTATGTATGTATGTATGTATGTATGTATGTATGTATGTATGTATGTATGTATGTATGTATGTATGTATGTATGTATTTATGTATGTAAGCATGTATGTATGTATGTATGTATGTATGTATGTATGTATGTATGTATGTATGTATGTATATATGTATGTGTGTATGGTGTGTGTGTATATGTGTGTGTGCATGTGTGTGTGGTGTGTGTGTGCGTGTGTGTGTGTGTGTCTGTGTGTGTGTTTTTATGCACGCGCGCATATAGGAAATGACAACATGGAAGGAATGATGGCCACGCGGGAGTGCACGAAGTTACCATCTATTGTTCTTGGTAACTGGAGTGGGTGAATGGGGCTGCATCTGGTGTACCATGTCTCGTCCATGCCATGCTGCTCCAACACTTGCATGCCGGCAGTGTCCCAAAATGTCAATGCATGTGATGGTGCAATCATGCCATGTTATTATGCCAGCATGCCATCGTAACACCATGCTATCATGCCACCATGACCCATGACATCATATCATCATGACCTTATCCAACCAGTCCATTATCATCCTATAATGCCACACACCCCAGCTTCTAAATAGGGGCAGAGGAGACGGAGTAGCGGTGGAGGGGCAGAGGAGGAGGAGGAGGAGGAGGAGGAGGAGGAGGAGGAGGAGGAGGAGGAGGAGGAGGAGGAGGAGGAGGAGGAGGAGGAGGAGGAGGAGGAGGAGGAGGAGGGGGATTTGGCAGTGAGGAGCAACGACTGGCTGAACGAGCACAGTAGAGATGGAGGTGAGTCGTCATGGCTGTTGAAGTAGCCTTAGCCTTAGTAGCCATGGCTAGAGTAGGAACGTGAGTGGCAAGAGGGTTTCGAGAGAGAAGAGGGGATTCACTAACAACAGTACAAGATATAGATGCAAGGGAAGGTGGGGAAAGGGGGTACACCACCAACAGAGAAACTAAATAATACTACACTTCTATTATAGCATGCAGTTACAAATGAATATAAATTCAACAATGGTCCACACTCATGTTGCAAGCCAGAATAGTAAGGTGTAGATGAGTATGTGTTACAGATTGGTATTTTATTGATTGAATATACTGGAAATGAATGTATCTGCGTCGAACCACTCTGTAATCGGGTCCTCTTATGTCATGGTCCCTTGCTAAATGTTTTTGAAAACCTAAATGGGTATGTTCATTCATAAGGCGAATGTGCAATATGCACATAACGAGAAGTCTCGTAAGATGGTACAATGTCAGTTTGAGGTGAATGCGCGCTTGGTGGTGGTGTTTTTCCTTCTGTAAGAACGGTTACCTTCCACGTCACCGCACAACGGTTATTGACTTCCTCAAAGTCTCCATCCTCTGCGGTTTCAAGCAAGTGTGCGACTTTCCGAACTCCCTGGATCACTCGCCACGTATGCAGCTGAGGCAATCCAAGTGCAACGCGCGAATGACGCGAAGGCCAACCAAGCCCAGCGTCAATCACGCAAATGCCCAACGCGAATCACGCAAAATCCAACCAATCAGAATACACTCTAGGAGCCACTCCAAGCCCTTCGCCGTCAGCACATCCCGGCGAGGTTGGTCCTACACTGTAAAATGATTTACTTTTTACTGTACAACCAATTTTTGAAACCCGAAGCCTTCCGTGTGACGGGGAAGTGAAATGGGAGTGTCCAGGACTGTACATCTGAAACCCTGAATCATGCGCGTCAAGGGGAAGGCCAAAGTACAGTGCAGAATCGAACCAATGGGAGAGACCAGCCACTTGCCCAGCTGAAGATACTTTCTACTGGTCAACCTGAAGCCCACAAAACCAAGAGCCATTTTGAGGTGGAGCAACAGACAGAATGTGTAGCTCCTGATTCAATCTCCCAAAGTCTGACAGTTGTGCAAAAGCTGGCTAGTACCAGCAGTAGCAAGCTCATTCACTACAGTAGATATAGCTAGCTAACTCGCCACGAAGCACCCCATGTCTATTACTAATAAACCTAAGTCCTGTCCTGGATCGCTGCCAGTGTTGGCAACTGCCAGTTGAACAGTTCGGCGAATCTCCAGTGGCGCCACTACTAGTTCAGACCTGCAATTGCCATCCTGAATTAAGTCCACTCATGCCGCTTGAGACTCTCAGCTGCTAGTAATACTAGAAGCAGTACCATTAGTAGACTCGGGGGAACCCGCAACTGTTACTGCCAGTAGCCTCAATTGGCTGTACTGACAGTGGTGCACGGAGACAGCAGCAGCTTCATCTGCCTCCTCCGATGAGAAGTGGTTTATCAAGTGGTAAGTTAAGTACTTTTATTTGTTGGAACCTCTAAACTAGACCACGTGGAACAGCAGGGAGTGACAATTCTACTCTCCCTCCTGGGAGACCTTCTGATTTTTTTTTTTTAGCCTCAGTCGTCCAGTAGCATCTGCAACGGTAGCGTTCTGCTGGCTGAGCGATTAGATGACAGAGCAGCAGACGCCATTCCGGACCAGCAGATTCCAGAGTACTAGCGGATGCAGCAGCAGCAGATCATGCAACCAGAGCAGATGCAACGACAGGCACGCCAGCAGCAGATGTCACAGCAGCAGATGCCACAGCAGCAGATGCAAGATCAGCAGATGGATCAACAGCAGATGCAACAAAAGATGCTGCAGCTGCAGGTATCACAGCAGCAGATGCAACAACAGATGCTGCAGCTGCACATGTCACAGCAGCTTGCAGCACGGGCCTATACAGCGCTGTCACAACAGCCACAGCCACAGCCACAGCTACAGCCTGAGGCTCAGCTACAGTCACAGCTACAGGCTAAGCCACAGCAACAGGTAAAGGCTCAGCTACAGCCACAGGTGCAGGCTCAGCTACAGCCACAGATACAGTCTCAGTTACAGGCTCAGCTACAGTCTCAGCTACAGTTTCAGCTACAGGGTCAGCTACAGTATCAGCTACAGGCTCAGCTACAGCCACAGCTACAGGCACAGATACAGGCTCAGCTACAGCCACAGTTTCATGCTCAGCTTCAGGCACAGGTACAGGCTCAGCTACAGCCGCAGTTACATGCTCAGCTACAGGCACAGCTACAGGCACAGCTACAGGCACAGCTACAGGCACAGCTACAGGCTCAGCAACAGGCTCATCCAGAGCAGCTATCACCACACCGGATCCAGCAGCTCTCCTCTCAGCTACAGCCACTGCTACAGCCGCACTTGTCGCAAGCACGAGAACAAGGTGAGGCTGCCGCTGGTGCAGGGCCAACAGGGCCATCAGAGCAATCAGGCCCATCAGGGTCATCAGAGCAATCAGGCCCATCAGGGCGTTTACCCAGACGCACCAGAATGGCACGCAGCCGCAACTACAACCAGCCAGGGCAGTACCGGGGAGTGAGGAAGCGCGGGGAATTTCGTTACGTTGCAGAGATTAAAGACACCAAGGGTGGGGTCCGCAGGTGGCTGGGTACGTTTCCTTCTGCAGAGGAGGCTGCTCGGGCGTTTGATGAAGCTGCTTTGAATCTACGAGGATCAAAGGCGAAGCTTAACTTCCCAAGGAGGCATATTCAGGAAAGGAGAGGGGTAGTAGGTTCGGATCCTGAAGCGCTATTAGGAGAAACGGCTAGGATGGAAGCAGCAGGAAGGGATGCAGAGGTGGATGGTGGAGGGATGGGTATGGGAGAGCAGCCACATGGGTTGA
This sequence comes from Closterium sp. Naga37s-1, assembly GCA_947471745.1. Lineage (NCBI taxonomy): Eukaryota > Viridiplantae > Streptophyta > Zygnematophyceae > Desmidiales > Closteriaceae > Closterium > Closterium sp. Naga37s-1. The sequence continues at coordinate 1,204,975 of CANJKZ010000903.1, forward strand.
TGGGTCAGACACTACAGCAGGGAGAGGGATTAATCAGGGACGGAGCAGTGACGTTTGCTGTGCCTCAAAGGCCGTTTGGAGAGGGTACGAGTAGGGTGGTGGCAGCGAGCTTCGCGGTGCCTCAAAGGTTGTCTGAAGTGGGAACAAGTGGGGAAGCATTAAAAAAAGAAACAGGTGCAGAATCAGGGGCTATAGGAACAGTGTTGGTACCAGCTGCAATTGTGGGACTGGGAGGAGGAGGAGGAGGAGGAGGAGGAGGAGGAGGAGGAGGAGGAGGAGGAGGAGGAGGAGGAGGAGGAGGAGGAGGAGGAGGAGGAGGGGAAGGAGGAGGAAGAGACAGGGTACAACAAAGAGGAAGAGGAGGAGGAAGAGGAGGAGGGGTAGGAGGAGGAAGAGGAAGAGGAAGAGGAGGACGAGGGGGAGGAGGAGGAGGAGGAGCAGGAGGAGAAGGAGGAAGAGAGGGAGTAGTAGGATTTGCAGCAGAAACTTCAGCAGGGAGTGATAGCGGGAGCAAAGCAGGAGGAGTATACATTCCCGAAGGAAGATCCACTGTAAGCGGTAGTAGCTCTGCCAATTCTGCCTCTGCCTCCTCCGCCTCTGTCTGTGCCCTCCCATCCACATTTGTTGATATCTCAGTCCCTGAAGCTGCACTCACCAGCGGTCATCCCCGTGAAGGCAACCCAGTGTTTAGTAGCGCCGAGATAAATCTGCCAAGTGCTATGGTAAATGGACAGGGGTTGCTGGGGTTCAATGCACTGGGAGCAGATCTGGAAAGGTTTGGAGGGTTGGGATTGCAAGAGGTGGTGGGATTTGAGGGCTTGACGGAAGGTGAGAGGGAGTTGTTCTCTGAAATTGCGGAGCATTTTGCCGAGCAGCTGGGGGGAATAGAAGAAACCGAAGGGGGTGGAGGGGGTGGGGTTGGTACTGCGAAAGGCAAGGAGGGAGTGGACGAATGGGAGATGCTTTCAGAGGAAGAAAGCAGTGGAAGCAGAGAGACCATTGACGGGGAAGGTGCGATGGAGGAGGCGGGTGCGATGGAGAAGGAGGGTGCGATGGAGAAGGAGGGTGCGATGGAGAAGGAGGGTGCGATGGAGGAGGAGAGTGCGTTGGAGACAAGGACGGGAATGGATGCGCACTTGGCTGGCCTTGTTTCCCATGACAACAGGGTGGAACTGATGGTGAGGGTGGGGGCCACTCCCATAGATATGGCACCTGATCAGCACTACCAGCTGCCTGGCACCAAGGATGCGGCTCACGAAAGCAGTCCTTCGAACCAAGGATTGCCAAACCAGATACGCGAAGCGGCGGATAGGCAGCAAGGAGGTTGCATTATGTCTGGGGTTGAGAACGGTACTGGTGTGTACATGATGGCAATGCAGCCGAGCCAGCCGACCATGCCAGTCCAAGGAGCCATGTCTGCGGAATTTGGTCCATCCTCTCAATGGGATCAGCCAGGTCAACAAGGTCAACGGGGTCAACAGGTCCAAGGGGCAGGTGTGGTGGTAGGTGCAGCAGCAGGGGGTCCGTCTGGTTGTACGATAGGACTTCCAGTACTGGCAGCCAGGGAGCAGGCTTTGGGAGCAGCGCAGCACGCACTGACAGGGGGACAGGCAGGGCAACATGATTCGTCCAGGCAGCAAAGAGCAGGGCAACGTGCAGCGATAGGGGAACAAGCATCGGCAGCAGGGCAGCATGTGCTGGCTTGGGAGCAAACAGCAGGAATGCCAGTCCCGGAACGCTTCGTTCCGCGGGCATCAAGCGAACCACGAGCGGTGTCATGGGGTTTCAGTGTCGAAGTGGCAGGGGGTGTGATGACGCATGCTGAGCATGGTTCTCTCCGGGAAACAGAGGAGGTGGTGGAGGTATGCAGCATGGCAGCTTCAGCTCCATACATGCTCCCAAGTTGGCATGATGATATGATAGATCATGCACCTGCCATGACGTCCCCGTTTGGGCCGCTTCACAGGCATCATCATGGCATGCGGTATGCATTTACCATGTCCCGCAGATCTTCAGTTGTTGTGATCCCGCACGTGCGTCGGCATCACCAGGACCAACAGCAGCAGCAGCAGCAGCAGCAGCAGCAGCAGCAGCAGCAGCAGCAGCAGCAGCAGCAGCAGCAGCAGCAGCAGCAGCAGCAGCAGCAGCAGCAGCAGCAGCAGCAGCAGAAGCAGCAGCAGCACCAGAACCAACAGCAGCAGCTGCAGAAGCAGGAGGAGGAGGAGGTGCAGAACCAACAGCAGCAGCAGCAGCAGCTCAGTGCATCAAGCTTCCAACGGCGCAGATCTTTCAACATGAAGGCTGGAAGGAGAGGCAAGGCACCTGCACGGTTTGCTTCTGCAGGCGTCATTTGTGAAGCTCTTCCCGTGGAAGAGTGGAGGGAGCAGCAGATATTTACAAGCCACACCCCATACCTGGAAAGTGACAACACGATTTCCAAGCTTTCCAGCCCTCCTTGGTCCGAGCCTCCACCCCAGATTCATTCCAAGCCTTGTTCTGAACCTGCGCCTCTTTTATTCCGAAGCAACAGCGTCTCTTCCCCACTGGAACCACCTGCTATCAGTACGTCAGCTCCTGATTCCCGGCTATGTGCGGGCAACATAGGTGGTGTGGGTGTTGTGAGCGGTGAAATTGGCGCTGGTGTTGCTGGTGGTGGTGTAGATGCTGCAGCTGCCAATGTGGGTAGTGGGACTGGCGCGGATAGTACTGTGAATACTGCTGCCGTTATTCCTGGTGGTCCTGGATTTGCTGGCGATGCTGGTGTTGTTCCTGTTGCTGGTGTTGCTGCTTCTGCTGGTGTTGCTGGCGTGGCTGGTGTTGCTGGTTATGCTGGTGTTTCTGGTTCTGCTGGTGTTGCTGGTGTGGCTGGTGGTGCTGGCGTGGCTGGTGGTGCTGCTGGGCCCGGTGCGGCTGGGGTTGCATCCTCCCCAGCCCGCTCTCTCCAACCAAAAACAGCAATCCCTCTGCAAAGGATGCGAAGGTCACAGTCCAATGAGCAGAGGCCAACGGGATCAGGACAGCTGGATATGGAAATGCATCGTGCGTCAACCTTCCAGCCAAGATTTCCAGCCAGCAAGTATGCTCAAGAGCTGCACAAACGATTGGGGAAGCAGCCTTGGTTGCCCTCCGTACAAGGGGCAATGCAGCAGATACAACTTGAGGGGAAGAAGAGGTTGACGCTGGATGAGACACAGATGGCGCAGCAGCCGCAGCAGCAGCAGCAGCAGCAGCAGCAGCAGCAGCAGCAGCAGCAGCAGCAGCAGCAGCAGCAGCAGCAGCAGCAGCAGCAGCAGCAGCAGCAGCAGCAGCAGCAGCAGCAGAAGCAGCAGCAGCAGCAGCAGCAGCAGCAGCAGCAGCAGCAGCAGCAGCAGCAGCAGCAGCAGCAGCAGCAGCAGCAGCAGCAGCAGCAGCAGCAGCAACATGGGAGCGGTGGGAGCGGTGCGATTGGTGCTGGCATTGCTGGCGGTATGGGTGTTGTTGGTCCTATGTGTGGTGTAGCCTCTGCAGGTTTCAACGTGGGAAGTGGGAATGGCGCGAATTGTGCCGGAAAGGCTGCTGTCGGTGTTGCTGGTGGCGCTGCTGCTGTTGCACCTGCTGGGGGTGTGGACGGTGCGGCTGTCGTTGCTGGTGGTGCTGGTGTTTCTGGTGTTGCTGGGCTGGCATCCTCCCCAGCCTGCTCTCCCAGTCCAATTTCATCTATCCCTCTGCACAGGGTGAGGCGATCACAGTCACATGACCAGGGACCAATGGGAGCAGGACAACTGAGCAGGCAAATGCTGCGTACGTCAACAATCGAGAAGCAGCCTTGGTTACCCGCCAGGAGGTATGGACAAGGGGTGCTGCAGCATGGACGGCTGGAGGGGCAGCAGAGGTCGTCGTTGGATGATAGATGGATGGCACAGCAGCAGCAGCAGAGCCTGTCGTTTTCAATTCAGCAGCAGCAATTGCAGTTGGTGCACCAGCAAGAGGAGCTGCAGCTGCTGCATCAGCACCAAGAGCAGCTCAATCGCCTCCAGTGTCACCTGCCCTTCCGCAGTCAGTCCACTCCCCCCATGACACATGCTGCTCTCACCTCCTCTGCTCTGACCTCTACTCCCGGCTTTGCTGGTGACGTTGCTTCTGGCGCTGCTGCTGGCGTTGCTACTGCTGCTGCTGCTGCTGCTGCTGCTGCTGCTGCTGCTGCTGCTGCTGCTGCTGCTGCTGCTGCTGCTGCTGCTGGTGCTGCTTCTGTCGCTGCTTCCGGAGCTGGTGCTGAGGATGCAGTCTCCCACTCGCACCGTGTCCCTCCGTCCCCCGCCAATCCAACCACCAACTTTGATGGTACGGCCCGCTGGCATGGATTCATCAACACAGAGAAGTGCGGTGTTGATGCCTTGGAGCATGATGCCTATAAGGGAATCAACGGCTACGGGACTGGTGGTGGGACCCTAAACCCTGGCAGCAGTGGAATAGATGTCGAAATGCAGGAACCTGCAGTAGAGGACTTCAGGCCTGCATACAATGCTGGTGCTACTGACCAGCCTACTGCTGAGCACCTTTCTCATCCTCACCCCTCAGCCAACCTGTTGATCCTGAGAGACAAGGAACACTCTGCAGTTGCTGCCTGGGGCCTCACCTCTTCATCTTCTCGCATCCAGGGTGCAGCCTATCACAGCTTCGAGAATCATATTAATGCGGTCCCCTTGATGGAGCAGTTGGGAGTCAACAGAGTAGGTTTGGAGGTTGGGGAACATGGGATTGATGCAGGAGAGTTGAATACAGGGGAATTCGAGCATGAAGCATCGCCTAGCCCTGGTGCTGAAACCTACACCATTGATGCACTCGAGAGGTTCTTGATGGATAATGGGGACCATAGGGAATAAGGATAGGGTTGAATTGCATGTATTTAGCTCCTATTTATATTCATTAGGCATATCTTTGTTTGTTTGTTGACTAATAATACAAGTGTGCTCATGCGTGTGTGTGTGTGTGTGTGTGTGTGTGTGTGTGTGTGTGTGTGTGTGTGTGCGCGTGCGTGTGTGTATGCATGCATGCATGTATGTATGTATGTATGTATGTATGTATGTATGTATGTATGTATGTATGTATGTATGTATGTATGTATGTATGTATGTATGTATTGCGGAGATTCACTCTACAACTGTAGTGAGCTAGACTACAGGGTTGGCACGAACTACTATGAGTGATCGTAGCTTTGCCTAGTTCCTTAGTGCTTGCACAATCACGGGAGAAATCGGCAAGAGTTTCCACTAGCAAAGTTGGAATTACAGAATAGTTGAACAAGCAATGACAACAATAACTACATCAAGCACCTAGCAACTCTGCAGCTAGCCTGGTCGACCGACAGCACAGCCTGGTCGACCGCCCGCCAGCATTGCGTAGAGTAGCTGCGCCAGCACTGCAGAAAGGCGACCTGCCAACACAGCAGGTCGACGGTGTGCCAATGCTGTAGAAGAGCGGCTGTCCAGCGTTGCCCCGTAGAAGACAGCAGTGCGCTCGCTCGTAGGTGTGCGCAGACGATTGGCCCGACTTGCACCGTTGTGCATTCGTCGGCTGTTGTCTGCGCTTGACGAGCCACATCGACTTCGGGATACCAACCCGAAGTCGCCTTCGCCATCGCGACCTCGACGACGTTCGCGTGCCTCCGCAGAACTCGCCGAGCAGGTTACCCGGTCGACCTGGACGACCACCAGGTGCCCCTGGTCGACCACAACTCCCGTCGAGCTACCCCCTGGTCGACGGACCCCTTTCGTCAATCAGGACTGTTAGCTGTTGTCGCCGAGCTCCTCTCGTCGACCGCTGCTCACTTGTAAGGTCGAGGGACTGCTCCGTCGACCTCCCGGTCGAACTGCTCCTCCTGGTCAACGGCAAACCCGTCGCCCAGACCAGTCACTTGTAGCTGTCGAGCTCCCTGGTCGACAGCAACACTACAGTGGTCGACTGCAGCTCGACGAAGCCTGTCGAGCAGCTTTCCCACTATGAACGGTCGGCTGCTACTCCCGTACATCCGACTAAGTCCTCGGCATTGCCCAAGCGAGGGCGGGGCCAACACTCCATTCCCGTTAACATGTATGTATGTATGTATGTATGTATGTATGTATGTATGTATGTATGTATGTATGTATGTATGTATGTATGTATGTATGTATGTATGTATGTTTGTATGTATGTATATATGTAAGTATGAATGTGTGTATGTATGTATGTATGTATCTATGTATGTAGTGTCAGAATACTGAACGAGAATGAATGAACTATGAAAGATTTGGGTACATGTACTAACCCTAATTGGGCTGTACCCCTTTATGGGCTACCCCACTATAGCCTACACAACGGTAAGCACTACAACATTCTGACACACCCCCATAGGCAAAGTGGGGGAGAACAAGTGGCCACAAGACCAGTCAAGAAAAGCAAAGCAAGCTCAGGGTGGATCACAAAGTCACCACACAGTCCGAGCACAAGCAAAGGGCCACAAGGCCAGTTCACATGCAGAGTCATATAAAAGAGAACAAACAATACAGTGATCATACCCTAGCAAGTGTAAGCATGCAGGTATATATATAGATCACAGTACAAGCAAAGTCAAGCAGTGAGTAAGTGAGGCAAAGTAGGCACAAGGCCTAACACAGTAGAGAATCGCTGATGATCACCAGGCGGAAGTGCCTTGGTGAATATATCAGCAGTGTTGGCCCTAGTGGCCACGTACGCAAGACGAAGCTGGCCACGCTGCTGCAACTCTCGAGCAAAGAAGTATCGCAGAGCGATGTGTTTCGTTCTGTGCTCCAGTCTGTGCTCCTAACACAAGGCATTCATGGCCTTGTTGTCTACGTACAGAACTGGAGGTGAACGAGGCTGCTCTCCCAAGTCGGTCAGCAGGTAGGTGAGCCAGCGTAGCTCCTGTGCAGCCATGGCCCCTGCGTAGATCTCAGCCTCACAACTCGAGTTGGGAACTGAAGACGAGCGGGTAGACCGCCAGGAAACAGAGCCGGAACCGAGGCTGAAGGTGTAACCCTGTGACGACCGCTGCGTAGCCAAGCCGTCAACCCAAGAAGCGTCTGCGTGACCAGTGAGGACAACTGGACCCCGTCCTCCAAGCACGAGCCCCATGCCCGACGTACTGCACAAGTAACGCAGTACCCTCTTCGCAGCATCCCAGTGCACCTTTCAGTGCCTACCGGGGGCCACGTAGCGAGCCAGAAGGCTGAGAGAGTACGCGAGGTCAGGTCGGGTGCATGTCATCATGTACATGAGGCAACCCACAAGCTCTGGGTATGGACCACTCGGCTCTACGGACTCGTCCGAAGGTGGAGCTGAGAGCGAGTGGCCGGTAGACAGAGGAGTGGGCTGTGGCAAGGAGAACTGGAAGCCGAAGCGCTGAAGGACCTGGTGCACCATGTGTGACTGAGTCAGTCTGATGGTGCGCCGTGCTCTGTCCCAGGTCAGTGCAGGTGTGTCTCTTCTGCAGCTCCGACTTCACAAGGTTCAGTGCCTCAGTGTCAGCAGTGGTAAAGACGAGTTCGTCGACGTAGACGAGGACGTAGAACGGCGGCAGCGAGGTGTCGGTGCGTAGAAACAACGACGGGTCAGCAGTAGAAGGAGCAAACCCAAGAGCCGCATATGTAGTCCTCAGTGTGTCGTACCACTCACGAGGCGCCTGGCGAAGACCGTAGACTGGCCGGCGGAGGCTCCACTGGGTACCTGCAGGAAACGACCCAGTGAAGCCAGGTGGGCGGCGCAGCCAGATCTCCTCGTGCAGGCTGCCCTGCAAGGAAGCTGTACTGAAGTCCAAAGAGTGTAACTCGTAGTCACGCTGAGCAGCGACGTGCAGCAACACCCGAAGAGTAGTCATCTTTGGGGTGGGGGAGAAGGTTTGGAAGTAGTCAACCCCCTGTCGCTGACTGAAGCCTCGAGCAACGTAACGCGCCTTGAAGGCAGGCGGAGAACCCGGCGGCCGCTTCACCCTGAAAATCCACATGTCATCGACTATGTTCGCCCCAGGTGGGGGAACCTCGTCGACGTAGGTGCCTGTGGACTTCCAGGATGCCATCTCGGCATCCATGGCTGCCTGCCACTGAGAGGAGTAAGGACCCGTAATCGCCTCTGCGTAAGAGCGCGGGGTCGGGATGTCTGGTGCATCCGGGTCTCCCTCAGGGGCAAGCAGCATGGAAGCGAAACGAGGTACAGCAGATGCAAGACACTCAAAGTCCTCCTGCCTGTCCTCAAGGACGTCCGTGCCAAGAGCACACTCACCCCCGACGGACCGAGGACTGGCAGACTCAGACTCAGCAACAAGAGCAGTGGCGTGGTCTAGACGACAGGCAGCAGCAAAGTCAAGCAGCTCAGCAACGAGGGCATACGCAGCAGTGGACTCAAAAGAAGGGTCAGTGACAGCAGTGGCGAGGAGACGAGAGACAGTGGGACTGGCGGCACGAGCGCGGTCAGACTCAGGGTCAGGGACCTCGAGAAGAGAGGACTCAGGAGGAGGCGGCAGAGGAACACGCAGTGGAACAGAGGAAGGACGAAGTGCCATAGCGTTTGTACACACTAGCTACCGAGCCTCCTCAGGTAGCTGCGTCTGCTCAGGTGTCCGCGTCAGGTCAGGTAGCACCCCCTTGCTCGTGTCGCCTCCTGTTGCACCAGACTCTTCTGTGGCACCACCGCCTGGGTCACCCCTCCCTGCCACGCCTTCGTGGCGGCGCCAGACGTGTGGTCAAACAACGAAACACTGTCCCTAGAGTCGCTCAGCAGGTACAGCTGCAGGTCGTCGAGCCACGTGTCAAACTGCAGGGGGCATCCCTCATGATCGAATGCTAGCACGCGGAGAGAAGCCATAGTGGCGCAGCACGCAGGGCGGGCAGAAGCTGGGCAGCGTAGAGGGGGGGAGCAAGCGGGCTGCAAGAAGGCAGTGCACAAGCTGCAAGGGACGGCGTACAGGAAGAAAGAGGCGATGCACGTGCGGCAGGGGCGGCTAGCGGGCCGTTAGAGAGCGGCGTGCAGGCGGCAGGAGTGGCTAGCGGGCCGCTAGCGAGCGGCGCGTGGGCTGCAGGGGCGGCGGGCTGGCCGATAGCCGGCGGTGCTCGGGCGGCAAAGGCGGCTGGCGGGCCGTTGGCAGGCGGCGTGCGGGGGGCAGAGGCGGCTAGCGGGCCGATAGCGGGCGGCGCGCGGGCGGCAGAGGCAGCTGGCGGGCCGTTAGCAGGCGGCGCGCGGGCGGCAGAAGCGGCTGGCGGGCCGATAGCGGGCGGCACGCGGGCGGCGGGGGCAGTTGGCGGGCCGAGAGCGGGCGGCTCGTCGGCGGCAGAGGCGGCTGGCGGGCCACTAGCGGGCGGCTCGCGGGCGGCAGGGGCGGCTGGCGGGCCTATAGCGAGCGGCGCGCGGGCAGCAGAGGCAGCTGGCGGGCCGATCGCGGGCCGCGCGAGGGTGGTAGGGGCGGTGGGCGAGCCGCTAGCGGGCGACGAGCCACGGGTGGACGGGCCTAGCGGCGACGGGCTAGGGGGGACGGGCCGGGGGCGACGGGCCTAGGGCGACGGGCCGAGGGGCGACGGGCCTAGGGCGTAGGGCATAGGGCGATGGGCCTAGGGGCGACGGGCCGAGGCGACGGGCCTAGGGCGACGGGCCTAGGCGACGGGCTAGGGGCGACGGGCCGAGGGTCGACGGGCCGGGGCGACGGGCCTAGGGCGACGGGCCTAGGGGCGACGGGCCAAGGCGACGGGCCGAGGCGACGGGCCTAGGGGCGACGGGCCTACGGGCGACGGGTCGCGATGGGCCTAGGGGTCGACGGGTCGCGACGGGCAGTAGGGGCAGCACGAGGGCTGCAGAGGGCGACTAGCGGGGTAGCGCTGTGGTGGGCCCAAGGAAAAAAAAAAACGGTCCTAGGGAAGGACCTGCTCTGAATCCATGTCAGAATACTGAACGAGAATGAAAGAACTATGAAATAGTTGGGCACAAGTACTAACCCTAATTGGGTTGTACCCCTTATGGGCTACCCCACTATAGCCTACACAACTGTAAGCACTATAACATTCTGACATGTATGTATGTATGTATGTATTTATGTATGTATGTATGTATGTATGTATGTATGTATGTATGTATGTATGTATGTATGTATGTATGTATGTATGTATGTATGTATGTATGTATTTATGTATGTAAGCATGTATGTATGTATGTATGTATGTATGTATGTATGTATGTATGTATGTATATATGTATGTGTGTATGGTGTGTGTGTATATGTGTGTGTGCATGTGTGTGTGGTGTGTGTGTGCGTGTGTGTGTGTGTGTCTGTGTGTGTGTTTTTATGCACGCGCGCATATAGGAAATGACAACATGGAAGGAATGATGGCCACGCGGGAGTGCACGAAGTTACCATCTATTGTTCTTGGTAACTGGAGTGGGTGAATGGGGCTGCATCTGGTGTACCATGTCTCGTCCATGCCATGCTGCTCCAACACTTGCATGCCGGCAGTGTCCCAAAATGTCAATGCATGTGATGGTGCAATCATGCCATGTTATTATGCCAGCATGCCATCGTAACACCATGCTATCATGCCACCATGACCCATGACATCATATCATCATGACCTTATCCAACCAGTCCATTATCATCCTATAATGCCACACACCCCAGCTTCTAAATAGGGGCAGAGGAGACGGAGTAGCGGTGGAGGGGCAGAGGAGGAGGAGGAGGAGGAGGAGGAGGAGGAGGAGGAGGAGGAGGAGGAGGAGGAGGAGGAGGAGGAGGAGGAGGAGGAGGAGGAGGAGGAGGAGGGGGATTTGGCAGTGAGGAGCAACGACTGGCTGAACGAGCACAGTAGAGATGGAGGTGAGTCGTCATGGCTGTTGAAGTAGCCTTAGCCTTAGTAGCCATGGCTAGAGTAGGAACGTGAGTGGCAAGAGGGTTTCGAGAGAGAAGAGGGGATTCACTAACAACAGTACAAGATATAGATGCAAGGGAAGGTGGGGAAAGGGGGTACACCACCAACAGAGAAACTAAATAATACTACACTTCTATTATAGCATGCAGTTACAAATGAATATAAATTCAACAATGGTCCACACTCATGTTGCAAGCCAGAATAGTAAGGTGTAGATGAGTATGTGTTACAGATTGGTATTTTATTGATTGAATATACTGGAAATGAATGTATCTGCGTCGAACCACTCTGTAATCGGGTCCTCTTATGTCATGGTCCCTTGCTAAATGTTTTTGAAAACCTAAATGGGTATGTTCATTCATAAGGCGAATGTGCAATATGCACATAACGAGAAGTCTCGTAAGATGGTACAATGTCAGTTTGAGGTGAATGCGCGCTTGGTGGTGGTGTTTTTCCTTCTGTAAGAACGGTTACCTTCCACGTCACCGCACAACGGTTATTGACTTCCTCAAAGTCTCCATCCTCTGCGGTTTCAAGCAAGTGTGCGACTTTCCGAACTCCCTGGATCACTCGCCACGTATGCAGCTGAGGCAATCCAAGTGCAACGCGCGAATGACGCGAAGGCCAACCAAGCCCAGCGTCAATCACGCAAATGCCCAACGCGAATCACGCAAAATCCAACCAATCAGAATACACTCTAGGAGCCACTCCAAGCCCTTCGCCGTCAGCACATCCCGGCGAGGTTGGTCCTACACTGTAAAATGATTTACTTTTTACTGTACAACCAATTTTTGAAACCCGAAGCCTTCCGTGTGACGGGGAAGTGAAATGGGAGTGTCCAGGACTGTACATCTGAAACCCTGAATCATGCGCGTCAAGGGGAAGGCCAAAGTACAGTGCAGAATCGAACCAATGGGAGAGACCAGCCACTTGCCCAGCTGAAGATACTTTCTACTGGTCAACCTGAAGCCCACAAAACCAAGAGCCATTTTGAGGTGGAGCAACAGACAGAATGTGTAGCTCCTGATTCAATCTCCCAAAGTCTGACAGTTGTGCAAAAGCTGGCTAGTACCAGCAGTAGCAAGCTCATTCACTACAGTAGATATAGCTAGCTAACTCGCCACGAAGCACCCCATGTCTATTACTAATAAACCTAAGTCCTGTCCTGGATCGCTGCCAGTGTTGGCAACTGCCAGTTGAACAGTTCGGCGAATCTCCAGTGGCGCCACTACTAGTTCAGACCTGCAATTGCCATCCTGAATTAAGTCCACTCATGCCGCTTGAGACTCTCAGCTGCTAGTAATACTAGAAGCAGTACCATTAGTAGACTCGGGGGAACCCGCAACTGTTACTGCCAGTAGCCTCAATTGGCTGTACTGACAGTGGTGCACGGAGACAGCAGCAGCTTCATCTGCCTCCTCCGATGAGAAGTGGTTTATCAAGTGGTAAGTTAAGTACTTTTATTTGTTGGAACCTCTAAACTAGACCACGTGGAACAGCAGGGAGTGACAATTCTACTCTCCCTCCTGGGAGACCTTCTGATTTTTTTTTTTTAGCCTCAGTCGTCCAGTAGCATCTGCAACGGTAGCGTTCTGCTGGCTGAGCGATTAGATGACAGAGCAGCAGACGCCATTCCGGACCAGCAGATTCCAGAGTACTAGCGGATGCAGCAGCAGCAGATCATGCAACCAGAGCAGATGCAACGACAGGCACGCCAGCAGCAGATGTCACAGCAGCAGATGCCACAGCAGCAGATGCAAGATCAGCAGATGGATCAACAGCAGATGCAACAAAAGATGCTGCAGCTGCAGGTATCACAGCAGCAGATGCAACAACAGATGCTGCAGCTGCACATGTCACAGCAGCTTGCAGCACGGGCCTATACAGCGCTGTCACAACAGCCACAGCCACAGCCACAGCTACAGCCTGAGGCTCAGCTACAGTCACAGCTACAGGCTAAGCCACAGCAACAGGTAAAGGCTCAGCTACAGCCACAGGTGCAGGCTCAGCTACAGCCACAGATACAGTCTCAGTTACAGGCTCAGCTACAGTCTCAGCTACAGTTTCAGCTACAGGGTCAGCTACAGTATCAGCTACAGGCTCAGCTACAGCCACAGCTACAGGCACAGATACAGGCTCAGCTACAGCCACAGTTTCATGCTCAGCTTCAGGCACAGGTACAGGCTCAGCTACAGCCGCAGTTACATGCTCAGCTACAGGCACAGCTACAGGCACAGCTACAGGCACAGCTACAGGCACAGCTACAGGCTCAGCAACAGGCTCATCCAGAGCAGCTATCACCACACCGGATCCAGCAGCTCTCCTCTCAGCTACAGCCACTGCTACAGCCGCACTTGTCGCAAGCACGAGAACAAGGTGAGGCTGCCGCTGGTGCAGGGCCAACAGGGCCATCAGAGCAATCAGGCCCATCAGGGTCATCAGAGCAATCAGGCCCATCAGGGCGTTTACCCAGACGCACCAGAATGGCACGCAGCCGCAACTACAACCAGCCAGGGCAGTACCGGGGAGTGAGGAAGCGCGGGGAATTTCGTTACGTTGCAGAGATTAAAGACACCAAGGGTGGGGTCCGCAGGTGGCTGGGTACGTTTCCTTCTGCAGAGGAGGCTGCTCGGGCGTTTGATGAAGCTGCTTTGAATCTACGAGGATCAAAGGCGAAGCTTAACTTCCCAAGGAGGCATATTCAGGAAAGGAGAGGGGTAGTAGGTTCGGATCCTGAAGCGCTATTAGGAGAAACGGCTAGGATGGAAGCAGCAGGAAGGGATGCAGAGGTGGATGGTGGAGGGATGGGTATGGGAGAGCAGCCACATGGGTTGATGGGTCAGACACTACAGCAGGGAGAGGGATTAATCAGGGACGGAGCAGTGACGTTTGCTGTGCCTCAAAGGCCGTTTGGAGAGGGTACGAGTAGGGTGGTGGCAGCGAGCTTCGCGGTGCCTCAAAGGTTGTCTGAAGTGGGAACAAGTGGGGAAGCATTAAAAAAAGAAACAGGTGCAGAATCAGGGGCTATAGGAACAGTGTTGGTACCAGCTGCAATTGTGGGACTGGGAGGAGGAGGAGGAGGAGGAGGAGGAGGAGGAGGAGGAGGAGGAGGAGGAGGAGGAGGAGGAGGAGGAGGAGGGGAAGGAGGAGGAAGAGACAGGGTACAACAAAGAGGAAGAGGAGGAGGAAGAGGAGGAGGGGTAGGAGGAGGAAGAGGAAGAGGAAGAGGAGGACGAGGGGGAGGAGGAGGAGGAGGAGCAGGAGGAGAAGGAGGAAGAGAGGGAGTAGTAGGATTTGCAGCAGAAACTTCAGCAGGGAGTGATAGCGGGAGCAAAGCAGGAGGAGTATACATTCCCGAAGGAAGATCCACTGTAAGCGGTAGTAGCTCTGCCAATTCTGCCTCTGCCTCCTCCGCCTCTGTCTGTGCCCTCCCATCCACATTTGTTGATATCTCAGTCCCTGAAGCTGCACTCACCAGCGGTCATCCCCGTGAAGGCAACCCAGTGTTTAGTAGCGCCGAGATAAATCTGCCAAGTGCTATGGTAAATGGACAGGGGTTGCTGGGGTTCAATGCACTGGGAGCAGATCTGGAAAGGTTTGGAGGGTTGGGATTGCAAGAGGTGGTGGGATTTGAGGGCTTGACGGAAGGTGAGAGGGAGTTGTTCTCTGAAATTGCGGAGCATTTTGCCGAGCAGCTGGGGGGAATAGAAGAAACCGAAGGGGGTGGAGGGGGTGGGGTTGGTACTGCGAAAGGCAAGGAGGGAGTGGACGAATGGGAGATGCTTTCAGAGGAAGAAAGCAGTGGAAGCAGAGAGACCATTGACGGGGAAGGTGCGATGGAGGAGGCGGGTGCGATGGAGAAGGAGGGTGCGATGGAGAAGGAGGGTGCGATGGAGAAGGAGGGTGCGATGGAGGAGGAGAGTGCGTTGGAGACAAGGACGGGAATGGATGCGCACTTGGCTGGCCTTGTTTCCCATGACAACAGGGTGGAACTGATGGTGAGGGTGGGGGCCACTCCCATAGATATGGCACCTGATCAGCACTACCAGCTGCCTGGCACCAAGGATGCGGCTCACGAAAGCAGTCCTTCGAACCAAGGATTGCCAAACCAGATACGCGAAGCGGCGGATAGGCAGCAAGGAGGTTGCATTATGTCTGGGGTTGAGAACGGTACTGGTGTGTACATGATGGCAATGCAGCCGAGCCAGCCGACCATGCCAGTCCAAGGAGCCATGTCTGCGGAATTTGGTCCATCCTCTCAATGGGATCAGCCAGGTCAACAAGGTCAACGGGGTCAACAGGTCCAAGGGGCAGGTGTGGTGGTAGGTGCAGCAGCAGGGGGTCCGTCTGGTTGTACGATAGGACTTCCAGTACTGGCAGCCAGGGAGCAGGCTTTGGGAGCAGCGCAGCACGCACTGACAGGGGGACAGGCAGGGCAACATGATTCGTCCAGGCAGCAAAGAGCAGGGCAACGTGCAGCGATAGGGGAACAAGCATCGGCAGCAGGGCAGCATGTGCTGGCTTGGGAGCAAACAGCAGGAATGCCAGTCCCGGAACGCTTCGTTCCGCGGGCATCAAGCGAACCACGAGCGGTGTCATGGGGTTTCAGTGTCGAAGTGGCAGGGGGTGTGATGACGCATGCTGAGCATGGTTCTCTCCGGGAAACAGAGGAGGTGGTGGAGGTATGCAGCATGGCAGCTTCAGCTCCATACATGCTCCCAAGTTGGCATGATGATATGATAGATCATGCACCTGCCATGACGTCCCCGTTTGGGCCGCTTCACAGGCATCATCATGGCATGCGGTATGCATTTACCATGTCCCGCAGATCTTCAGTTGTTGTGATCCCGCACGTGCGTCGGCATCACCAGGACCAACAGCAGCAGCAGCAGCAGCAGCAGCAGCAGCAGCAGCAGCAGCAGCAGCAGCAGCAGCAGCAGCAGCAGCAGCAGCAGCAGCAGCAGCAGCAGCAGCAGCAGCAGCAGCAGAAGCAGCAGCAGCACCAGAACCAACAGCAGCAGCTGCAGAAGCAGGAGGAGGAGGAGGTGCAGAACCAACAGCAGCAGCAGCAGCAGCTCAGTGCATCAAGCTTCCAACGGCGCAGATCTTTCAACATGAAGGCTGGAAGGAGAGGCAAGGCACCTGCACGGTTTGCTTCTGCAGGCGTCATTTGTGAAGCTCTTCCCGTGGAAGAGTGGAGGGAGCAGCAGATATTTACAAGCCACACCCCATACCTGGAAAGTGACAACACGATTTCCAAGCTTTCCAGCCCTCCTTGGTCCGAGCCTCCACCCCAGATTCATTCCAAGCCTTGTTCTGAACCTGCGCCTCTTTTATTCCGAAGCAACAGCGTCTCTTCCCCACTGGAACCACCTGCTATCAGTACGTCAGCTCCTGATTCCCGGCTATGTGCGGGCAACATAGGTGGTGTGGGTGTTGTGAGCGGTGAAATTGGCGCTGGTGTTGCTGGTGGTGGTGTAGATGCTGCAGCTGCCAATGTGGGTAGTGGGACTGGCGCGGATAGTACTGTGAATACTGCTGCCGTTATTCCTGGTGGTCCTGGATTTGCTGGCGATGCTGGTGTTGTTCCTGTTGCTGGTGTTGCTGCTTCTGCTGGTGTTGCTGGCGTGGCTGGTGTTGCTGGTTATGCTGGTGTTTCTGGTTCTGCTGGTGTTGCTGGTGTGGCTGGTGGTGCTGGCGTGGCTGGTGGTGCTGCTGGGCCCGGTGCGGCTGGGGTTGCATCCTCCCCAGCCCGCTCTCTCCAACCAAAAACAGCAATCCCTCTGCAAAGGATGCGAAGGTCACAGTCCAATGAGCAGAGGCCAACGGGATCAGGACAGCTGGATATGGAAATGCATCGTGCGTCAACCTTCCAGCCAAGATTTCCAGCCAGCAAGTATGCTCAAGAGCTGCACAAACGATTGGGGAAGCAGCCTTGGTTGCCCTCCGTACAAGGGGCAATGCAGCAGATACAACTTGAGGGGAAGAAGAGGTTGACGCTGGATGAGACACAGATGGCGCAGCAGCCGCAGCAGCAGCAGCAGCAGCAGCAGCAGCAGCAGCAGCAGCAGCAGCAGCAGCAGCAGCAGCAGCAGCAGCAGCAGCAGCAGCAGCAGCAGCAGCAGCAGCAGCAGCAGCAGCAGAAGCAGCAGCAGCAGCAGCAGCAGCAGCAGCAGCAGCAGCAGCAGCAGCAGCAGCAGCAGCAGCAGCAGCAGCAGCAGCAGCAGCAGCAGCAGCAGCAGCAACATGGGAGCGGTGGGAGCGGTGCGATTGGTGCTGGCATTGCTGGCGGTATGGGTGTTGTTGGTCCTATGTGTGGTGTAGCCTCTGCAGGTTTCAACGTGGGAAGTGGGAATGGCGCGAATTGTGCCGGAAAGGCTGCTGTCGGTGTTGCTGGTGGCGCTGCTGCTGTTGCACCTGCTGGGGGTGTGGACGGTGCGGCTGTCGTTGCTGGTGGTGCTGGTGTTTCTGGTGTTGCTGGGCTGGCATCCTCCCCAGCCTGCTCTCCCAGTCCAATTTCATCTATCCCTCTGCACAGGGTGAGGCGATCACAGTCACATGACCAGGGACCAATGGGAGCAGGACAACTGAGCAGGCAAATGCTGCGTACGTCAACAATCGAGAAGCAGCCTTGGTTACCCGCCAGGAGGTATGGACAAGGGGTGCTGCAGCATGGACGGCTGGAGGGGCAGCAGAGGTCGTCGTTGGATGATAGATGGATGGCACAGCAGCAGCAGCAGAGCCTGTCGTTTTCAATTCAGCAGCAGCAATTGCAGTTGGTGCACCAGCAAGAGGAGCTGCAGCTGCTGCATCAGCACCAAGAGCAGCTCAATCGCCTCCAGTGTCACCTGCCCTTCCGCAGTCAGTCCACTCCCCCCATGACACATGCTGCTCTCACCTCCTCTGCTCTGACCTCTACTCCCGGCTTTGCTGGTGACGTTGCTTCTGGCGCTGCTGCTGGCGTTGCTACTGCTGCTGCTGCTGCTGCTGCTGCTGCTGCTGCTGCTGCTGCTGCTGCTGCTGCTGCTGCTGCTGCTGCTGCTGGTGCTGCTTCTGTCGCTGCTTCCGGAGCTGGTGCTGAGGATGCAGTCTCCCACTCGCACCGTGTCCCTCCGTCCCCCGCCAATCCAACCACCAACTTTGATGGTACGGCCCGCTGGCATGGATTCATCAACACAGAGAAGTGCGGTGTTGATGCCTTGGAGCATGATGCCTATAAGGGAATCAACGGCTACGGGACTGGTGGTGGGACCCTAAACCCTGGCAGCAGTGGAATAGATGTCGAAATGCAGGAACCTGCAGTAGAGGACTTCAGGCCTGCATACAATGCTGGTGCTACTGACCAGCCTACTGCTGAGCACCTTTCTCATCCTCACCCCTCAGCCAACCTGTTGATCCTGAGAGACAAGGAACACTCTGCAGTTGCTGCCTGGGGCCTCACCTCTTCATCTTCTCGCATCCAGGGTGCAGCCTATCACAGCTTCGAGAATCATATTAATGCGGTCCCCTTGATGGAGCAGTTGGGAGTCAACAGAGTAGGTTTGGAGGTTGGGGAACATGGGATTGATGCAGGAGAGTTGAATACAGGGGAATTCGAGCATGAAGCATCGCCTAGCCCTGGTGCTGAAACCTACACCATTGATGCACTCGAGAGGTTCTTGATGGATAATGGGGACCATAGGGAATAAGGATAGGGTTGAATTGCATGTATTTAGCTCCTATTTATATTCATTAGGCATATCTTTGTTTGTTTGTTGACTAATAATACAAGTGTGCTCATGCGTGTGTGTGTGTGTGTGTGTGTGTGTGTGTGTGTGTGTGTGTGTGTGCGCGTGCGTGTGTGTATGCATGCATGCATGTATGTATGTATGTATGTATGTATGTATGTATGTATGTATGTATGTATGTATGTATGTATGTATGTATGTATGTATGTATGTATTGCGGAGATTCACTCTACAACTGTAGTGAGCTAGACTACAGGGTTGGCACGAACTACTATGA
This sequence comes from Closterium sp. Naga37s-1, assembly GCA_947471745.1. Classification (NCBI taxonomy): domain Eukaryota; kingdom Viridiplantae; phylum Streptophyta; class Zygnematophyceae; order Desmidiales; family Closteriaceae; genus Closterium; species Closterium sp. Naga37s-1. The sequence continues at coordinate 1,223,859 of CANJKZ010000903.1, forward strand.
GTGATCGTAGCTTTGCCTAGTTCCTTAGTGCTTGCACAATCACGGGAGAAATCGGCAAGAGTTTCCACTAGCAAAGTTGGAATTACAGAATAGTTGAACAAGCAATGACAACAATAACTACATCAAGCACCTAGCAACTCTGCAGCTAGCCTGGTCGACCGACAGCACAGCCTGGTCGACCGCCCGCCAGCATTGCGTAGAGTAGCTGCGCCAGCACTGCAGAAAGGCGACCTGCCAACACAGCAGGTCGACGGTGTGCCAATGCTGTAGAAGAGCGGCTGTCCAGCGTTGCCCCGTAGAAGACAGCAGTGCGCTCGCTCGTAGGTGTGCGCAGACGATTGGCCCGACTTGCACCGTTGTGCATTCGTCGGCTGTTGTCTGCGCTTGACGAGCCACATCGACTTCGGGATACCAACCCGAAGTCGCCTTCGCCATCGCGACCTCGACGACGTTCGCGTGCCTCCGCAGAACTCGCCGAGCAGGTTACCCGGTCGACCTGGACGACCACCAGGTGCCCCTGGTCGACCACAACTCCCGTCGAGCTACCCCCTGGTCGACGGACCCCTTTCGTCAATCAGGACTGTTAGCTGTTGTCGCCGAGCTCCTCTCGTCGACCGCTGCTCACTTGTAAGGTCGAGGGACTGCTCCGTCGACCTCCCGGTCGAACTGCTCCTCCTGGTCAACGGCAAACCCGTCGCCCAGACCAGTCACTTGTAGCTGTCGAGCTCCCTGGTCGACAGCAACACTACAGTGGTCGACTGCAGCTCGACGAAGCCTGTCGAGCAGCTTTCCCACTATGAACGGTCGGCTGCTACTCCCGTACATCCGACTAAGTCCTCGGCATTGCCCAAGCGAGGGCGGGGCCAACACTCCATTCCCGTTAACATGTATGTATGTATGTATGTATGTATGTATGTATGTATGTATGTATGTATGTATGTATGTATGTATGTTTGTATGTATGTATATATGTAAGTATGAATGTGTGTATGTATGTATGTATGTATCTATGTATGTAGTGTCAGAATACTGAACGAGAATGAATGAACTATGAAAGATTTGGGTACATGTACTAACCCTAATTGGGCTGTACCCCTTTATGGGCTACCCCACTATAGCCTACACAACGGTAAGCACTACAACATTCTGACACACCCCCATAGGCAAAGTGGGGGAGAACAAGTGGCCACAAGACCAGTCAAGAAAAGCAAAGCAAGCTCAGGGTGGATCACAAAGTCACCACACAGTCCGAGCACAAGCAAAGGGCCACAAGGCCAGTTCACATGCAGAGTCATATAAAAGAGAACAAACAATACAGTGATCATACCCTAGCAAGTGTAAGCATGCAGGTATATATATAGATCACAGTACAAGCAAAGTCAAGCAGTGAGTAAGTGAGGCAAAGTAGGCACAAGGCCTAACACAGTAGAGAATCGCTGATGATCACCAGGCGGAAGTGCCTTGGTGAATATATCAGCAGTGTTGGCCCTAGTGGCCACGTACGCAAGACGAAGCTGGCCACGCTGCTGCAACTCTCGAGCAAAGAAGTATCGCAGAGCGATGTGTTTCGTTCTGTGCTCCAGTCTGTGCTCCTAACACAAGGCATTCATGGCCTTGTTGTCTACGTACAGAACTGGAGGTGAACGAGGCTGCTCTCCCAAGTCGGTCAGCAGGTAGGTGAGCCAGCGTAGCTCCTGTGCAGCCATGGCCCCTGCGTAGATCTCAGCCTCACAACTCGAGTTGGGAACTGAAGACGAGCGGGTAGACCGCCAGGAAACAGAGCCGGAACCGAGGCTGAAGGTGTAACCCTGTGACGACCGCTGCGTAGCCAAGCCGTCAACCCAAGAAGCGTCTGCGTGACCAGTGAGGACAACTGGACCCCGTCCTCCAAGCACGAGCCCCATGCCCGACGTACTGCACAAGTAACGCAGTACCCTCTTCGCAGCATCCCAGTGCACCTTTCAGTGCCTACCGGGGGCCACGTAGCGAGCCAGAAGGCTGAGAGAGTACGCGAGGTCAGGTCGGGTGCATGTCATCATGTACATGAGGCAACCCACAAGCTCTGGGTATGGACCACTCGGCTCTACGGACTCGTCCGAAGGTGGAGCTGAGAGCGAGTGGCCGGTAGACAGAGGAGTGGGCTGTGGCAAGGAGAACTGGAAGCCGAAGCGCTGAAGGACCTGGTGCACCATGTGTGACTGAGTCAGTCTGATGGTGCGCCGTGCTCTGTCCCAGGTCAGTGCAGGTGTGTCTCTTCTGCAGCTCCGACTTCACAAGGTTCAGTGCCTCAGTGTCAGCAGTGGTAAAGACGAGTTCGTCGACGTAGACGAGGACGTAGAACGGCGGCAGCGAGGTGTCGGTGCGTAGAAACAACGACGGGTCAGCAGTAGAAGGAGCAAACCCAAGAGCCGCATATGTAGTCCTCAGTGTGTCGTACCACTCACGAGGCGCCTGGCGAAGACCGTAGACTGGCCGGCGGAGGCTCCACTGGGTACCTGCAGGAAACGACCCAGTGAAGCCAGGTGGGCGGCGCAGCCAGATCTCCTCGTGCAGGCTGCCCTGCAAGGAAGCTGTACTGAAGTCCAAAGAGTGTAACTCGTAGTCACGCTGAGCAGCGACGTGCAGCAACACCCGAAGAGTAGTCATCTTTGGGGTGGGGGAGAAGGTTTGGAAGTAGTCAACCCCCTGTCGCTGACTGAAGCCTCGAGCAACGTAACGCGCCTTGAAGGCAGGCGGAGAACCCGGCGGCCGCTTCACCCTGAAAATCCACATGTCATCGACTATGTTCGCCCCAGGTGGGGGAACCTCGTCGACGTAGGTGCCTGTGGACTTCCAGGATGCCATCTCGGCATCCATGGCTGCCTGCCACTGAGAGGAGTAAGGACCCGTAATCGCCTCTGCGTAAGAGCGCGGGGTCGGGATGTCTGGTGCATCCGGGTCTCCCTCAGGGGCAAGCAGCATGGAAGCGAAACGAGGTACAGCAGATGCAAGACACTCAAAGTCCTCCTGCCTGTCCTCAAGGACGTCCGTGCCAAGAGCACACTCACCCCCGACGGACCGAGGACTGGCAGACTCAGACTCAGCAACAAGAGCAGTGGCGTGGTCTAGACGACAGGCAGCAGCAAAGTCAAGCAGCTCAGCAACGAGGGCATACGCAGCAGTGGACTCAAAAGAAGGGTCAGTGACAGCAGTGGCGAGGAGACGAGAGACAGTGGGACTGGCGGCACGAGCGCGGTCAGACTCAGGGTCAGGGACCTCGAGAAGAGAGGACTCAGGAGGAGGCGGCAGAGGAACACGCAGTGGAACAGAGGAAGGACGAAGTGCCATAGCGTTTGTACACACTAGCTACCGAGCCTCCTCAGGTAGCTGCGTCTGCTCAGGTGTCCGCGTCAGGTCAGGTAGCACCCCCTTGCTCGTGTCGCCTCCTGTTGCACCAGACTCTTCTGTGGCACCACCGCCTGGGTCACCCCTCCCTGCCACGCCTTCGTGGCGGCGCCAGACGTGTGGTCAAACAACGAAACACTGTCCCTAGAGTCGCTCAGCAGGTACAGCTGCAGGTCGTCGAGCCACGTGTCAAACTGCAGGGGGCATCCCTCATGATCGAATGCTAGCACGCGGAGAGAAGCCATAGTGGCGCAGCACGCAGGGCGGGCAGAAGCTGGGCAGCGTAGAGGGGGGGAGCAAGCGGGCTGCAAGAAGGCAGTGCACAAGCTGCAAGGGACGGCGTACAGGAAGAAAGAGGCGATGCACGTGCGGCAGGGGCGGCTAGCGGGCCGTTAGAGAGCGGCGTGCAGGCGGCAGGAGTGGCTAGCGGGCCGCTAGCGAGCGGCGCGTGGGCTGCAGGGGCGGCGGGCTGGCCGATAGCCGGCGGTGCTCGGGCGGCAAAGGCGGCTGGCGGGCCGTTGGCAGGCGGCGTGCGGGGGGCAGAGGCGGCTAGCGGGCCGATAGCGGGCGGCGCGCGGGCGGCAGAGGCAGCTGGCGGGCCGTTAGCAGGCGGCGCGCGGGCGGCAGAAGCGGCTGGCGGGCCGATAGCGGGCGGCACGCGGGCGGCGGGGGCAGTTGGCGGGCCGAGAGCGGGCGGCTCGTCGGCGGCAGAGGCGGCTGGCGGGCCACTAGCGGGCGGCGCGCGGGCGGCAGGGGCGGCTGGCGGGCCTATAGCGAGCGGCGCGCGGGCAGCAGAGGCAGCTGGCGGGCCGATCGCGGGCCGCGCGAGGGTGGTAGGGGCGGTGGGCGAGCCGCTAGCGGGCGACGAGCCACGGGTGGACGGGCCTAGCGGCGACGGGCTAGGGGGGACGGGCCGGGGGCGACGGGCCTAGGGCGACGGGCCGAGGGGCGACGGGCCTAGGGCGTAGGGCATAGGGCGATGGGCCTAGGGGCGACGGGCCGAGGCGACGGGCCTAGGGCGACGGGCCTAGGCGACGGGCTAGGGGCGACGGGCCGAGGGTCGACGGGCCGGGGCGACGGGCCTAGGGCGACGGGCCTAGGGGCGACGGGCCAAGGCGACGGGCCGAGGCGACGGGCCTAGGGGCGACGGGCCTACGGGCGACGGGTCGCGATGGGCCTAGGGGTCGACGGGTCGCGACGGGCAGTAGGGGCAGCACGAGGGCTGCAGAGGGCGACTAGCGGGGTAGCGCTGTGGTGGGCCCAAGGAAAAAAAAAAACGGTCCTAGGGAAGGACCTGCTCTGAATCCATGTCAGAATACTGAACGAGAATGAAAGAACTATGAAATAGTTGGGCACAAGTACTAACCCTAATTGGGTTGTACCCCTTATGGGCTACCCCACTATAGCCTACACAACTGTAAGCACTATAACATTCTGACATGTATGTATGTATGTATGTATTTTATGTATGTATGTATGTATGTATGTATGTATGTATGTATGTATGTATGTATGTATGTATGTATGTATGTATGTATGTATTTATGTATGTAAGCATGTATGTATGTATGTATGTATGTATGTATGTATGTATGTATGTATGTATGTATGTATGTATATATGTATGTGTGTATGGTGTGTGTGTATATGTGTGTGTGCATGTGTGTGTGGTGTGTGTGTGCGTGTGTGTGTGTGTGTCTGTGTGTGTGTTTTTATGCACGCGCGCATATAGGAAATGACAACATGGAAGGAATGATGGCCACGCGGGAGTGCACGAAGTTACCATCTATTGTTCTTGGTAACTGGAGTGGGTGAATGGGGCTGCATCTGGTGTACCATGTCTCGTCCATGCCATGCTGCTCCAACACTTGCATGCCGGCAGTGTCCCAAAATGTCAATGCATGTGATGGTGCAATCATGCCATGTTATTATGCCAGCATGCCATCGTAACACCATGCTATCATGCCACCATGACCCATGACATCATATCATCATGACCTTATCCAACCAGTCCATTATCATCCTATAATGCCACACACCCCAGCTTCTAAATAGGGGCAGAGGAGACGGAGTAGCGGTGGAGGGGCAGAGGAGGAGGAGGAGGAGGAGGAGGAGGAGGAGGAGGAGGAGGAGGAGGAGGAGGAGGAGGAGGAGGAGGAGGAGGAGGAGGAGGAGGAGGAGGAGGAGGAGGGGGATTTGGCAGTGAGGAGCAACGACTGGCTGAACGAGCACAGTAGAGATGGAGGTGAGTCGTCATGGCTGTTGAAGTAGCCTTAGCCTTAGTAGCCATGGCTAGAGTAGGAACGTGAGTGGCAAGAGGGTTTCGAGAGAGAAGAGGGGATTCACTAACAACAGTACAAGATATAGATGCAAGGGAAGGTGGGGAAAGGGGGTACACCACCAACAGAGAAACTAAATAATACTACACTTCTATTATAGCATGCAGTTACAAATGAATATAAATTCAACAATGGTCCACACTCATGTTGCAAGCCAGAATAGTAAGGTGTAGATGAGTATGTGTTACAGATTGGTATTTTATTGATTGAATATACTGGAAATGAATGTATCTGCGTCGAACCACTCTGTAATCGGGTCCTCTTATGTCATGGTCCCTTGCTAAATGTTTTTGAAAACCTAAATGGGTATGTTCATTCATAAGGCGAATGTGCAATATGCACATAACGAGAAGTCTCGTAAGATGGTACAATGTCAGTTTGAGGTGAATGCGCGCTTGGTGGTGGTGTTTTTCCTTCTGTAAGAACGGTTACCTTCCACGTCACCGCACAACGGTTATTGACTTCCTCAAAGTCTCCATCCTCTGCGGTTTCAAGCAAGTGTGCGACTTTCCGAACTCCCTGGATCACTCGCCACGTATGCAGCTGAGGCAATCCAAGTGCAACGCGCGAATGACGCGAAGGCCAACCAAGCCCAGCGTCAATCACGCAAATGCCCAACGCGAATCACGCAAAATCCAACCAATCAGAATACACTCTAGGAGCCACTCCAAGCCCTTCGCCGTCAGCACATCCCGGCGAGGTTGGTCCTACACTGTAAAATGATTTACTTTTTACTGTACAACCAATTTTTGAAACCCGAAGCCTTCCGTGTGACGGGGAAGTGAAATGGGAGTGTCCAGGACTGTACATCTGAAACCCTGAATCATGCGCGTCAAGGGGAAGGCCAAAGTACAGTGCAGAATCGAACCAATGGGAGAGACCAGCCACTTGCCCAGCTGAAGATACTTTCTACTGGTCAACCTGAAGCCCACAAAACCAAGAGCCATTTTGAGGTGGAGCAACAGACAGAATGTGTAGCTCCTGATTCAATCTCCCAAAGTCTGACAGTTGTGCAAAAGCTGGCTAGTACCAGCAGTAGCAAGCTCATTCACTACAGTAGATATAGCTAGCTAACTCGCCACGAAGCACCCCATGTCTATTACTAATAAACCTAAGTCCTGTCCTGGATCGCTGCCAGTGTTGGCAACTGCCAGTTGAACAGTTCGGCGAATCTCCAGTGGCGCCACTACTAGTTCAGACCTGCAATTGCCATCCTGAATTAAGTCCACTCATGCCGCTTGAGACTCTCAGCTGCTAGTAATACTAGAAGCAGTACCATTAGTAGACTCGGGGGAACCCGCAACTGTTACTGCCAGTAGCCTCAATTGGCTGTACTGACAGTGGTGCACGGAGACAGCAGCAGCTTCATCTGCCTCCTCCGATGAGAAGTGGTTTATCAAGTGGTAAGTTAAGTACTTTTATTTGTTGGAACCTCTAAACTAGACCACGTGGAACAGCAGGGAGTGACAATTCTACTCTCCCTCCTGGGAGACCTTCTGATTTTTTTTTTTTAGCCTCAGTCGTCCAGTAGCATCTGCAACGGTAGCGTTCTGCTGGCTGAGCGATTAGATGACAGAGCAGCAGACGCCATTCCGGACCAGCAGATTCCAGAGTACTAGCGGATGCAGCAGCAGCAGATCATGCAACCAGAGCAGATGCAACGACAGGCACGCCAGCAGCAGATGTCACAGCAGCAGATGCCACAGCAGCAGATGCAAGATCAGCAGATGGATCAACAGCAGATGCAACAAAAGATGCTGCAGCTGCAGGTATCACAGCAGCAGATGCAACAACAGATGCTGCAGCTGCACATGTCACAGCAGCTTGCAGCACGGGCCTATACAGCGCTGTCACAACAGCCACAGCCACAGCCACAGCTACAGCCTGAGGCTCAGCTACAGTCACAGCTACAGGCTAAGCCACAGCAACAGGTAAAGGCTCAGCTACAGCCACAGGTGCAGGCTCAGCTACAGCCACAGATACAGTCTCAGTTACAGGCTCAGCTACAGTCTCAGCTACAGTTTCAGCTACAGGGTCAGCTACAGTCTCAGCTACAGGCTCAGCTACAGCCACAGCTACAGGCACAGATACAGGCTCAGCTACAGCCACAGTTTCATGCTCAGCTTCAGGCACAGGTACAGGCTCAGCTACAGCCGCAGTTACATGCTCAGCTACAGGCACAGCTACAGGCACAGCTACAGGCACAGCTACAGGCACAGCTACAGGCTCAGCAACAGGCTCATCCAGAGCAGCTATCACCACACCGGATCCAGCAGCTCTCCTCTCAGCTACAGCCACTGCTACAGCCGCACTTGTCGCAAGCACGAGAACAAGGTGAGGCTGCCGCTGGTGCAGGGCCAACAGGGCCATCAGAGCAATCAGGCCCATCAGGGTCATCAGAGCAATCAGGCCCATCAGGGCGTTTACCCAGACGCACCAGAATGGCACGCAGCCGCAACTACAACCAGCCAGGGCAGTACCGGGGAGTGAGGAAGCGCGGGGAATTTCGTTACGTTGCAGAGATTAAAGACACCAAGGGTGGGGTCCGCAGGTGGCTGGGTACGTTTCCTTCTGCAGAGGAGGCTGCTCGGGCGTTTGATGAAGCTGCTTTGAATCTACGAGGATCAAAGGCGAAGCTTAACTTCCCAAGGAGGCATATTCAGGAAAGGAGAGGGGTAGTAGGTTCGGATCCTGAAGCGCTATTAGGAGAAACGGCTAGGATGGAAGCAGCAGGAAGGGATGCAGAGGTGGATGGTGGAGGGATGGGTATGGGAGAGCAGCCACATGGGTTGATGGGTCAGACACTACAGCAGGGAGAGGGATTAATCAGGGACGGAGCAGTGACGTTTGCTGTGCCTCAAAGGCCGTTTGGAGAGGGTACGAGTAGGGTGGTGGCAGCGAGCTTCGCGGTGCCTCAAAGGTTGTCTGAAGTGGGAACAAGTGGGGAAGCATTAAAAAAAGAAACAGGTGCAGAATCAGGGGCTATAGGAACAGTGTTGGTACCAGCTGCAATTGTGGGACTGGGAGGAGGAGGAGGAGGAGGAGGAGGAGGAGGAGGAGGAGGAGGAGGAGGAGGAGGAGGAGGAGGAGGAGGGGAAGGAGGAGGAAGAGACAGGGTACAACAAAGAGGAAGAGGAGGAGGAAGAGGAGGAGGGGTAGGAGGAGGAAGAGGAAGAGGAAGAGGAGGACGAGGGGGAGGAGGAGGAGGAGGAGCAGGAGGAGAAGGAGGAAGAGAGGGAGTAGTAGGATTTGCAGCAGAAACTTCAGCAGGGAGTGATAGCGGGAGCAAAGCAGGAGGAGTATACATTCCCGAAGGAAGATCCACTGTAAGCGGTAGTAGCTCTGCCAATTCTGCCTCTGCCTCCTCCGCCTCTGTCTGTGCCCTCCCATCCACATTTGTTGATATCTCAGTCCCTGAAGCTGCACTCACCAGCGGTCATCCCCGTGAAGGCAACCCAGTGTTTAGTAGCGCCGAGATAAATCTGCCAAGTGCTATGGTAAATGGACAGGGGTTGCTGGGGTTCAATGCACTGGGAGCAGATCTGGAAAGGTTTGGAGGGTTGGGATTGCAAGAGGTGGTGGGATTTGAGGGCTTGACGGAAGGTGAGAGGGAGTTGTTCTCTGAAATTGCGGAGCATTTTGCCGAGCAGCTGGGGGGAATAGAAGAAACCGAAGGGGGTGGAGGGGGTGGGGTTGGTACTGCGAAAGGCAAGGAGGGAGTGGACGAATGGGAGATGCTTTCAGAGGAAGAAAGCAGTGGAAGCAGAGAGACCATTGACGGGGAAGGTGCGATGGAGGAGGCGGGTGCGATGGAGAAGGAGGGTGCGATGGAGAAGGAGGGTGCGATGGAGAAGGAGGGTGCGATGGAGGAGGAGAGTGCGTTGGAGACAAGGACGGGAATGGATGCGCACTTGGCTGGCCTTGTTTCCCATGACAACAGGGTGGAACTGATGGTGAGGGTGGGGGCCACTCCCATAGATATGGCACCTGATCAGCACTACCAGCTGCCTGGCACCAAGGATGCGGCTCACGAAAGCAGTCCTTCGAACCAAGGATTGCCAAACCAGATACGCGAAGCGGCGGATAGGCAGCAAGGAGGTTGCATTATGTCTGGGGTTGAGAACGGTACTGGTGTGTACATGATGGCAATGCAGCCGAGCCAGCCGACCATGCCAGTCCAAGGAGCCATGTCTGCGGAATTTGGTCCATCCTCTCAATGGGATCAGCCAGGTCAACAAGGTCAACGGGGTCAACAGGTCCAAGGGGCAGGTGTGGTGGTAGGTGCAGCAGCAGGGGGTCCGTCTGGTTGTACGATAGGACTTCCAGTACTGGCAGCCAGGGAGCAGGCTTTGGGAGCAGCGCAGCACGCACTGACAGGGGGACAGGCAGGGCAACATGATTCGTCCAGGCAGCAAAGAGCAGGGCAACGTGCAGCGATAGGGGAACAAGCATCGGCAGCAGGGCAGCATGTGCTGGCTTGGGAGCAAACAGCAGGAATGCCAGTCCCGGAACGCTTCGTTCCGCGGGCATCAAGCGAACCACGAGCGGTGTCATGGGGTTTCAGTGTCGAAGTGGCAGGGGGTGTGATGACGCATGCTGAGCATGGTTCTCTCCGGGAAACAGAGGAGGTGGTGGAGGTATGCAGCATGGCAGCTTCAGCTCCATACATGCTCCCAAGTTGGCATGATGATATGATAGATCATGCACCTGCCATGACGTCCCCGTTTGGGCCGCTTCACAGGCATCATCATGGCATGCGGTATGCATTTACCATGTCCCGCAGATCTTCAGTTGTTGTGATCCCGCACGTGCGTCGGCATCACCAGGACCAACAGCAGCAGCAGCAGCAGCAGCAGCAGCAGCAGCAGCAGCAGCAGCAGCAGCAGCAGCAGCAGCAGCAGCAGCAGCAGCAGCAGCAGCAGCAGCAGCAGCAGCAGCAGAAGCAGCAGCAGCACCAGAACCAACAGCAGCAGCTGCAGAAGCAGGAGGAGGAGGAGGTGCAGAACCAACAGCAGCAGCAGCAGCAGCTCAGTGCATCAAGCTTCCAACGGCGCAGATCTTTCAACATGAAGGCTGGAAGGAGAGGCAAGGCACCTGCACGGTTTGCTTCTGCAGGCGTCATTTGTGAAGCTCTTCCCGTGGAAGAGTGGAGGGAGCAGCAGATATTTACAAGCCACACCCCATACCTGGAAAGTGACAACACGATTTCCAAGCTTTCCAGCCCTCCTTGGTCCGAGCCTCCACCCCAGATTCATTCCAAGCCTTGTTCTGAACCTGCGCCTCTTTTATTCCGAAGCAACAGCGTCTCTTCCCCACTGGAACCACCTGCTATCAGTACGTCAGCTCCTGATTCCCGGCTATGTGCGGGCAACATAGGTGGTGTGGGTGTTGTGAGCGGTGAAATTGGCGCTGGTGTTGCTGGTGGTGGTGTAGATGCTGCAGCTGCCAATGTGGGTAGTGGGACTGGCGCGGATAGTACTGTGAATACTGCTGCCGTTATTCCTGGTGGTCCTGGATTTGCTGGCGATGCTGGTGTTGTTCCTGTTGCTGGTGTTGCTGCTTCTGCTGGTGTTGCTGGCGTGGCTGGTGTTGCTGGTTATGCTGGTGTTTCTGGTTCTGCTGGTGTTGCTGGTGTGGCTGGTGGTGCTGGCGTGGCTGGTGGTGCTGCTGGGCCCGGTGCGGCTGGGGTTGCATCCTCCCCAGCCCGCTCTCTCCAACCAAAAACAGCAATCCCTCTGCGAAGGATGCGAAGGTCACAGTCCAATGAGCAGAGGCCAACGGGATCAGGACAGCTGGATATGGAAATGCATCGTGCGTCAACCTTCCAGCCAAGATTTCCAGCCAGCAAGTATGCTCAAGAGCTGCACAAACGATTGGGGAAGCAGCCTTGGTTGCCCTCCGTACAAGGGGCAATGCAGCAGATACAACTTGAGGGGAAGAAGAGGTTGACGCTGGATGAGACACAGATGGCGCAGCAGCCGCAGCAGCAGCAGCAGCAGCAGCAGCAGCAGCAGCAGCAGCAGCAGCAGCAGCAGCAGCAGCAGCAGCAGCAGCAGCAGCAGCAGCAGCAGCAGCAGCAGCAGCAGCAGCAGCAGCAGCAGCAGCAGCAGCAGCAGCAGCAGCAGCAGCAGCAGCAGCAGCAGCAGCAGCAGCAGCAGCAGCAGCAGCAGCAGCAGCAGCAGCAGCAGCAGCAGCAGCAGCAGCAGCAACATGGGAGCGGTGGGAGCGGTGCGATTGGTGCCGGCATTGCTGGTGGTATGGGTGTTGTTGGTCCTATGTGTGGTGTAGCCTCTGCAGGTTTCAACGTGGGAAGTGGGAATGGCGCGAATTGTGCCGGAAAGGCTGCTGTCGGTGTTGCTGGTGGCGCTGCTGCTGTTGCACCTGCTGGGGGTGTGGACGGTGCGGCTGTCGTTGCTGGTGGTGCTGGTGTTTCTGGTGTTGCTGGGCTGGCATCCTCCCCAGCCTGCTCTCCCAGTCCAATTTCATCTATCCCTCTGCACAGGGTGAGGCGATCACAGTCACATGACCAGGGACCAATGGGAGCAGGACAACTGAGCAGGCAAATGCTGCGTACGTCAACAATCGAGAAGCAGCCTTGGTTACCCGCCAGGAGGTATGGACAAGGGGTGCTGCAGCATGGACGGCTGGAGGGGCAGCAGAGGTCGTCGTTGGATGATAGATGGATGGCACAGCAGCAGCAGCAGAGCCTGTCGTTTTCAATTCAGCAGCAGCAATTGCAGTTGGTGCACCAGCAAGAGGAGCTGCAGCTGCTGCATCAGCACCAAGAGCAGCTCAATCGCCTCCAGTGTCACCTGCCCTTCCGCAGTCAGTCCACTCCCCCCATGACACATGCTGCTCTCACCTCCTCTGCTCTGACCTCTACTCCCGGCTTTGCTGGTGACGTTGCTTCTGGCGCTGCTGCTGGCGTTGCTACTGCTGCTGCTGCTGCTGCTGCTGCTGCTGCTGCTGCTGCTGCTGCTGCTGCTGCTGCTGCTGCTGCTGCTGGTGCTGCTTCTGTCGCTGCTTCCGGAGCTGGTGCTGAGGATGCAGTCTCCCACTCGCACCGTGTCCCTCCGTCCCCCGCCAATCCAACCACCAACTTTGATGGTACGGCCCGCTGGCATGGATTCATCAACACAGAGAAGTGCGGTGTTGATGCCTTGGAGCATGATGCCTATAAGGGAATCAACGGCTACGGGACTGGTGGTGGGACCCTAAACCCTGGCAGCAGTGGAATAGATGTCGAAATGCAGGAACCTGCAGTAGAGGACTTCAGGCCTGCATACAATGCTGGTGCTACTGACCAGCCTACTGCTGAGCACCTTTCTCATCCTCACCCCTCAGCCAACCTGTTGATCCTGAGAGACAAGGAACACTCTGCAGTTGCTGCCTGGGGCCTCACCTCTTCATCTTCTCGCATCCAGGGTGCAGCCTATCACAGCTTCGAGAATCATATTAATGCGGTCCCCTTGATGGAGCAGTTGGGAGTCAACAGAGTAGGTTTGGAGGTTGGGGAACATGGGATTGATGCAGGAGAGTTGAATACAGGGGAATTCGAGCATGAAGCATCGCCTAGCCCTGGTGCTGAAACCTACACCATTGATGCACTCGAGAGGTTCTTGATGGATAATGGGGACCATAGGGAATAAGGATAGGGTTGAATTGCATGTATTTAGCTCCTATTTATATTCATTAGGCATATCTTTGTTTGTTTGTTGACTAATAATACAAGTGTGCTCATGTGTGTGTGTGTGTGTGTGTGTGTGTGTGTGTGTGTGTGTGTGTGCGCGCGTGCGTGTGTGTATGCATGCATGCATGCATGTATGTATGTATGTATGTATGTATGTATGTATGCATGTATGTATGTATGTATGTATGTATGTATGTATGTATGTATGTATGTATGTATGTATTGCGGAGATTCACTCTACAACTGTAGTGAGCTAGACTACAGGGTTGGCACGAACTACTATGAGTGATCGTAGCTTTGCCTAGTTCCTTAGTGCTTGCACAATCACAGGAGAAATCGGCAAGAGTTTCCACTAGCAAAGTTGGAATTACAGAATAGTTGAACAAGCAATGACAACAATAACTACATCAAGCACCTAGCAACTCTGCAGCTAGCCTGGTCGACCGACAGCACAGCCTGGTCGACCGCCCGCCAGCATTGCGTAGAGTAGCTGCGCCAGCACTGCAGAAAGGCGACCTGCCAACACAGCAGGTCGACGGTGTGCCAATGCTGTAGAAGAGCGGCTGTCCAGCGTTGCCCCGTAGAAGACAGCAGTGCGCTCGCTCGTAGGTGTGCGCAGACGATTGGCCCGACTTGCACCGTTGTGCATTCGTCGGCTGTTGTCTGCGCTTGACGAGCCACATCGACTTCGGGATACCAACCCGAAGTCGCCTTCGCCATCGCGACCTCGACGACGTTCGCGTGCCTCCGCAGAACTCGCCGAGCAGGTTACCCGGTCGACCTGGACGACCACCAGGTGCCCCTGGTCGACCACAACTCCCGTCGAGCTACCCCTCTGGTCGACGGACCCCTTTCGTCAATCAGGACTGTTAGCTGTTGTCGCCGAGCTCCTCTCGTCGACCGCTGCTCACTTGTAAGGTCGACGGACTGCTCCGTCGACCTCCCGGTCGAACTGCTCCTCCTGGTCAACGGCAAACCCGTCGCCCAGACCAGTCACTTGTAGCTGTCGAGCTCCCTGGTCGACAGCAACACTACAGTGGTCGACTGCAGCTCGACGAAGCCTGTCGAGCAGCTTTCCCACTATGAACGGTCGGCTGCTACTCCCGTACATCCGACTAAGTCCTCGGCATTGCCCAAGCGAGGGCGGGGCCAACACTCCATTCCCGTTAACATGTATGTATGTATGTATGTATGTATGTATGTATGTATGTATGTATGTATGTATGTATGTATGTTTGTATGTATGTATATATGTAAGTATGAATGTGTGTATGTATGTATGTATGTATCTATGTATGTAGTGTCAGAATACTGAACGAGAATGAATGAACTATGAAAGATTTGGGTACATGTACTAACCCTAATTGGGCTGTACCCCTTTATGGGCTACCCCACTATAGCCTACACAACGGTAAGCACTACAACATTCTGACACACCCCCATAGGCAAAGTGGGGGAGAACAAGTGGCCACAAGACCAGTCAAGGAAAAGCAAAGCAAGCTCAGGGTGGATCACAAAGTCACCACACAGTCCGAGCACAAGCAAAGGGCCACAAGGCCAGTTCACATGCAGAGTCATATAAAAGAGAACAAACAATACAGTGATCATACCCTAGCAAGTGTAAGCATGCAGGTATATATATAGATCACAGTACAAGCAAAGTCAAGCAGTGAGTAAGTGAGGCAAAGTAGGCACAAGGCCTAACACAGTAGAGAATCGCTGATGATCACCAGGCGGAAGTGCCTTGGTGAATATATCAGCAGTGTTGGCCCTAGTGGCCACGTACGCAAGACGAAGCTGGCCACGCTGCTGCAACTCTCGAGCAAAGAAGTATCGCAGAGCGATGTGTTTCGTTATGTGCTCCAGTCTGTGCTCCTAACACAAGGCATTCATGGCCTTGTTGTCTACGTACAGAACTGGAGGTGAACGAGGCTGCTCTCCCAAGTCGGTCAGCAGGTAGGTGAGCCAGCGTAGCTCCTGTGCAGCCATGGCCCCTGCGTAGATCTCAGCCTCACAACTCGAGTTGAGAACTGAAGACGAGCGGGTAGACCGCCAGGAAACAGAGCCGGAACCGAGGCTGAAGGTGTAACCCTGTGACGACCGCTGCGTAGCCAAGTCCGTCAACCCAAGAAGCGTCTGCGTGACCAGTGAGGACAACTGGACCCCGTCCTCCAAGCACGAGCCCCATGCCCGACGTACTGCACAAGTAACGCAGTACCCTCTTCGCAGCATCCCAGTGCACCTTTCAGTGCCTACCGGGGGCCACGTAGCGAGCCAGAAGGCTGAGAGAGTACGCGAGGTCAGGTCGGGTGCATGTCATCAGGTACATGAGGCAACCCACAAGCTCTGGGTATGGACCACTCGGCTCTACGGACTCGTCCGAAGGTGGAGCTGAGAGCGAGTGGCCGGTAGACAGAGGAGTGGGCTGTGGCAAGGAGAACTGGAAGCCGAAGCGCTGAAGGACCTGGTGCACCATGTGTGACTGAGTCAGTCTGATGGTGCGCCGTGCTCTGTCCCAGGTCAGTGCAGGTGTGTCTCTTCTGCAGCTCCGACTTCACAAGGTTCAGTGCCTCAGTGTCAGCAGTGGTAAAGACGAGTTCGTCGACGTAGACGAGGACGTAGAACGGCGGCAGCGAGGTGTCGGTGCGTAGAAACAACGACGGGTCAGCAGTAGAAGGAGCAAACCCAAGAGCCGCATATGTAGTCCTCAGTGTGTCGTACCACTCACGAGGCGCCTGGCGAAGACCGTAGACTGGCCGGCGGAGGCTCCACTGGGTACCTGCAGGAAACGACCCAGTGAAGCCAGGTGGGCGGCGCAGCCAGATCTCCTCGTGCAGGCTGCCCTGCAAGGAAGCTGTACTGAAGTCCAAAGAGTGTAACTCGTAGTCACGCTGAGCAGCGACGTGCAGCAACACCCGAAGAGTAGTCATCTTTGGGGTGGGGGAGAAGGTTTGGAAGTAGTCAACCCCCTGTCGCTGACTGAAGCCTCGAGCAACGTAACGCGCCTTGAAGGCAGGCGGAGAACCCGGCGGCCGCTTCACCCTGAAAATCCACATGTCATCGACTATGTTCGCCCCAGGTGGGGGAACCTCGTCGACGTAGGTGCCTGTGGACTTCCAGGATGCCATCTCGGCATCCATGGCTTGCCTGCCACTGAGAGGAGTAAGGACCCGTAATCGCCTCTGCGTAAGAGCGCGGGGTCGGGATGTCTGGTGCATCCGGGTCTCCCTCAGGGGCAAGCAGCATGGAAGCGAAACGAGGTACAGCAGATGCAAGACACTCAAAGTCCTCCTGCCTGTCCTCAAGGACGTCCGTGCCAAGAGCACACTCACCCCCGACGGACCGAGGACTGGCAGACTCAGACTCAGCACAAGAGCAGTGGCGTTCTTCCCCACTGGAACCACCTGCTATCAGTACGTCAGCTCCTGATTCCCGGCTATGTGCGGGCAACATAGGTGGTGTGGGTGTTGTGAGCGGTGAAATTGGCGCTGGTGTTGCTGGTGGTGGTGTAGATGCTGCAGCTGCCAATGTGGGTAGTGGGACTGGCGCGGATAGTACTGTGAATACTGCTGCCGTTATTCCTGGTGGTCCTGGATTTGCTGGCGATGCTGGTGTTGTTCCTGTTGCTGGTGTTGCTGCTTCTGCTGGTGTTGCTGGCGTGGCTGGTGTTGCTGGTTATGCTGGTGTTTCTGGTTCTGCTGGTGTTGCTGGTGTGGCTGGTGGTGCTGGCGTGGCTGGTGGTGCTGCTGGGCCCGGTGCGGCTGGGGTTGCATCCTCCCCAGCCCGCTCTCTCCAACCAAAAACAGCAATCCCTCTGCGAAGGATGCGAAGGTCACAGTCCAATGAGCAGAGGCCAGCGGGATAGGACAGCTGCATATGGTGCGTCGTGCGTCAACCTTCCAGCCAAGATTTCCAGCCAGCAAGTATGCCTCAAGAGCTGCACAAACGATTGGGGAAGCAGCCTTGGTTGCCCTCCGTACAAGGGGCAATGCAGCAGATACAACTTGAGGGGAAGAAGAGGTTGACGCTGGATGAGACACAGATGGCGCAGCAGCCGCAGCAGCAGCAGCAGCAGCAGCAGCAGCAGCAGCAGCAGCAGCAGCAGCAGCAGCAGCAGCAGCAGCAGCAGCAGCAGCAGCAGCAGCAGCAGCAGCAGCAGCAGCAGCAGCAGCAGCAGAAGCAGCAGCAGCAGCAGCAGCAGCAGCAGCAGCAGCAGCAGCAGCAGCAGCAGCAGCAGCAGCAGCAGCAGCAGCAGCAGCAGCAGCAACATGGGAGCGGTGGGAGCGGTGCGATTGGTGCCGGCATTGCTGGTGGTATGGGTGTTGTTGGTCCTATGTGTGGTGTAGCCTCTGCAGGTTTCAACGTGGGAAGTGGGAATGGCGCGAATTGTGCCGGAAAGGCTGCTGTCGGTGTTGCTGGTGGCGCTGCTGCTGTTGCACCTGCTGGGGGTGTGGACGGTGCGGCTGTCGTTGCTGGTGGTGCTGGTGTTTCTGGTGTTGCTGGGCTGGCATCCTCCCCAGCCTGCTCTCCCAGTCCAATTTCATCTATCCCTCTGCACAGGGTGAGGCGATCACAGTCACATGACCAGGGACCAATGGGAGCAGGACAACTGAGCAGGCAAATGCTGCGTACGTCAACAATCGAGAAGCAGCCTTGGTTACCCGCCAGGAGGTATGGACAAGGGGTGCTGCAGCATGGACGGCTGGAGGGGCAGCAGAGGTCGTCGTTGGATGATAGATGGATGGCACAGCAGCAGCAGCAGAGCCTGTCGTTTTCAATTCAGCAGCAGCAATTGCAGTTGGTGCACCAGCAAGAGGAGCTGCAGCTGCTGCATCAGCACCAAGAGCAGCTCAATCGCCTCCAGTGTCACCTGCCCTTCCGCAGTCAGTCCACTCCCCCCATGACACATGCTGCTCTCACCTCCTCTGCTCTGACCTCTACTCCCGGCTTTGCTGGTGACGTTGCTTCTGGCGCTGCTGCTGGCGTTGCTACTGCTGCTGCTGCTGCTGCTGCTGCTGCTGCTGCTGCTGCTGCTGCTGGTGCTGCTTCTGTCGCTGCTTCCGGAGCTGGTGCTGAGGATGCAGTCTCCCACTCGCACCGTGTCCCTCCGTCCCCCGCCAATCCAACCACCAACTTTGATGGTACGGCCCGCTGGCATGGATTCATCAACACAGAGAAGTGCGGTGTTGATGCCTTGGAGCATGATGCCTATAAGGGAATCAACGGCTACGGGACTGGTGGTGGGACCCTAAACCCTGGCAGCAGTGGAATAGATGTCGAAATGCAGGAACCTGCAGTAGAGGACTTCAGGCCTGCATACAATGCTGGTGCTACTGACCAGCCTACTGCTGAGCACCTTTCTCATCCTCACCCCTCAGCCAACCTGTTGATCCTGAGAGACAAGGAACACTCTGCAGTTGCTGCCTGGGGCCTCACCTCTTCATCTTCTCGCATCCAGGGTGCAGCCTATCACAGCTTCGAGAATCATATTAATGCGGTCCCCTTGATGGAGCAGTTGGGAGTCAACAGAGTAGGTTTGGAGGTTGGGGAACATGGGATTGATGCAGGAGAGTTGAATACAGGGGAATTCGAGCATGAAGCATCGCCTAGCCCTGGTGCTGAAACCTACACCATTGATGCACTCGAGAGGTTCTTGATGGATAATGGGGACCATAGGGAATAAGGATAGGGTTGAATTGCATGTATTTAGCTCCTATTTATATTCATTAGGCATATCTTTGTTTGTTTGTTGACTAATAATACAAGTGTGCTCATGTGTGTGTGTGTGTGTGTGTGTGTGTGTGTGTGTGTGTGTGTGCGCGCGTGCGTGTGTGTATGCATGCATGCATGCATGTATGTATGTATGTATGTATGTATGTATGTATGCATGTATGTATGTATGTATGTATGTATGTATGTATGTATGTATGTATGTATGTATGTATGTATTGCGGAGATTCACTCTACAACTGTAGTGAGCTAGACTACAGGGTTGGCACGAACTACTATGAGTGATCGTAGCTTTGCCTAGTTCCTTAGTGCTTGCACAATCACAGGAGAAATCGGCAAGAGTTTCCACTAGCAAAGTTGGAATTACAGAATAGTTGAACAAGCAATGACAACAATGACTACATCAAGCACCTAGCAACTCTGCAGCTAGCCTGGTCGACCGACAGCACAGCCTGGTCGACCGCCCGCCAGCATTGCGTAGAGTAGCTGCGCCAGCACTGCAGAAAGGCGACCTGCCAACACAGCAGGTCGACGGTGTGCCAATGCTGTAGAAGAGCGGCTGTCCAGCGTTGCCCCGTAGAAGACAGCAGTGCGCTCGCTCGTAGGTGTGCGCAGACGATTGGCCCGACTTGCACCGTTGTGCATTCGTCGGCTGTTGTCTGCGCTTGACGAGCCACATCGACTTCGGGATACCAACCCGAAGTCGCCTTCGCCATCGCGACCTCGACGACGTTTGCGTGCCTCCGCAGAACTCGCCGAGCAGGTTACCCGGTCGACCTGGACGACCACCAGGTGCCCCTGGTCGACCACAACTCCCGTCGAGCTACCCTCTGGTCGACGGACCCCTTTCGTCAATCAGGACTGTTAGCTGTTGTCGCCGAGCTCCTCTCGTCGACCGCTGCTCACTTGTAAGGTCGACGGACTGCTCCGTCGACCTCCCGGTCGAACTGCTCCTCCTGGTCAACGGCAAACCCGTCGCCCAGACCAGTCACTTGTAGCTGTCGAGCTCCCTGGTCGACAGCAACACTACAGTGGTCGACTGCAGCTCGACGAAGCCTGTCGAGCAGCTTTCCCACTATGAACGGTCGGCTGCTACTCCCGTACATCCGACTAAGTCCTCGGCATTGCCCAAGCGAGGGCGGGGCCAACACTCCATTCCCGTTAACATGTATGTATGTATGTATGTATGTATGTATGTATGTATGTATGTATGTATGTATGTATGTATGTTTGTATGTATGTATATATGTAAGTATGAATGTGTGTATGTATGTATGTATGTATCTATGTATGTAGTGTCAGAATACTGAACGAGAATGAATGAACTATGAAAGATTTGGGTACATGTACTAACCCTAATTGGGCTGTACCCCTTTATGGGCTACCCCACTATAGCCTACACAACGGTAAGCACTACAACATTCTGACACACCCCCATAGGCAAAGTGGGGGAGAACAAGTGGCCACAAGACCAGTCAAGGAAAGCAAAGCAAGCTCAGGGTGGATCACAAAGTCACCACACAGTCCGAGCACAAGCAAAGGGCCACAAGGCCAGTTCACATGCAGAGTCATATAAAAGAGAACAAACAATACAGTGATCATACCCTAGCAAGTGTAAGCATGCAAGTATATATATAGATCACAGTACAAGCAAAGTCAAGCAGTGAGTAAGTGAGGCAAAGTAGGCACAAGGCCTAACACAGTAGAGAATCGCTGATGATCACCAGGCGGAAGTGCCTTGGTGAATATATCAGCAGTGTTGGCCCTAGTGGCCACGTACGCAAGACGAAGCTGGCCACGCTGCTGCAACTCTCGAGCAAAGAAGTATCGCAGAGCGATGTGTTTCGTTATGTGCTCCAGTCTGTGCTCCTAACACAAGGCATTCATGGCCTTGTTGTCTACGTACAGAACTGGAGGTGAACGAGGCTGCTCTCCCAAGTCGGTCAGCAGGTAGGTGAGCCAGCGTAGCTCCTGTGCAGCCATGGCCCCTGCGTAGATCTCAGCCTCACAACTCGAGTTGAGAACTGAAGACGAGCGGGTAGACCGCCAGGAAACAGAGCCGGAACCGAGGCTGAAGGTGTAACCCTGTGACGACCGCTGCGTAGCCAAGTCGTCAACCCAAGAAGCGTCTGCGTGACCAGTGAGGACAACTGGACCCCGTCCTCCAAGCACGAGCCCCATGCCCGACGTACTGCACAAGTAACGCAGTACCCTCTTCGCAGCATCCCAGTGCACCTTTTAGTGCCTACCGGGGGCCACGTAGCGAGCCAGAAGGCTGAGAGAGTACGCGAGGTCAGGTCGGGTGCAGGTCATCAGGTACATGAGGCAACCCACAAGCTCTGGGTATGGACCACTCGGCTCTACGGACTCGTCCGAAGGTGGAGCTGAGAGCGAGTGGCCGGTAGACAGAGGAGTGGGCTGTGGCAAGGAGAACTGGAAGCCGAAGCGCTGAAGGACCTGGTGCACCATGTGTGACTGAGTCAGTCTGATGGTGCGCCGTGCTCTGTCCCAGGTCAGTGCAGGTGTGTCTCTTCTGCAGCTCCGACTTCACAAGGTTCAGTGCCTCAGTGTCAGCAGTGGTAAAGACGAGTTCGTCGACGTAGACGAGGACGTAGAACGGCGGCAGCGAGGTGTCGGTGCGTAGAAACAACGACGGGTCAGCAGTAGAAGGAGCAAACCCAAGAGCCGCATATGTAGTCCTCAGTGTGTCGTACCACTCGCGAGGCGCCTGGCGAAGACCGTAGACTGGCCGGCGGAGGCTCCACTGGGTACCTGCAGGAAACGACCCAGTGAAGCCAGGTGGGCGGCGCAGCCAGATCTCCTCGTGCAGGCTGCCCTGCAAGGAAGCTGTACTGAAGTCCAAAGAGTGTAACTCGTAGTCACGCTGAGCAGCGACGTGCAGCAACACCCGAAGAGTAGTCATCTTTGGGGTGGGGGAGAAGGTTTGGAAGTAGTCAACCCCCTGTCGCTGACTGAAGCCTCGAGCAACGTAACGCGCCTTGAAGGCAGGCGGAGAACCCGGCGGCCGCTTCACCCTGAAAATCCACATGTCATCGACTATGTTCGCCCCAGGTGGGGGAACCTCGTCGACGTAGGTGCCTGTGGACTTCCAGGATGCCATCTCGGCATCCATGGCTGCCTGCCACTGAGAGGAGTAAGGACCCGTAATCGCCTCTGCGTAAGAGCGCGGGGTCGGGATGTCTGGTGCATCCGGGTCTCCCTCAGGGGCAAGCAGCATGGAAGCGAAACGAGGTACAGCAGATGCAAGACACTCAAAGTCCTCCTGCCTGTCCTCAAGGACGTCCGTGCCAAGAGCACACTCACCCCCGACGGACCGAGGACTGGCAGACTCAGACTCAGCAACAAGAGCAGTGGCGTGGTCTAGACGACAGGCAGCAGCAAAGTCAAGCAGCTCAGCAACGAGGGCATACGCAGCAGTGGACTCAAAAGAAGGGTCAGTGACAGCAGTGGCGAGGAGACGAGAGACAGTGGGACTGGCGGCACGAGCGCGGTCAGACTCAGGGTCAGGGACCTCGAGAAGAGAGGACTCAGGAGGAGGCGGCAGAGGAACACGCAGTGGAACAGAGGAAGGACGAAGTGCCATAGCGTTTGTACACACTAGCTACCGAGCCTCCTCAGGTAGCTGCGTCTGCTCAGGTGTCCGCGTCAGGTCAGGTAGCACCCCCTTGCTCGTGTCGCCTCCTGTTGCACCAGACTCTTCTGTGGCACCACCGCCTGGGTCACCCCTCCCTGCCACGCCTTCGTGGCGGCGCCAGACGTGTGGTCAAACAACGAAACACTGTCCCTAGAGTCGCTCAGCAGGTACAGCTGCAGGTCGTCGAGCCACGTGTCAAACTGCAGGGGGCATCCCTCATGATCGAACGCTAGCACGCGGAGAGAAGCCATAGTGGCGCAGCACGCAGGGCGGGCAGAAGCTGGGCAGCGTAGAGGGGGGGAGCAAGCGGGCTGCAAGAAGGCAGTGCACAAGCTGCAAGGGACGGCGTACAGGAAGAAAGAGGCGATGCATGTGCGGCAGGGGCGGCTAGCGGGCCGTTAGAGAGCGGCGTGCAGGCGGCAGGAGTGGCTAGCGGGCCGCTAGCGAGCGGCGCGTGGGCTGCAGGGGCGGCGGGCGGGCCGATAGCCGGCGGCGCTCGGGTGGCAAAGGCGGCTGGCGGGCCGTTGGCAGGCGGCGTGCGGGGGGCAGAGGCGGCTAGCGGGCCGATAGCGGGCGGCGCGCGGGCGGCAGAGGCAGCTGGCGGGCCGTTAGCAGGCGGCGCGCGGGCGGCAGAAGCGGCTGGCAGGCCGATAGCGGGCGGCACGCGGGCGGCGGGGGCAGCTGGCGGGCCGAGAGCGGGCGGCTCGTCGGCGGCAGAGGCGGCTGGCGGGCCACTAGCGGGCGGCGCGCGGGCGGCAGGGGCGGCTGGCGGGCCTATAGCGAGCGGCGCGCGGGCAGCAGAGGCAGCTGGCGGGCCGATCGCGGGCCGCGCGAGGGTGGTAGGGGCGGTGGGCGAGCCGCTAGCGGGCGACGAGCCACGGGTGGACGGGCCTAGCTGCGACGGGCTAGGGGGGACGGGCCGGGGGCGACGGGCCTAGGGCGACGGGCCGAGGGGCGACGGGCCTAGGGCGTAGGGCATAGGGCGATGGGCCTAGGGGCGACGGGCCGAGGCGACGGGCCTAGGGCGACGGGCCTAGGCGACGGGCTAGGGGCGACGGGCCGAGGGTCGACGGGCCGGGGCGACGGGCCTAGGGCGACGGGCCTAGGGGCGACGGGCCAAGGCGACGGGCCGAGGCGACGGGCCTAGGGGCGACGGGCCTACGGGCGACGGGTCGCGATGGGCCTAGGGGTCGACGGGTCGCGACGGGCAGTAGGGGCAGCACGAGGGCTGCAGAGGGCGACTAGCGGGGTAGTGCTGTGGTGGGCCCAAGGAAAAAAAAAACGGTCCTAGGGAAGGACCTGCTCTGAATCCATGTCAGAATACTGAACGAGAATGAAAGAACTATGAAATAGTTGGGCACAAGTACTAACCCTAATTGGGTTGTACCCCTTATGGGCTACCCCACTATAGCCTACACAACTGTAAGCACTATAACATTCTGACATATATGTATGTATGTATGTATGTATGTATGTATGTATGTATGTATGTATGTATGTATGTATGTATGTATGTATGTATGTATGTAAGCATGTATGTATGTATGTATGTATGTATGTATGTATGTATGTATGTATGTATGTATGTATGTATGTATGTATGTATGTATGTATATATGTATGTGTGTATGGTGTGTGTGTATATGTGTGTGTGCATGTGTGTGTGGTGTGTGTGTGCGTGTGTGTGTGTGTATCTGTGTGTGTGTTTTTATGCACGCGCGCATATAGGAAATGACAACATGGAAGGAATGATGGCCACGCGGGAGTGCACGAAGTTACCATCTATTGTTCTTGGTAACTGGAGTGGGTGAATGGGGCTGCATCTGGTGTACCATGTCTCGTCCATGCCATGCTGCTCCAACACTTGCATGCCGGCAGTGTCCCAAAATGTCAATGCATGTGATGGTGCAATCATGCCATGTTATTATGCCAGCATGCCATCGTAACACCATGCTATCATGCCACCATGACCCATGACATCATATCATCATGACCTTATCCAACCAGTCCATTATCATCCTATCATGCCACACACCCCAGCTTCTAAATAGGGGCAGAGGAGACGGAGTAGCGGTGGAGGGGCAGAGGAGGAGGAGGAGGAGGAGGAGGAGGAGGAGGAGGAGGAGGAGGAGGAGGAGGAGGAGGAGGAGGAGGAGGAGGAGGAGGAGGAGGAGGAGGAGGAGGAGGAGGAGGGGGATTTGGCAGTGAGGAGCAACGACTGGCTGAACGAGCACAGTAGAGATGGAGGTGAGTCGTCATGGCTGTTGAAGTAGCCTTAGCCTTAGTAGCCATGGCTAGAGTAGGAACGTGAGTGGCAAGAGGGTTTCGAGAGAGAAGAGGGGATTCACTAACAACAGTACAAGATATAGATGCAAGGGAAGGTGGGGAAAGGGGGTACACCACCAACAGAGAAACTAAATAATACTACACTTCTATTATAGCATGCAGTTACAAATGAATATAAATTCAACAATGGTCCACACTCATGTTGCAAGCCAGAATAGTAAGGTGTAGATGAGTATGTGTTACAGATTGGTATTTTATTGATTGAATATACTGGAAATGAATGTATCTGCGTCGAACCACTCTGTAATCGGGTCCTCTTATGTCATGGTCCCTTGCTAAATGTTTTTGAAAACCTAAATGGGTATGTTCATTCATAAGGCGAATGTGCAATATGCACATAACGAGAAGTCTCGTAAGATGGTACAATGTCAGTTTGAGGTGAATGCGCGCTTGGTGGTGGTGTTTTTCCTTCTGTAAGAACGGTTACCTTCCACGTCACCGCACAACGGTTATTGACTTCCTCAAAGTCTCCATCCTCTGCGGTTTCAAGCAAGTTTGCGACTTTCCGAACTCCCTGGATCACTCGCCACGTATGCAGCTGAGGCAATCCAAGTGCAACGCGCGAATGACGCGAAGGCCAACCAAGCCCAGCGTCAATCACGCAAATGCCCAACGCGAATCACGCAAAATCCAACCAATCAGAATACACTCTAGGAGCCACTCCAAGCCCTTCGCCGTCAGCACATCCCGGCGAGGTTGGTCCTACACTGTAAAATGATTTACTTTTTACTGTACAACCAATTTTTGAAACCCGAAGCCTTCCGTGTGACGGGGAAGTGAAATGGGAGTGTCCAGGACTGTACATCTGAAACCCTGAATCATGCGCGTCAAGGGGAAGGCCAAAGTACAGTGCAGAATCGAACCAATGGGAGAGACCAGCCACTTGCCCAGCTGAAGATACTTTCTACTGGTCAACCTGAAGCCCACAAAACCAAGAGCCATTTTGAGGTGGAGCAACAGACAGAATGTGTAGCTCCTGATTCAATCTCCCAAAGTCTGACAGTTGTGCAAAAGCTGGCTAGTACCAGCAGTAGCAAGCTCATTCACTACAGTAGATATAGCTAGCTAACTCGCCACGAAGCACCCCATGTCTATTACTAATAAACCTAAGTCCTGTCCTGGATCGCTGCCAGTGTTGGCAACTGCCAGTTGAACAGTTCGGCGAATCTCCAGTGGCGCCACTACTAGTTCAGACCTGCAATTGCCATCCTGAATTAAGTCCACTCATGCCGCTTGAGACTCTCAGCTGCTAGTAATACTAGAAGCAGTACCATTAGTAGACTCGGGGGAACCCGCAACTGTTACTGCCAGTAGCCTCAATTGGCTGTACTGACAGTGGTGCACGGAGACAGCAGCAGCTTCATCTGCCTCCTCCGATGAGAAGTGGTTTATCAAGTGGTAAGTTAAGTACTTTTATTTGTTGGAACCTCTAAACTAGACCACGTGGAACAGCAGGGAGTG
Organism: Closterium sp. Naga37s-1; assembly: GCA_947471745.1. NCBI lineage: Eukaryota > Viridiplantae > Streptophyta > Zygnematophyceae > Desmidiales > Closteriaceae > Closterium > Closterium sp. Naga37s-1. Next base: position 1,250,464 of record CANJKZ010000903.1, read on the forward strand.
ACAATTCTACTCTCCCTCCTGGGAGACCTTCTGATTTTTTTTTTTAGCCTCAGTCGTCCAGTAGCATCTGCAACGGTAGCGTTCTGCTGGCTGAGCGATTAGATGACAGAGCAGCAGACGCCATTCCGGACCAGCAGATTCCAGAGTACTAGCGGATGCAGCAGCAGCAGATCATGCAACCAGAGCAGATGCAACGACAGGCACGCCAGCAGCAGATGTCACAGCAGCAGATGCCACAGCAGCAGATGCAAGATCAGCAGATGGATCAACAGCAGATGCAACAAAAGATGCTGCAGCTGCAGGTATCACAGCAGCAGATGCAACAACAGATGCTGCAGCTGCACATGTCACAGCAGCTTGCAGCACGGGCCTATACAGCGCTGTCACAACAGCCACAGCCACAGCCACAGCTACAGCCTGAGGCTCAGCTACAGTCACAGCTACAGGCTAAGCCACAGCAACAGGTAAAGGCTCAGCTACAGCCACAGGTGCAGGCTCAGCTACAGCCACAGATACAGTCTCAGTTACAGGCTCAGCTACAGTCTCAGCTACAGTTTCAGCTACAGGGTCAGCTACAGTCTCAGCTACAGGCTCAGCTACAGCCACAGCTACAGGCACAGATACAGGCTCAGCTACAGCCACAGTTTCATGCTCAGCTTCAGGCACAGGTACAGGCTCAGCTACAGCCGCAGTTACATGCTCAGCTACAGGCACAGCTACAGGCACAGCTACAGGCACAGCTACAGGCACAGCTACAGGCTCAGCAACAGGCTCAGCCAGAGCAGCTATCACCACACCGGATCCAGCAGCTCTCCTCTCAGCTACAGCCACTGCTACAGCCGCACTTGTCGCAAGCACGAGAACAAGGTGAGGCTGCCGCTGGTGCAGGGCCAACAGGGCCATCAGAGCAATCAGGCCCATCAGGGTCATCAGAGCAATCAGGCCCATCAGGGCGTTTACCCAGACGCACCAGAATGGCACGCAGCCGCAACTACAACCAGCCAGGGCAGTACCGGGGAGTGAGGAAGCGCGGGGAATTTCGTTACGTTGCAGAGATTAAAGACACCAAGGGTGGGGTCCGCAGGTGGCTGGGTACGTTTCCTTCTGCAGAGGAGGCTGCTCGGGCGTTTGATGAAGCTGCTTTGAATCTACGAGGATCAAAGGCGAAGCTTAACTTCCCAAGGAGGCATATTCAGGAAAGGAGAGGGGTAGTAGGTTCGGATCCTGAAGCGCTATTAGGAGAAACGGCTAGGATGGAAGCAGCAGGAAGGGATGCAGAGGTGGATGGTGGAGGGATGGGTATGGGAGAGCAGCCACATGGGTTGATGGGTCAGACACTACAGCAGGGAGAGGGATTAATCAGGGACGGAGCAGTGACGTTTGCTGTGCCTCAAAGGCCGTTTGGAGAGGGTACGAGTAGGGTGGTGGCAGCGAGCTTCGCGGTGCCTCAAAGGTTGTCTGAAGTGGGAACAAGTGGGGAAGCATTAAAAAAAGAAACAGGTGCAGAATCAGGGGCTATAGGAACAGTGTTGGTACCAGCTGCAATTGTGGGACTGGGAGGAGGAGGAGGAGGAGGAGGAGGAGGAGGAGGAGGAGGAGGAGGAGGAGGGGAAGGAGGAGGAAGAGACAGGGTACAACAAAGAGGAAGAGGAGGAGGAAGAGGAGGAGGGGTAGGAGGAGGAAGAGGAAGAGGAAGAGGAGGACGAGGGGGAGGAGGAGGAGGAGGAGCAGGAGGAGAAGGAGGAAGAGAGGGAGTAGTAGGATTTGCAGCAGAAACTTCAGCAGGGAGTGATAGCGGGAGCAAAGCAGGAGGAGTATACATTCCCGAAGGAAGATCCACTGTAAGCGGTAGTAGCTCTGCCAATTCTGCCTCTGCCTCCTCCGCCTCTGTCTGTGCCCTCCCATCCACATTTGTTGATATCTCAGTCCCTGAAGCTGCACTCACCAGCGGTCATCCCCGTGAAGGCAACCCAGTGTTTAGTAGCGCCGAGATAAATCTGCCAAGTGCTATGGTAAATGGACAGGGGTTGCTGGGGTTCAATGCACTGGGAGCAGATCTGGAAAGGTTTGGAGGGTTGGGATTGCAAGAGGTGGTGGGATTTGAGGGCTTGACGGAAGGTGAGAGGGAGTTGTTCTCTGAAATTGCGGAGCATTTTGCCGAGCAGCTGGGGGGAATAGAAGAAACCGAAGGGGGTGGAGGGGGTGGGGTTGGTACTGCGAAAGGCAAGGAGGGAGTGGACGAATGGGAGATGCTTTCAGAGGAAGAAAGCAGTGGAAGCAGAGAGACCATTGACGGGGAAGGTGCGATGGAGGAGGCGGGTGCGATGGAGAAGGAGGGTGCGATGGAGAAGGAGGGTGCGATGGAGAAGGAGGGTGCGATGGAGGAGGAGAGTGCGTTGGAGACAAGGACGGGAATGGATGCGCACTTGGCTGGCCTTGTTTCCCATGACAACAGGGTGGAACTGATGGTGAGGGTGGGGGCCACTCCCATAGATATGGCACCTGATCAGCACTACCAGCTGCCTGGCACCAAGGATGCGGCTCACGAAAGCAGTCCTTCGAACCAAGGATTGCCAAACCAGATACGCGAAGCGGCGGATAGGCAGCAAGGAGGTTGCATTATGTCTGGGGTTGAGAACGGTACTGGTGTGTACATGATGGCAATGCAGCCGAGCCAGCCGACCATGCCAGTCCAAGGAGCCATGTCTGCGGAATTTGGTCCATCCTCTCAATGGGATCAGCCAGGTCAACAAGGTCAACGGGGTCAACAGGTCCAAGGGGCAGGTGTGGTGGTAGGTGCAGCAGCAGGGGGTCCGTCTGGTTGTACGATAGGACTTCCAGTACTGGCAGCCAGGGAGCAGGCTTTGGGAGCAGCGCAGCACGCACTGACAGGGGGACAGGCAGGGCAACATGATTCGTCCAGGCAGCAAAGAGCAGGGCAACGTGCAGCGATAGGGGAACAAGCATCGGCAGCAGGGCAGCATGTGCTGGCTTGGGAGCAAACAGCAGGAATGCCAGTCCCGGAACGCTTCGTTCCGCGGGCATCAAGCGAACCACAAGCGGTGTCATGGGGTTTCAGTGTCGAAGTGGCAGGGGGTGTGATGACGCATGCTGAGCATGGTTCTCTCCGGGAAACAGAGGAGGTGGTGGAGGTATGCAGCATGGCAGCTTCAGCTCCATACATGCTCCCAAGTTGGCATGATGATATGATAGATCATGCACCTGCCATGACGTCCCCGTTTGGGCCGCTTCACAGGCATCATCATGGCATGCGGTATGCATTTACCATGTCCCGCAGATCTTCAGTTGTTGTGATCCCGCACGTGCGTCGGCATCACCAGGACCAACAGCAGCAGCAGCAGCAGCAGCAGCAGCAGCAGCAGCAGCAGCAGCAGCAGCAGCAGCAGCAGCAGCAGCAGCAGCAGCAGCAGCAGCAGCAGCAGCAGCAGAAGCAGCAGCAGCACCAGAACCAACAGCAGCAGCTGCAGAAGCAGGAGGAGGAGGAGGTGCAGAACCAACAGCAGCAGCAGCAGCAGCTCAGTGCATCAAGCTTCCAACGGCGCAGATCTTTCAACATGAAGGCTGGAAGGAGAGGCAAGGCACCTGCACGGTTTGCTTCTGCAGGCGTCATTTGTGAAGCTCTTCCCGTGGAAGAGTGGAGGGAGCAGCAGATATTTACAAGCCACACCCCATACCTGGAAAGTGACAACACGATTTCCAAGCTTTCCAGCCCTCCTTGGTCCGAGCCTCCACCCCAGATTCATTCCAAGCCTTGTTCTGAACCTGCGCCTCTTTTATTCCGAAGCAACAGCGTCTCTTCCCCACTGGAACCACCTGCTATCAGTACGTCAGCTCCTGATTCCCGGCTATGTGCGGGCAACATAGGTGGTGTGGGTGTTGTGAGCGGTGAAATTGGCGCTGGTGTTGCTGGTGGTGGTGTAGATGCTGCAGCTGCCAATGTGGGTAGTGGGACTGGCGCGGATAGTACTGTGAATACTGCTGCCGTTATTCCTGGTGGTCCTGGATTTGCTGGCGATGCTGGTGTTGTTCCTGTTGCTGGTGTTGCTGCTTCTGCTGGTGTTGCTGGCGTGGCTGGTGTTGCTGGTTATGCTGGTGTTTCTGGTTCTGCTGGTGTTGCTGGTGTGGCTGGTGGTGCTGGCGTGGCTGGTGGTGCTGCTGGGCCCGGTGCGGCTGGGGTTGCATCCTCCCCAGCCCGCTCTCTCCAACCAAAAACAGCAATCCCTCTGCGAAGGATGCGAAGGTCACAGTCCAATGAGCAGAGGCCAACGGGATCAGGACAGCTGGATATGGAAATGCATCGTGCGTCAACCTTCCAGCCAAGATTTCCAGCCAGCAAGTATGCTCAAGAGCTGCACAAACGATTGGGGAAGCAGCCTTGGTTGCCCTCCGTACAAGGGGCAATGCAGCAGATACAACTTGAGGGGAAGCAGAGGTTGACGCTGGATGAGACACAGATGGCGCAGCAGCCGCAGCAGCAGCAGCAGCAGCAGCAGCAGCAGCAGCAGCAGCAGCAGCAGCAGCAGCAGCAGCAGCAGCAGCAGCAGCAGCAGCAGCAGCAGCAGCAGCAGCAGCAGCAGCAGCAGCAGCAGCAGCAGCAGCAGCAGCAGCAGAAGCAGCAGCAGCAGCAGCAGCAGCAGCAGCAGCAGCAGCAGCAGCAGCAGCAGCAGCAGCAGCAGCAGCAGCAGCAGCAGCAGCAGCAGCAGAAACAGCAGGAGCAGCAAGAGTGGCAAAATCATCAGCAGCATCAACAACAGAAGCAGTCAATTCAGAAACAGCGATTGCAGTTGGTGCACCAGCAGGAACAGCTACACCTGCTCCTGCAGCAACAAGAGCAGCTCACTCCATTTCAGCCTCATCTGCACTTCTTCAGTCAGTCCACTCCCCCCATAACACCTGCTGCTCTCACCTCCTCTGCTCTGACCTCTACTGCCATTACTGGAGGCATGGGTAACAGTTTTTCTGCTGGCACTGCCTCTGGTGCTGCTGCTGTCACCGCAAATTTTCACGCTGCTTCTGATGCTGCTGCCGGAGCTGGTGTTGAGGTGGCAGTCTCCCACCCGCACAGAACCCTTCTCCCTCCTGCCGATCCACCCACCAAATTTGATGGTACGTCCAGCTTGCATGGATACGACAACACAGAGAAGTGTGGGATTGATGCCTTGGAGCAAGATGGCTCTAAGGAAATCAACGGCTACGAGACTGGTGGTGCTGGTAGCAATGGTGGAGATGTCGAAATGCAGGAGTGTGCAACAGAGGGCCTCAGGCCTGCGTATGATGCCGGTGCTGCTGACCAGCATACTACAGACCAGCTACATGCCCCTCCGCCTAGTGCAGACCAGCATTATGCTTCCCTGCCTTGTGCTGAGCAGTTGAATTCCCAGCAGCATAACATGGCAGACTTGACCCTTCCTCTGCCTTCTCCGTCAGCGGATCCGTTGTTGCTCCTGAGAGATGCTGAGCACTCAGCATTTTCTTCCTGGCGACTCATCTCCCCACCTTCACACATCGAGGGATCACTCTTTCATAGTTTCGAGAATCATGCCTCTGCCGCCCCAGTCATGGCGCCTTCGGAAGCAACAGGTGCAGTTTTGGAAGGTGGAGGGCAGGCTACTGATGCAGGAGGGTTGGTGTATACAGGGGATGGGGATTTCAGACATGTGGGGGCAATCACTCCTGCTGGTGCTGGAAGCTACACCATTGATGCGCTAGAGAGATTCTTGATGGATAGTGGGGAGCACATGGAATAGGCATTAGGGGTAAATTGAATGTATACCTTTCTGTTTTTTCATTAAGCATTATTTTTTCACTGAGATGCATCGAGCATCAACCTTCCAGCCAATATTTCCAGCCAGCAAGTATGCTCAAGAGCTGCACAAACGACTGGAGAATCACCGTTGGGGGCCGTCCATACAACGGGCACTGCAGCCGAGACAGCTTGAGGGGCAGCTGAAGTTGACTCTGGATGATCCACAAATGGCACAGCAGCAGCAGCAGCAGCAGGAGCAGCAGCAGCAGCAGCAGCAGCAGCAGCAGCAGCAGCAGCAGCAGCAGCAGCAGCAGCAGCAGCAGCAGCAGCAGCAGCAGCAGCAGCAGCAGCAGCAGCAGAAGCAGGAGCAGCAGCAGCAGCAGCAGCAGCAGCAGCAGCAGCAGGAGCAGCAGCAGCAGCAGAAGCAGGAGCAGCAGCAGAAGCAGCAGCAGCAGCAGCAGCAGCAGCAGCAGCAGCATCAGCAGCAGCAGCAGCAGCAGCAGCAGCAGCAGCAGCAGCAGCAGCAGCAGCAGCAGCATCAGCAGCAGCAGCAGCAGCAGCAGCAGCAGCAGCAGCAGCAGCAGCAGCAGCAGCAGCAGCAGCAGGAGCAGGAGCAGCAGCAGCAGCAGCAGCAGCAGCAGCAGCAGCAGCAGCAGCAGCAGCAGCAGCAGCAGCAGAAGCAGCAGCAGCAGCAGCAGCAGCAGCAGCAGCAGCAGCAGCAGCAGCAGCAGCAGCAGCAGCAGCAGCAGGAACGGCAGGAACAGCAGGAGCCAATGCAGCGGCATCGGCAGCAGCAGCAACAGAAACAGCAGGGGGAGCAAGAGTGGCAAAATTATCAGGCGCGGCAATAGCAGCAGCCGTCAATTCAGCAGCAGCGATTGCAGCGTGCACCAGCAAGAACAGATGCATCTGTTGCTGCAGCAGCAAGAGCAGCTCGCTTTATTTCAGCCACATCTGCCCTTCCGCAGTCAGTCCACTCCCCCCATGACACCTGCTGCTCTGACCGCCTGCTGTGACCTCTACTGCCGCTGCTGGAGGCATTGGTTCAAGTTTTGTTGCTGGCACTGCCACTGGTGCTGCTGTTGTCACCGCTGCTTTTGGCACTGCTACTGACGCTGCTGCTGCCACCGCTGTTGGTGGCGCTGCTTCTGATGCTGCTCCCGGAGCTGGTGTTGAGGTCGCACTCTCCCACTCGCACCATGTCCTTCTCCCCCCTGCCTATCCACCCACCAAATTCGATGGTATGGCGAGCTTGCATGGATACGGCAACACAGAGAAGTGCGGGATTGATGCCTTGGAGCAAGATGCCTCTAAGGGAATCAACGGTTATGAGACTGGTTGTGCTGGCAGCAGTGGAGGAGATGTTGAAATGCAGGATTCTGCAACAGAGGGCCTCAGGCCTGCGTATGATGCTGGTGCTACTGCCCAGCCTAGCACAGACCAGCTGTGTGCCACTCAGCCTAGTGCTGACCAGCATTATGCTACCCAGACTTGTGCTGAGCAGTTGAATTTCCAGCAGCCTATCATGGCAGACTCGACCCTTCCTCTGCCTCTCCCCTCAGCAGATCTGTTGTTGCTCCTGAGAGATGCTGAGCACTCTGCATTTTCACCCTGGCGCCTCATCTCCCCACCTTCACACATCGAGGGAGCACTCTTTCATAGTTTCGAGAATCATGCCTCTGCCGCCCCAGTCATGGCGCCTTCGGAAGCAACAGGTGCAGTTTTGGAAGGTGGAGGGCAGGCTACTGATGCAGGAGGGTTGGTGTATACAGGGGATGGGGATTTCAGACATGTGGGGGCAATCACTCCTGCTGGTGCTGGAAGCTACACCATTGATGCGCTAGAGAGGTTTTTGATGGATAATGGGGAGCACAGGGAATAAGCTTTAGGGGTAAATTGCATGTATTCCGCCTTAGTGTTTTTGCATTAAGCATTTTTTGATTTTCATTCGTCAATAATAGCCTGGAGGGTGGGGGAGGAGGGGAAGAGGGGAGGGGAGGGTTGTTTGTCTATTCTGTTCACTTCTCATATTATTATTGTTTTCGCTTTAATATGTCCAAATAAATGCATGGACATACCACGTTGAAAGCTTATTGTTGTCATTCGATTATGTTGCAGTTGTCGTTGCCTTTACATACAACCTCCATAATGTTCTAAACCAGGTAAGTCAACTTGCATTCAGAAACTTTATTGTAGACCGAAATTCTAGTCACGTTCAGTTCAGTTTCACTTTGTGGTTGCTGTACTAATGCATCCAAGGTTCTGTTTGGTTTTCACCCTAGCGTACACTCTTACTTTCATCACAAATTTACAACCTGGTCGTTTTTCCCCCGCCACTACTTGTAGCTTCTAGGCTTTAGTCCAGAAGGCTCCTTAGTCACTGTAAACATGACATTTGATGGAAAATCATCAAGACGTTATTTTGTTTCCCTTCAAAAAGTTTCCCATGAGTGATTCCTTTCCTCACAGATTGGTCACCCTCGTCATGCGTAGTTTGCCTCACCCATATGCCCCATCCATGTTGCTTATGCGCCATGCCTCTTTTTGCATGATCCCCGTGTTAACGGGAGTTGGCCCCGTCCTCGCTTGGGCGGAGCCAACTTCGTGGTCGGGTGTGCGGGAGGTGCAGCCGTTTGTTTGCAGTGGGCGACGCCAACTTGGGCGAGCAGATCTACGGAGTTGGTCGACCTGCACGAGGCCACTGCGAAGCCGTCGACGACAGGAAGTTGGCGGCCGAATTCAACCGGGTGATCGAAAAGGGTCTCGTCAACCGGGATGGGGCGCCAACTTGTGGGCGCCGACATGGGTACGCCGACGTCGGCGGAGTCGACAGACGGCTGGTGTGGTCGATGAAGGCGTTCGTCGACCTGCGGAGTGGCCGACTTCGTGAAGTCGGTGGGTGGCGTCGACTTGGAAGAGTTGACGAGTGGGCTCCTACCGCTCAAGTCGACGCCTACTTGGTGGTTTCCCTGTCGACCAAGTAACTAGGGCGACGAGGTTCTGCGGGGTGCGCGACTGTCGCCCAGGAGGTTCTGGCGAATCTGACCTCGGGCTGGTATCCCGAGGTTGACGTGGCTCATCCGGCGCAATAAACGGCATGTGGCCAACTTGGCCCCTGCGCCGTGCACGTGACAGTGCACGTCGCGCCAACCGTCTACAAGCACCTGCAAAGTAGGTGCGCGCATGTGCGCTGCTGTCACCTGCGGTTGCAATATTGGCAGGCCTTTTTGCTGCAGCTTTAGCAAGCCGTCTTGGTGCAGTGCTGGCAAGCCGCCAACATGCTACATCGGCAAGCCACAACTCTGCAGCGCCGGAGCGCTGTCGACTTGCAGTGCTGGCAAGTCGCCGACTTTGCTGTGCTGGCGGTCGACCTGCCTGCTTGCTAGGTTGCTAGGCTGTGATGTAGTCAGTGTTGCCTTTGCCATTGCAACCATTGTTCACCATTGTTCTCAGCTTTTGCTAGTGAAACTCTTGCCAAATTTCACAGTGAATGCACAAGTGTTAGAGAACGCTAAGTAACACTACGGTCACTCGTACCACCCATGCCTTCTGCCGTAGTCCAGCTCCCGGTGTAGAGTGACTCTCCGCATGGTACGGTGAGCGTGGACGGCCCGACAAATCACCTTCAAAAAGTAGCCGACTTAACACTTACCTAAGTCGTTCGGAGGACGGCGGCCGTCTTAGCCGCCATGGTAGGCCACGAGGCTGAAGTAGGCGTAGCGGATACCCTGCAGGCGTGGGAGGCTGATGTTCGTAGGCGCCACACGGCTGGCGAGTACGACGAGGCGAGTCTGGAGGTGTTGCTCCTAGGCACGCGCAGTGGGCAGTCGTCAACCCACCTCCCCGTGCTGAAGAAGACGGTGCGTCCACCTCCCCTCGACAGTCACGCAACAAAGGCGCCGTCGACGAGCAGGTCGCAGGCAGTGACCAAGTCGGCAGTGATGAGGGCACGAGGGTGAGAGAAGTGATCAGGTCCGCCGACGTCGGCGTCGGCGGGATGCAGGCATGAGTGCAGCGCTCGACGCCGGCCGCGGGCAGCTCTCACGGCGACGTCGGTAGACGGCGCCATTCTCCCCAGGGAAGTAGCGTGAGGCCGCCGTCGGCAACACAGGTGACGGCGGACAGAATCGCGCGGGCGTATGGCTACTTCAAGTTTTCACCGGACAAGATTGCCGTGCTCGTGCCGCAACAGGTCAACGTGATCTCATCACTTGGAGCGAGTCGATCGAGCCCCAGCTGGAGATCGCCGGGCTGAAGGGATTCGCCGGCGGCGACATGGTGACGCCGGGCTAGGACAACGTCGAGCTGCGGGCGGAATCCCGCGCCGCTCAACTGCTGACCTTCATGGTAATCTTGAGGTGCTGCTCGCCGATGGTGCAGATCGCCCTGAAGCCTTGCCGACTTCGACTGGATGCCGACCACCAAGCATGGCGGTTCATATTGTCAACGTATCGGGCCACCGACGACCTATACATCGGCCAGCTGGAGGAGCAGCCAACTCACCTCATGATGGGCGAGCAGGAGTCGGCGACGGACTTGTGCAACCGAGCTCGGCGGATCCTGGCCGACATGCGGATGGCCATCGTCGACTGCTCGACGGTGTTGTACATCACGGACGTCATCAAGGGCCTCCTAAGCGGCTACGATCTCATGCGCCAGATAATGGCGATGCCTGGCATGCGTGAGTCGCTTGACAAAGACACCCTGACCAGCCACATCATCAAGGATTAGGCGACGCAGGAGGAAGAAAGGCCCATGGAGCTCCTTCCGTAGGCGAACTACATCGCCCCGACGAAGCAATGTCGTCAGCGGGGGCAACGTGGAAAGCCGGGCGGAAGTGGTAGCGGAAGTGGGAAGTCGGTGAAGGACGCTGACCGGACGTAGTCGGCTCGGTATGGCGGTCGAGGAGGCGGTGGTCGCCGGCGTGAGTGTTGGCTCTGTGGCGACCCCGACCACATCTCCTTCGAGTGCACTGACCACGAGGATTCCGATGACGATGGCGACAAGGGAGGCTGCGAAAGGTCGGCCAGTCGTTGTCCACGTCGGGAGAACAAGCCGCGCAAGGAGAAGCAGTCGACCAAGTCAACGACTTCAGGAAAAGATGTCGACCCCTCCTCTGGCGTCAAGGGTCGAGGCGATGGCGAGGCGTTGTGCTCGATGGTCAGCGAAGTGGAGCCGACGGTATTGCTGGCGCTGGAGGCCAGCGAGGACTTCAAAGCGGCCGTGGTCGCCGTGCAGGCAAACCCGACAGTGGTCCTGCTCGACAGTGGCTGGTCGCACCACCTGATGGGGATGAAGGCGGCCTTCGTCGACATGGAGCCAAGCAGCGACGTGAAGCAAGTCGCGGATTCAATGGGGCACTGAAGGACGATCGCGACCAGATGCTGCTCGTCTCGTCGGCGGGGGACGTGCTCGGACGGAAAAAGTACACCGGCCGTGTCCTCTACACCGACCTTCACCCCTGCTCGACGAAGTCGACGTTGTCGCCGACGGAGGTGGTGGCTCTGCGGACTATCGCCTCGGCGACAAAGTTGACGCCGGACAGGCGGCACGCGAGGCTTGCGCACATCGGCATCGACACCATCACGAGCTCGGCGAAGCATGAATTTGCCACCGGCCTGGACATCAAGCTGTCAACCGGGGCTGACTTTTCGTGCGTTTCCTGCGTCAGCAGGAAGTTGGAGCGACACACCTTCCCCGACTAGGGCTCAGATGGCGACGAGGCCCTGACCGTCATGCACATCGACTTGTGCGGGCCATTTTGGGGTGGCTGCCAAGGACGGCCGTCTGTACTTTCTCCTGCTAAAGGAACGCAAGACGTGGTTTTTGTGGGCGAAGTCGGTCGCCAAGAAGAGCGACGTGATGTGGGTATTCGAGAAGTGGTTGCTGGTGGTGGAGTGACAGACCAAAAATTCAGTACTGATGCTCCGCTCTGACCGCGAAGAGGATTTCCTCGGAAAGGAGTTCACCGCCTTCGTCGACAGCGAGGGCATCGTCCACGACTTGACATGCACGTACAAACCGCAGCAAAACGACATGGTGGAGCAGGAGATGCGCACGGTCGTCGAGGCCGTGCGGACGATGCTGCTGCACATGGGGGTGCAGCACAACCAGTGGCACCTCGCCCTGCGGCAGGCCGCTGTTAGAATCAGGAATGAAAATGGATGAACTAGAAAGCAGATGGGTACAAGTAGGAAACCTAAAAGTGTTGTACCCTATAAGAACTACCCCACTACAGCCTAAACAGACTATAGCATATAAGTTTGACACACCCCCATAGGCAAAGTGGGGGAGAACAAGAGGTCACAAGACCAGTCAAGAAAGGCAAAGCAAGCTCAGGGTGGATCACAAAGTCACCACGCAGTCTGAGCACAAGCAAATGGCCACAAGGCCAGTTCACATGCAGAGTTATATAAAGGAGAGAAAACAATACAGTGAACACAAGCTAGCAAGTGTAAGCATGCATGTATATGTATAAAGAGTACAGTTTAAGCAGAGTCAAGAAGTCAGCAAGTGAGGCACAGTAGGTACAAGACCTAACACAGTACAGAAACACTGATGATCACAAGGCTGAAGTGCCTTGGTGAAAACATCAGCAGTGTTGGCCTGAGAGGCCACGTAAGCAAGACGAAGCTGGCCACGCTGCTGCAACTCTCGAGCAAGGAAGTAGCGCAGAGCAATGTGCTTCGTTCTGTGCTCCAGTCTGTGCTCCTAACACAAGGCAAGCATGGCCTTGTTGTCGACGTACAGAACTGGAGGAGAACGAGGCGCCTCTCCCAAGTCGGTCAGCAGGTAGGTGAGCCAGCGTAGCTCCTGTGCAGCCATGGCCCCAGCGTAGATCTCAGCCTCACAACTGGAGCTGAGAACAGAAGAAGAGCGGGAAGACCGCCAAGAGACAGAACCGGAGCCAAAACTGAAGGTGTAACCCTGTGACGACCGCTGCGTAGCCAAGTCGTCAACCCAGGAGGCGTCAGTGTGACCAGTGAGGACAACTCGAGCCCGTCCTCCAAGCACGAGCCCCATGCCCGATGTACTGCACAAGTAGCGCAGAACCCTCTTCGCAGCATCCCAGTGCACCTTTCGGTGCCTGCCGGGAGCCACGTAGCGAGCCAGAAGGCTGAGAGGGTATGCGAGGTCAGGGCGTGTGCAAGTCATCAGGTACATGAGGCAGCCCACAAGCTCTGGATACGGGCCACTCGGCTCTACGGACTCGTGCAAAGGTGGAGCTGAGAGCGAGTGACCGGTAGGCAGAGGAGTGGACTGTGGCGAGGAGTACGTGAAGCCGAAGCGCTGAAGGACCTGCTGCACCATGTGTGACTGAGTAAAGGTAATGGTGCGCTGTGCTCTGTCCCGGGTGATCCGTAAGCCAAGATAGCTTGTCAGCTCACCCAGGTCTGTGCACGTGTGTCTCTTCTGCAGCTCGGACTTCACGTGGGCGAGTGCCTCAGTGTCAGCAGTAGCAAACACGAGGTCGTCTACGTACACGATAACGTAGAACGGCGGCAGAGTGGTGTCAGTGCGTAAAAATAGAGAAGGGTCAGCAGTGGAAGGAGCAAAACCAAGAGCAGCAAGAGTCGTCCTCAGTGTGTCGTGCCACTCACGGGGTGCCTGGCGGAGACCGTAGACTGGCCGCCGGAGGCTCCACTGGGTACCAGCAGGAAACGACCCAGTGAAGCCAGGTGGGCGGCGCAGCCAGATCTCCTCGTGCAGGCTGCCCTGTAGGAAGGCTGTGCTGAAGTCAAGCGAGTGGAGCTCGTAGTCACGCTGAGCGGCAACGTGCAGCAGTACCCGAAGAGTGGTCATCTTCGGGGTAGGGGAGAAGGTCTGGAAGAAGTCAACTCCCTGTCGCTGACTGAAGCCACGTGCAACGTAACGCGCCTTGAAGACAGGCGGAGAACCCGGCGGCCGCTTCACCCTGAAGATCCACATGCCACTGACGATGTTCGCCCCAGGCAGGGGAACCTCATCGACGTAGGTGCCTGTGGACTTCCAGGAAGCCATCTCTACGTCCATGGCTGCCTGCCACTGAGAGGAGTAGGGACCCTCTATCGCCTCTACGTAAGAGCGCGGGGTCGAGATGTCTGGTGCATCCGGGTCTCCCTCAGGGGCAAGCAGCATGGACACGAAATGAGGTATAGCAGCGGCAAAGCACTCAAACTCCTCCCGTCTGTCCTCAAGAACGTCCGTGCTAAGAGCACACTCACCCCCGACGGACGGAGGACAGACAGACGCAGACGCAGACTCAGCAACAAGACTAGTGGCGTAGTCTAGGCGACAGGCTGCAGCAAAGTCAACAAGCTCAGCAACGAGAGCAGACGCAGCAGTGGACATAAACAAAGGGTCAGTGACAGCAGTGGCCAGAAAGCGCGAGACAGTAGGACTAGCAGCACGAAGGGAGTCAGACTCCGGGTCCGGACCGTCAGGAAGAGAGGACGCAGGAGGAGACGGCAGAGGGACACGCTGTGGAGCAGTGGAAGGACGCAGAGTCATAGAGTGAGTGCCAGGGACAGGAGGAGGACGCGGGCGCGAAACACGACGACCAGCGCGAACAGTGCGGACAGGCGACTCAGAACGAGACTCGGGTGACGCAGGACGAGACTCAGGCGACACAGGACGCGACTCAGGCTCACGACGCTCCGTAAGACCTGTAGTCGGTCTAGAGTAAGGAGAGGGACCAGACAGTGGAGAGGCCGGCTGTAACTGCGACTGTGACTGGACAGGCGGTGGACTCAGTAAAGGAGGAGGAGGACCAGGAGAAGGCGGGAGACCAAGAACCTGCTGAAGGAGCGGAACGTAGTACGGCCGCGGCCGCGCAGCGCCTCCAGAAACAGCAGAGACAGCACCAGTACCCTCAGCTCCAGGGTCTCGAGGAACAGATCCCGCAGCACCAGTACCTGTAGCGCCACCGCCTGCAACACCACCAGCTCCCGCAGCTCCAGTACCTCCAGTACGAGCACCTCCAGGACCAGCGGCTCCAGCAGCTCCAGCACCAGCAGCACCAGCACTAGCAGCACCTCCAGCAGCTCCAGCACCAGCAGCACCTCCAGCAGCTCCAGCACCAGCAGCACCTCCAGCAGCTCCAGCACCAGCAGCACCTCCAGCAGCTCTAGCACCAGCAGCACTAGTAGCACGGCGACAGCGTCGAGCGTACCACTCACGAAGCCGCTGCGGAGAGAGGGGCTCCCGCCACAACGGGACACCCGGAGTACCGCCAGACTCAGCACACTCAGGCTCAACACCCCAAGACGCAGTACCCCCAGGCTCAGCACCCCCAGGCTCCACACGCTGAGGCTCAGCACCCCCAGTCTCCGCACCCGCAGGCTCAGCACCCCAAGACTCCACACGCTCAGGCTCAGCACCCCCAGGCTCCGCACCCCCAGGCCCCGCACCCGCAGGCTCGGCACCCCTAGCAGTACCTGAGTCGACAGCTACCTCGACCGGCTCGGCAGGGTCTACCCTAGACACACCTGAGGGGGTAGGACCCTGAGGGGGGAGGGGGTCTACCGGAGGAGTACCTGGTGCTAGGAAGTGTGGCGGGGGGGGGAGAGAGGCAGTGCGGTAGGGAAAGAGACGGTAGTAAGACACCGACTCGTCAAACGTGAAGTCCTGAGAGGACAGAACAAGACGCGAGGTGGGGTGGTAGAACTGCCACTCGGGTGCGTCAGGGGGGAAGCCAAGGAAGACGCAGGGAACGGCACGGGAGGACAGCTTGTCCGCTGAAGTATCGCGGACAAAAGCTCGAGATCCCCAGACACGGAACGCGGACGCATCGCCAACCTTCCCCCTCCACCTCAGAGTAGGTGTGGTCTCCGGCAAGGAGACACGAGGCTGAAGGTTGATCTGATGCGCAGCGTACTGAACCGCGAACGGCCACAGAAAATGGGGAGCAGCCGCATGGATCATGGACGTACGAGCGACGTCCATGACCATGCCAATGCGGCGCTCAGCAATCCCATTTTGCTGTGGGGAGGTCGGAAGCGTGAACGTCTGGCGGATGCCCTCCGCACGACAGAAGGCCCTCAGGAGGTCGGAGGAAAACTCACCACCTCTGTCCGAGTGCAGACGCAGAACAGGAAGGTCCGAGCCGAAACGCTCGCTGAGCTGGCGACGAGCACCGCGGATTCAGTGGATCAACACCTCAGTGACCTCACCCTTGTTGCACAAGGGGAAGACTGTGGTGTAACGCGAGTAGTCGTCAACGACCAGCAGGAAGTAATGCTCGTGACCCTGTCCACGGACGCGGGCTGGGCCCCACACGTCCATGTGAAGAGTCTGCAGAGGAGCCTCTGTCGGAGGGAACGTGGAGGAGTGAGGAGCGGCGCGCTGCCGGCCCTCGACACAAGGAACACAGGTAGGGGCAGGCCCCGGAGGAAGAGGAGGGAGGGACCGGGGTAGACCCGAGACAAGGGTACGGGAGGCCATACCTCGAAGACGAGGCAGGGAGGGGTGACCAAGGCGGTGGTGCCAAAGGAGAGTCTCGTGCGACAAAGGACGACACGAGCAGGGGGCAGACGCAGGACTAGCCCTGGACGCGGCAGCAAACACCTGACTAGACGCGGCTACCTGACCAGACGCAGAGACCGGAGGAGACGCAGTAGTCAGTGTGTACAGACTCGACCCAGGCCGACGGGTGAACGTGGCCAGGTGGCGGCCCGTCCGAGAGCAAGTGCAGTGGGTCACACGCTGACCTCCAGGGGCGAACTGGTCAACCCACGTGTCCTGGAGGTTTAGCTCCACTCACCAGGTTCGTACAGAACGAGGGGAGGTGGAGTCCCGACAGCAAGCCCGACGGGGCCGCAGGACACGGTAGAACCGTGGAAGAGTGCGCAAGGACTGGGCCCCCAGAGGGGTCAGCCAGGGAGACTGCGACAGGCCGACTAAGCGGCGTGAGTGTGGTGCTGTCGCGAAAGAAAGAGCGCGACGCACCAGAGTCAAGTGTGAAAATGTGCAAGGCCTCAGTAGGTGCAGTACCAGAGAGAGCAGACTCACCAGCACCTGGAGCAGCAGACTCACCTGCACCTGGAGCAGCAGACGCACTAGCACCTAGAGCAGCAGCCTCAATGCCCGGGTCAGGCGGGACACTCAGGTAACAGTCACCCTCAGCACTATCAGTCAAAGCATACATGGCAGCAAGGATAGCATCGAAATCAAGATCAAAGATAGCCACATTCTGCCTAAGCAGATCACCCCAGCGAGGGAGCTCAACAGCGTCAAGAAACTGGGTGCGCCAGGCGTCAGTCAGGCGACCGAAGCAGCGCTGCGCAGTGTGTGACAGCCCGCACGTCTCCCCACGACGACTGCCGGTGCGAAGAACATAAGTGCAGGGACCGGCACCCCCAGACCTCCCACGCCCAGCGTACCACTCACGAAGCTGCTGGGCCGACGGGGTCTCACGGGAACGCGGCTGCTGCTGGCGCTGGCTACTACCAAAGCCTCCACGCTGCGCGGCTGCACCTCGACCAGCACCACCGCCACCGCCACCTCCGCCACCGCTGCCGCTGCCTCCACCACCGCTGCCGCTGCCTCCACCACCTCCGCCGCTGCCTCCACCACCTCCACCGCCGCCACTGAAGCCCCCAATCCCAGCACCACCCCCACCTCCACCGCCACCCCCTCCGCCTCCTCCATCGCCTCCGCCGCCGCCCCCGCCATCCCCTCCACCACCCTTGCTCCCCTTGCCCTTGCTGTTGCGGTGCCTCCCACTAGGAGCAGACGCATCCCCGACCTCCTCAATGCCAACGAGGTCGACAGAAGCAGCAGAAGCAACAGAGGGGAGAAGGGGGACAGGGGAACACCCCTTAAAGAAAGGGGTGCGACGGTCGCCGCGAGAAGCACCTACAGCTAAGATACTCTTCTCAGCTGCAGCGAGGCGCTCCTCTAGCAGGTCGACAGTGAGCTCGGTGGGGCAAAGGGAGAGAAAGTGGTCCCTGACTGAAGCAAGGGAGTCAGGGAGGCGGGTGACTAGGTAGTAAAGGGTGATGTACATGGGGGGGGGGGGTTCTTGGCACAGAACTCAGTGGGAAGGGCAGCGCGGTAGCGGGTGTCACTAGTGCGGAGGTGAGTAATGAGGTCAGCGACTGTGGCAAAGGCGGCAAGGTCAGGGAAAAGGTACGGCAGCATGAGGCGGCTGAGGGCAGCTGTGGCAGGGGAGGAGTAGCGCGCAACTACACCGTCGTACAAAGACTTAGCAGTCTTGTACTGGCCAAAATGCGCGCGCTCAGCAGGCGGCAGGTGACTGCGAACAGCAAGACGAGCAACAGCGTCACGAGTGGTCCACTGCGAGCGAACCGTACTGTCAGCAGTGGCAACAGGAGCAGTAGAGACACCGGACGTGTGATCGAAAAGGGATACCCCATCCCTAGAGTCACACTGAAGAAAGAGCTGCAGGTCGTCAACCCAAACGTCAAAGTCAGCTGCACGCCCCTCAGCATCAAAGGTGAGAATAGTAGGGCTAGCCATAGTAGCAGTAGTAGCAGTAGAAGCAGTAGCAGCAGGAGCAGCAGAGGCAGCAGAAGCAGCAGTAGCAGCAGGCGCAGTGCAAGGAGTAGGGCAGCACGGCTCGGTAGGGCGACGCGGCTCAGCTGGGCGGCGCGGCTCGGTGGGGCGGCGCGGCTCGGCTTGGCGGCGCGGCTCGGCAGGGCGGCGCGGGTGCTTACCAGGGTCGGGTGCAGGGCAGGGCCGCAGCTGGCGGTTTTAGGTCAGGGCCACGACAGCAGGGGCCGCGACAGCAAAGGGGCCGCGACTTCTGGGGTTGTGGCGGCAGAGGCCGCGACAGCAGGAGGGGCCGCGACTGCAGGGGCCGCGACAGCAGCAGGGGCTGCAACAGCAGCAGGTGCCGCGACAGCAGCAGGGGCCTCGGCAGCAGTAGGGGCCGTGACAGCAAAGGGGCCGCGACTTCAGGGGTTGTGACGGCAGAGGCCGCGACAGCAGGAGGGGCCGCGACTGCAGGGGCCGCGACAGCAGCAGGGGCTGCGACAGCAGCAGGTGCCGCGACAGCAGCAGGTGCCGCGACAGCAGCAGGGGCCTCGGCAGCAGTAGGGGCCGCGACGGAACAGGGGCCGCGACAGCAGGGGCCGCGACAGCAAAGGGGCCGCGACTGCAGGTGCCGTGACGGCAGAGGCCGCGACAGCAGGAGGGGCCGCGACAGCAGCAGGGGCCGCGACAGTAGTAGGGGCCGCGACGGAAGTAGGGCCGCGACGGCAGCAGGGGCCGCGACAGCAAGGGGGGGGGGGGGGCGCGTCTGCAGCGGGGGCCGCGTCGACAGCAGAGGCCGTGACGGCAGCAAGGGCCGCGACTACAGTAGGGTCGGCAATGGCAGTAGGGGCCGTGACAGCAATAGGGGCCGTGACAGCAGTAGGGGCAGGCGCAAATAACGTGCTTCGGGCAGGGCAGGAAAAAGTATGTGGTGGGCCCTAAAAAAACGTTCCCACTAGGGAACCTGCTCAGAATACCATGTTAGAATCAGGAACGGAAATGGATGAACTAGAAAGCAGATGGGTACAAGTAGGAAACCTAAAAGTGTTGTACCCTATAAGAACTACCCCACTACAGCCTAAACAGACTATAGCATATAAGTTTGACAGCCGCTTGGGTGCGCAACTGCCTTGAGTGGTCAGTGTTCCCGTCGGGGACAACGCCGCTCCAACTGTTGACCAGCAAGAAGCCCGACCTCACGTTAGCGCGAGTGTGGGGCTGCATGGTGCCGTTCAAGGTCCCCGAGCAACAGCGAGGCAAGAAGCTGGTGCCGAAGGCCCGGTGGGGGCTTCATCTTGGTGTGTCGCCGGAGAGCAAGGGCTGGAAGGTGCTCGACTTGACCGACAACATGGTGGTCATGACGGTCGAGGCCATCTTTTACGAGACGGAGTCGCTAGAGGTGTGGAAGACGGACCTCGGGCCGGCGTCACGGCGGACGCCGGCCAATCCTCCGACGGACACATCCACGGCGATTTTCCCGTTGCTCGCTGAGGTCGGCGAGCCTGCCGTCGAGGACGTCCACCCTCCCTCTCTTCCCCCTCCTCCCGCTGTCCCACCCCTCGTCACTGAATTGCAGAAGCCGATGCCGGCGTCAGCCACCGGCAATGAGGGGAGCCTTGGTTCGTCGCCAGTGGCGCCGGCCAGTGCCACCGCCAGCGGCCGACGTGACGTCGAGCAAGTCGGCGAGAAAGGGTAGCCGCCGACTTCAGGGGAGCTGATGGTAGGGGAGCAGCGGGCAGTGAAGCCGACAGGGAAGCTGCCGGCAAAATAGAAGTTGGCAGGGGAGCCGACGACAGGGGAGCCGACGATAGGGGAGAAGTCGGCAGCGATGTCGAATTTGGTGCAGCAGTCCGTCGAGGACGGTGAAGCCGGTGAAGGGGAACTGTCGGCGGGGGAGGAGTCCACCAACAGTGACGTAGTGGAGGTCCAGGTCAACCAACCTGGGCCGCGGCGTTTAGGCCGCCTCAGAAAGGCCCCAAATCGGCTGAGCTACCACGCTTGCCTTTCGCCGGCCGCCTTCACCACGCTACACGACGACGTCGAGGCCGACGTCGACATGCCCGA
The DNA here is from genome assembly GCA_947471745.1 of Closterium sp. Naga37s-1. Lineage (NCBI taxonomy): Eukaryota > Viridiplantae > Streptophyta > Zygnematophyceae > Desmidiales > Closteriaceae > Closterium > Closterium sp. Naga37s-1. The sequence continues at coordinate 1,270,769 of CANJKZ010000903.1, forward strand.
GCTCGTCCCCGACGTGCACGCCGAACCAGAGCACTGCTAGGACATCGCCGCCACAACGGTGAAGGAGGCATTGAAAATCTGGAAGGGCAAGGCGGTGAAGGCCGCCATGGACAAGGAGATCCAGAGTCTCATCGCCAACGGCACGTGGAAGTTGCTCGAGTGTCCGCGCAGTGTCAACATCATGAAGAACCGTTGGGTGCTGATGACCAAGTACCACGTCGAAGTCGCGGTCGCCCGCGAGAAGGCGCGCTTGGTTGTAAAAGGCTTTATGCATATGTACAGCGCCGACCACGACGAGACGTACGCGCCGGTCGGGAGCTACGTCACGCCGAGGATCTTCCTCAGCATCGTCGCCGTCCTTGACTTGCACCTGTTGCAGCTCGACATGAAGAACTTCTTCCTACAAAGCAAGTAGGACTGGGTGCTCTACATGTACCAGCCCGACTACCACGACGACGGGACCGACCGGGCGTGCAAGCTGCTAAAGAGCTTGTACGGGCTGAAGCAGTCGCCGCAGTTGTGGTACTCGGCACTCGACGCCGTCTTGACTGGCGCCGGCTGGAAGAAGAGCTAGGTTGACAAGGCATAATACGTCAAGGTCACCGACGATAGTGTGACGTACTGGGTGCTCGTCTACATCGACGACCTGCTCGCCGCCAGCAGCAGCACCGCGATGCTGAAGGAGCTGCTGGAGGCCGCCTTCGAGCTTCGCGAGATCTCGCCATATCCTTTGGGTTCTAGGCGGCCTTCAAGCGTGAACGTTGCACGGGACTGTTAACGGGAGTTGGCCCCATCCTCGCTTGGGCGGAGCCGACTTCGTGGTCGGGTGTGGGGGAGGTGCACCCGACCGTCAGCAGTAGGCGACGCCGACTTGGGCGAGCAGGTCGACGGAGTTGGTCGACCTGCACAGGGCCACTGCGAAGCCGCCGACGACGGGAAGCCGGCGTCCAACTTCAACTGGGTGATCGATAAAGGGGCTCGTCGACCTGGGAGGGGGCGCCGACTTATGGGCGCCGACCTGGGGGCGCCGACGTCGGCGAAGTTGATAGACTGCTGGTGTGGTCGACAAAGGCGTTCGTCGATATGTAGCTGGTAGAGCATCCAAACATAGGATAGATGCCAAATTCCTAACTGAAAAAAACAAAAAAAAAAAAAAAAAAAAAAAAAAAAAAAAAAAAAACCATCTTCAACTTGTTAAATTTAGGAATTGATTTCAAGGTAGAGCAAAATCTGCAAGTCTTACAATTTACAGTTGTTGCATCTTTCTGCTTATCCCCACATTGAAGCAATTCAACGTTTGTGCTATGATCGAGCTTAATGATAACCAAATTATGCAAATTATTGTGCAAATTCTGCATTGTCTTTTGGACAAAAAATACACCGGGTTGTTGAAACAGGATGGCGGGTTGTTAAAAATGCCACCTCCCTGTCGAATACTACTTTAACGGGGGATCGAAGTCAACGGTGTTTCAATTTCGAATCGCCACATCAGCAAAAAAGGCCCCATAGGCCTAGTTTTATAACCACAACAATGACTTGCTTGTTGACCAACTTGTTCTACTAAATGCGTATTTGTTCTATGCACTAGGATCTACAATATTGGTATATTTATATTACCAAGCTTACAGTTATCATCCCAAATGCATACCGCCTAGTCACTCTGTCAAACTCATACACTATAGTCTGTGTAGGCTGTAGTGGGGTAGCTTATATGGGGTACAACACCTTAGGGTTTGGTACTTGTACTTCTCATGCTGCTCAGTTCAATCATTCCTCGTTTCATTTTCACATGGTTTCAGAGCAGGTTCCCTAGTGGGAACGCTCTCTAGGGCCCACCTCGATATTTTTTTCCTGCCCGGAGCGCGCTTCGCCCCTGCCCGAGTCGCGCCCCGAGTGCCCTCCCTACCGTCGCGCCGCCCTTAGCGGCCCCTTGAGCCGCCCTTACGGCCCCGCGCGCCACCCTTACGGCCCCTCGTGCCGCCCGTCGACCCCGCGCGCCGCCCTTGCGGCCCCTCGCGCGCCTCTCGTCGGCCCCGCGCGCCGCCCTTGCGGCCCCTCACGCCTCTCGTCGGCCCCGCGCGCCGCCCTTGCGGCCCCTCGCGCCGCTCCTCGGCCCCGCCGCCGCCCTTGCGGCCCCTCGCGCCGCCCTTAGCGGCCCCTTACGGCCCCTCACGCGGCCCCTTACGGCCCCCCCCCTTTTGCGGCCCGCCATCGCCCACTACAGCAGCGGCCGCCGCCTTCCCTGGAGCAGCGGCCGCCGCCGTCGTCCCTTCAGTAGCGGCCGCCGCAGTCTCTGCAGCAGCAGTCGCCGCCGTCGTCCCTGCAGCAGCAGCTGCCACTGTCCCTGCAGCAACCGAGCCGCCGCTCCCACCGACCCGCCCGAGCCGCCCGAACCGCCGAGCCGCCCGAGCCGCCCGAGCCGCCGAGCCGCCCGAGCCGCCCGAGCCGCCGAGTCGCCGAGCCGCCGAGCTGCTGTTGCTGCCATGCCGCCGAGCCGCCGAGCCGACCGAGCCGCCCTGTCCGCTACACCTGGTCACTGCCGTCGCGGCCCTGTTCCTGCCGGCGAGCCTCGGTCCTTCTCGCCTGCCCGGTAAGAGCAGCACCTCTACCACTGCACTGCCCTTAGCCTACTGCTCGCGCTGCTAGTCTACTGCTGTCATGGCTACCCCCAGTGTCCTCGCTTTTGACGCTGAGGGTCGGGCCATTGACTTTGACGTCTGGGTAGATGACCTGCAGCTTTTCCTACAGTGCGATAGGGCAGACGGTCTCTCCCTCTTTGACCTCACTTCTGGTGCCTCTCCTGCCCCTGCTGCTGATGCTGACGCCACTGTTCGCTCACAGTGGGCCACACGCGATGCTGCTGCACGTCTTGCTGTGCGTCGCCACTTGCCTACCTCTGAGCGTGCACACTTTAGCCAGTACAAGAGTGCTAGGACCTTGTACGACGCTGTAGTTGCACGCTACTCTTCCCCTGCCACTGCTGCACTTAGCCGCCTCATCCTGCCGTACCTCTTCCCTGACCTCGCAGCTTTTCCCACAGTCGCTGACCTCATTACGCACCTTTGCACTAGTGACATTCGCTACCGCGCTGCCCTTCCCGCTGAGTTCTGCGCCAAGAACCCCCCCCCTATGTACATCACCCTCTACTACATAGTCACCCGGCTCCCTGACACCCTTCGCCCGGTCAGGGACCACTTTCTCTCTGTTTGCCCCACCACCCTCACCGTTGATCTCCTCGAGGAGCGCCTCCTAGCGGCAGAGAAGAGCATAGTCGCTGTAGGAGCCTCTCGTGGTGACCCTCGTGCCCCTGTCTTTGAGGGGTGCTCCCCCTCTCCCCTCTTGCCCTCTGTTGCCTCTGCTGCTGTGGCCGACCTCGTTGGTCTTGAGTCGGTCGGTGCGGCGTCTGCCCCTAGCGGGAGACGCCGCACTGGCAAGGGCAAGGGGGGCAAGGGAGCTGGAGGAGCTAGCGGGGGCGGTGGCGGCGGCGGTGGAGGCGGTGGAGGGGGTGGGGGTGGCGGTGGGGGTGGTGGTGGGGGTGGGGGCGTCAGTGGCGGCAGTGGAGGCGGCGGCGGCGGTGGCGGTGGGAGCGGAGGTGGCGGAGGTGGCGGCGGTGGAGGAGGTAGCGGCGGAGGAGGTGGAGCTGGTCGGGGTGGCGCTGCGCAGAGGGTCGGCTCCGGTGGTGGTCCGCGCCAGCAGCAGCAGCAGAAGCAGCGCACCCGTGAGATCCCTCCCCCTCAGCAGCTTCGTGAGTGGTACGCTGCACGTCAGCGAGGTGGGGGTGCTGGTCCGTGTACCTACGTCCTGCGCACCGGCGACCGCGCGGGTGAGCCGTGCGGGGGTTCGCACTCCACCCAGCGCTTCTTTGGCCGCCTGACGGACGCTTGGCGTCACCAGTTCCCTGAGGCCACTGAGATCCCTCGCTGGGGCGAGCTGTCTAGGGCGGGGGTTCCTATCTTTGATCTTGATTATGATGCTATTCTTGCTGCCATGTATGCTGTGACTATTAGTGATGAGGGTGATTGTTACCGGTGTTTTCCGCCCGACCCGGGCATTGGTACTGCTGCTCTAGGTACTGGTGAGGCTGCTGCTCTAGGTACTAGTGAGGCTGCTGCTCTAGGTGCCAGTGAGTCTGCTTCCTCAGGTGCTGGTGAGTCTGCTCTCTCAGGTACTGCGTCGGCTACGGCCTCCCACACCTTTACCCTTGACTCAGGGGCTTCCCGCTCCTTCTTTCGAGACCGCACCACACTCACGCCGCTCAGTCGGCCTGTTGCAGTCTCTCTGGCAGACCCCTCTGGGGGTCCTGTCCTTGCACACTTCTCCACTGCCCTCCCGTGTCCGGCGGCCCCCTCTGGCACCCTGTCTGGTCTTTACCTCCCCTCGTTTTCTACGAACTTGGTGAGTGGTGCTGACCTACAGGATGCGGGGGTTCACCAGTTCACTCCTGCGAGCCAGCGAGTGACCCACTGCACGGACGCTCGGACGGGCCGACACTTGGCCACGTTTACACGTCGGCCGGGGTCGAGCATGTACACACTGACCACTGAGTCTCCTCCAGTCACTGCGTCTGGTCAGGCAGCTGCGTCGGGTCAGGTGTTTGCTGCAGCGTCCAGGTCTGGTCCTGAGTCTGCCCCCTGCTCGTGTCGCCTCCTGTCTCACGAGACTCTCCTCTGGCACCACCGCCTTGGTCACCCCTCCCTGCCTCGTCTCCGAGGCATGGCCTCTCGTGTCCTTGTCTCTGGTCTTCCCCGGTCTCTCCCTCCCCTTCCTCCGGGGCCTGCCCCTACCTGCGTCCCCTGTGTCGAGGGGCGGCAGCGTGCTGCCCCTCACTCCTCCCAGTTTCCTCCGACAGAGGCCCCGCTGCAGACGCTTCACATGGACGTGTGGGGCCCAGCCCGCGTCCGTGGACAGGGTCACGAGCGCTACTTCCTGCTGGTGGTTGACGACTACTCGCGTTACACCACAGTCTTCCCCTTGCGCAGCAAGGGTGATGTCACTGAGGTGTTGATCGACTGGATCCGCGCAGCTCGTCTCCAGCTCAGGAAGAGTTTCGGCTCGGACTTTCCTGTTCTGCGTCTGCACTCTGACAGAGGCGGGGAGTTCTCCTCTGGCCTTCTGCGAGCCTACTGTCGTGCACGAGGCATCCGCCAGACCTTCACACTTCCGGACTCTCCACAGCAAAATGGAATTGCTGAGCGCCGCATTGGCATGGTCATGGACGTCGCCCGTACGTCCATGATGCATGCGGCTGCCCCCCATTTTCTGTGGCCGTTTGCGGTTCGGTACGCGGCGCATCAGATCAACCTTCAGCCCAGGGTCTCCATGCCGGAGGCCTCCCCAGCTTTGCTGTGGACGGGGAAGGTTGGCGATGCGTCTGCGTTCCGTGTATGTGGATCTCGGGCGTTTGTCCGCGACTTGTCTGCGGACAAGCTGTCCCCTCGTGCTGCTCCCTGCGTCTTCCTTGGCTTCCCCCCTGACGCGCCAGGGTGGCAGTTCTACCACCCCACCTCTCGCCGTGTTCTGTCCTCCCAGGACCTCACGTTTGACGAGTCGGTGCCCTACTACCGCCTCTTCCCCTACCGCACTCCGTCCCTCCCCCCGCCACCGCTCTTCCTCGTGCCAGGTCCCCCCCCGGTAGACCCCCTTCCCCCTCAGGGTCCTGCCCCTTCAGGTGTGTCCCAGGTAGACGCAGTCGAGCCTGCTGAGGTAGCTGGTGACTCTGGTGCTGCTGGGGGTGCTGAGCCTGGGGGTGCTGACTCTGGGGGTGCTGAGCGTGTGGGTGCTACGCCTGGGGGTGCTGAGCCTGGGGGTGCTGTTCCTGGGGGTACTACGCCTGGGGGTGCTGCGCCTGGGGGTGCTGAGTCTGGGGGTGCTGAGCCTGGGGGTGCTACGACTGGGGGTGCTGAGCCTGGGGGTGCTCAGCCTGGAGTTGCGGAGCCTGCGGGAGCTGGGCCTACTCGTGTGGCGTCTGGCGGTGCTGGGCCTGGAGGTTCTCCGGGTGCTCCGTCTCGACGGGAGCCACTCTCTCCACAGGAGGTGCGTGAGTGGTTTGCCCGGCGCTGGAGGCGTGCTGCTGGAGCTGGAGGTTCTTCGGGTGCTGAGGGTGCTGGTACCACGGGTCCCGGAGGTGCTCGTACTGGGAGTACTGGAGCTGCTGGGCCTGCGGGTACTACTGGAGCTGGGGCCACTGCGTCTTCTCGTGGTCCGACTGGAGCTGGAGCTGCTGAGGGTGTTGGCGCTGGCGGTACTGGAGGCGGTCCTGCAGGGGGTGCTACTGGTGCTGCTGGAGGTCCTGGAGCTAGTGGAGCTGCTGGGGGTGCTGGAGCTGGCGGTGCTGTTGGCTCCGGTGCTGCCACTAGGGGTACTGGTGCTGTCCCTGCTGTGTCTGGAGTCGCTGCGCGGCCTCGGCCGTACTTCGTTCCGCTCCTTGAGCAGGTTCTTGGTCTCCCGCCTTCTAATGGTCCTCCTCCTCCCTTAGAGTGTCCACAGCCTGTCGCGTCGCAGTTACAGTTACAGCCGGCCTCCCCACTGCCTGCTCCTTCTCCCTACACTGGTCCTACTGGAGGTCTTGCTGAGCGTCGTGCGCCTGCGTCTCGCCCTGTGTCGCCTGTCCGTGCTGCTCGCGCTAGTGGTCGTGGTTCGCGTCAGCGTCCTCCTCCTGTCCCTGGCACGCACCGGATGTCTCTGCGTCCGTCCACTGCTCCTCTGCGTGCCCCTTTGCCTTCTCCTCCTGAGTCCTCTCTTCCTGCTCTTGCCGACCCGGAGTCGGACTCTCTTCGTGCTGCCAGTCCGACTGTCATGCGTCTCCTTGCTACTGTTGTCACTGACCCTTCCTTTGAGTTCACTGCTGCGTCTGCCCTAGTTGCTGAGCTCGTCGACTTTGCTGCTCGCTGTCGTCTAGACTACGCTGCTAGTCTTGTTGCTGAGTCTGAGTCTGTCTGTCCTCCGTCCGTCGGGGGTGAGTGTGCCCTTGGCACGGACGTCCTTGAGGACAGGCAGGAGGAGTTCCAGTGTTTGGCTGCTGCTTCACCTCATCTCGTGTCCGTACTGCTTACCCCTGAGGGAGACCCGGATGCACTTGACATCCCGACTCCGCGCTCTTACGCGGAGGCGATAGAGGGTCCCTACTCCTCTCAGTGGCAGGCAGCTATGGACGCAGAGATGGCTTCCTGGAAGTCCACAGGCACCTACGTTGACGAGGTTCCCCCGCCTGGGGCGAACATCGTCAGTGGCATGTGGATTTTCAGGGTGAAGCGGCCGCCGGGTTCTCCGCCTGTCTTCAAGGCGCGTTACGTGGCTCGTGGCTTCAGTCAGCGGCAGGGAGTTGACTACTTTCAGACCTTCTCTCCCACCCCGAAGATGACCACTCTTCGGGTACTGCTGCACATAGCTGCTCACCGTGACTACGAGCTGCACTCTCTTGACTTCAGCACTGCTTTCTTGCAGGGCAGCCTGCACGAGGAGATCTGGCTGCGCCGCCCACTTGGCTTCACTGGGACTTTTCCTCCTGGCACCCAGTGGAGCCTCCGGCGGCCAGTCTACGGTCTCCGCCAGGCACCGCGTGAGTGGCACGACACACTGAGGACTACTCTTGCGGCTCTTGGGTTTGCTCCCTCTACTGCCGACCCGTCGCTGTTTCTGCGCACCGACACTTCTTTGCCGCCGTTCTACATCCTCGTGTACGTCGACGACTTGGTCTTTGCCACAGCTGACACTGCTGGACTCGCCCACGTGAAGTCCGAGCTGCAGAAGAGACACACGTGCACAGACCTGGGTGAACTGCGCAGCTACCTTGGCTTGCAGATCACCCGGGACAGAGCACAGCGCACCATTACCCTGACTCAGTCACACATGGTGCAGCAGGTCCTTCAGCGCTTCGGCTTCACGTACTCCTCGCCTCAGGCCACTCCTCTGCCTACTCGTCACTCGCTCTCAGCTCTGCCTTCGGATGAGTCCGTAGAGTCGAATGGCCCGTACCTAGAGCTTGTTGGCTGCCTCATGTACCTGATGACCTGCACACGACCTGACCTTGCATACCCTCTTAGCATTCTCGCACGCTATGTTGCTCCTGGGAGACACAGACCGGAGCACATGGCTGCAGCGAAGAGGGTGTTGCGCTACTTGTGCAGTACGTCGGGCATGGGGCTTGTGCTTGGAGGGCAGAGTCCAGTGGTCCTCACTGGGCACGCAGACGCTTCTTGGGCTGACGACCAGGCTACGCAGCGGTCGTCACAGGGTTACACCTTCAGCCTTGGTTCCGGCTCTGTTTCGTGGCCGGCTACCCGCTCGTCTTCTGTTCTCGGCTCCAGTTGTGAGGCTGAGATCTACGCAGGGGCCATGGCTGCACAGGAGCTTCGCTGGCTCACCTACCTGCTGACTGACCTCGGAGAGCCGCCTCGTTCTCCTCCAGTGCTGTACGTAGACAACAAGGCCATGCTGGCCTTGTGTCGGGAGCAGAGACTGGAGCACAGAACGAAGCACATTGCTCTTCGCTACTTCTTAGCTCGTGAGCTACAGCAGCGTGGTCAGCTGCGACTTGCGTACGTGGCCTCTCAGGCCAACACTGCTGATATCTTCACCAAGGCACTCGCGCCTTGTGATCATCAGCGCTTCTGTACTCAGCTGGGCCTTGTGCCTACCTTGCCTCACTTGCTCACTTCTTGACCTTGTTTGTACTGTTACGTATATATATACCTGCTCTTGCTTGTTTAGCCTTACATATATGTAATCTTGCATGTGAACTGGCCTTGTGGCCTTGAACTTGTGCTCAGAATGTGTGGTGACGTTGTGATCCACCCTGAGCTTGCTTTGCCTTGCTTTGCTTGACTGGTCTTGTGACCCCTTGCTCTCCCCCACTTTGCCTATGGGGGTGTGTCAAACTCATACACTATAGTCTGTGTAGGCTGTAGTGGGGTAGCTTATATGGGGTACAACACTTTAGGGTTTGGTACTTGTACTTCTCATGCTGCTCAGTTCAATCATTCCTCGTTTCATTTTCACACACTCTCACCCTTTACGTTGGCCAGCCTTTAGTATGGCAAAATGTGTATACATATTATGTATAGAACTTTGTTGGGGTTTTCAGTTAATCCAGCACCGTTACTGAATATATTCACTTCGTGCAATTCGTCACTTGTGAAGCAGTGTTTCTGCCCATTTGATGCTCAGTGCGCATAAATATTACGTTTTCAACGCACATCAACGTTCATAGTGCACACAATTGACAGACCAGCGATTCTTCTTAGATTGACGAATGTCGTCGACCACCGAACAACATAGGCCTGACATCTGGGAAGACAAAACCCCTCTTAAATGACATTTTTCGAAGGAGTCATAAACCCTGAAGACCTGGCGGCAAGGTGTTGATGCCTTTCCCAATTGGGTTGATATTTTTATGTTACCTCACCATTAGAGTCATCAACCGTAAACATCATACGGCGTGTTAGTTAGGGTTGATGCCATTCCAAATGTTTTGTTTTTAATTAATGTTTTTTTATGCTTTTTCTAATAGAATAACCAGTGTCATGCACACAATTGAACATCAATGTTAGTTCAAACCGCATTGTTTATACGCCTATAGCTTCAAGTGGGCAGAAGCCCTGCTCCACAAGCGATGGATCTGCTTGTGAGTATAATATTTTAAATATCAGTGATGTAACACATAAAAATGCCGTTTTGTTATGACTCTACTTATGTTCACTACTATAACACAAGCGACGGATCTGTTGTGTTTAAGGACGCTAAAATACAACCATATGTAATTTAGAGTTTAGGTTTCAGTTTTATGTCAGATTTATATGACATAGCTACTGTAGGCTAGAGTGGGGTAGCACATATGGGGTACAGTTTTCTAGGGTTTGCTTCTTGTACCCAACTTTCACTTAGTCATTCTCATTCCTGTTTTTCTTGATTCACATGGTATAGAGCGGGTTCCTACATGGGACCGTTCCTTCCTAAGGGCCCACCATAAGAATTTTTTTTTTAGCTGCCCGCGCACATTGCGCCCTGCCCTAAATTTTTTTTTTTTACGCGGCCCCTAAGCCGCCTCCCACGCGCCCCCTATGCGGCCCCTGGCGGCGCCCTGACGAGGCCCCTGCCGGCGCCCTATCGCGGCCCCTGACGCGCCCCCTGGTGCCGCCCTGACGCGGCCCCTGGCGGCGCCTGACGCGGCCCTGACGCGGCCTGACGCGGCCCCTGGCGGCGCCCTGACGCAGCCCCTGCCGCGGCCCTGACGCGGCCCTGCCGCGCCCCCTGACGCGGCCCTGACGCGGCCTGCCGCGGCCCCTGCCGCGGCCCTGAAGCGGCCCCTGACGCGGCCCTGACGCGGCCCTGACGCGGCCCTGCCGCGGCCCCTGGCGGCGCCCTGACGCGGCCCCTGACGCGGCGCCCTGACGCGGCCCCTGCCGCGGCCCTGACGCGGCCCTGCCGCGGCCCCTGACGCGGTCCTGACGCGGCCTGCTGCGGCCCCTGCCGCGGCCCTGAAGCGGCCCCTGACGCGGCCCTGAAGCGGCTCTGCCGCGCCCCTGACGCGGCCCTGACGCGGCCCCTTACGCGGCCCTGACGCGGTCCTGCCGCGGCCCCTGGCGGCGCCCTGACGCGGCCCCTGACGCGCCGCCCTGACGCGGCCCTGCCGCGGCCCCTGACGCGGCCCCTGCCGCGGCCCCTGACGCGGCCCCTGACGCGGCCCCTGTCGCGGCCCCTGACGCGGCCCCGCCACCTACCTTTCTGGCCCCGCCGCCTCCTCTCAGCGGCCCCGCCGCCTCCTCTCAGCGGCCCCGCCGCCTCCTCCCAGCGGCCCCGGACGCCGCCCTCTCAGCGGCCCCGCCGAGCCGCCCAGCAAGCCTAGCCGCCCAGCAGCTGAGCCACCGAGCCGCCCAGCAGCCGAGCCGCCGAGCCGCCCAGCAGCCGAGCCGCCCAGCAGCAGAGCCGCCGAGCCGCCCAGCAGCCGAGTCGCTGAGCCGCCCAGCAGCCGAGCCGCCGAGCCGCCCAGCAGCCGAGCCGCCCAGCAGCCGAGTCGCCGAGCCGCCCTGCAGCCGAGCCGCCCGAGCCGCCCTGTCCGGTAAGAGCAGCGCCTCTCTCACAGCACTGCCCTCACCCCACTGTTTGCGCTGCTAGTCTACTACTGTCATGGCTACCCCTAGTGTCCTCGCTTTTGACGCTGAGGGTCGGGCCATTGACTTTGACGTCTGGATAGATGACCTGCAGCTTTTCTTACAGTGCGATAGGGCAGACGGCCTCTCCCTCTTTGACCTCACTTCTGGTGCCTCTCCTGCTCCCGCCACTGATGCTGACGCAACTGTTCGCTCCCAGTGGGCCACGCGCGATGCTGCTGCACGTCTTGCTGTGCGTCGCCACCTGCCTACCTCTGAGCGTGCGCACTTTAGCCAGTACAAGAGTGCTCAGACCTTGTACGACGCTGTAGTTGCACGCTACTCCTCCCCTGCCACTGCTGCACTGAGCCGCCTCATGCTACCGTACCTCTTCCCTGACCTTGCTGCCTTTCCCACAGTCGCTGACCTCATCACGCACCTCCGCACTAGTGACACTCGCTACCGCGCTGCACTTCCTGCTGAGTTCTGCGCCAAGAACCCCCCCCCCCATGTACATCACCCTCTACTACATCGTCACCCGTCTCCCTGACTCCCTTCGCGTAGTCAGGGACCACTTCCTCTCGGTTTGTCCCACCACTCTCACCGTTGACCTCCTCGAGAAGGCCCTCCTAGCAGCAGAAAAGAGCATAGTCGCTGTAGGAGCCTCTCGTGGTGACCCTCGCACCCCCATCTTTGAGGGGTGTTCCCCCTCCCCTCTTTTGCCCTCTGTTGCCTCTGCTGCTGCGGCCGACCTCGCTGGTTTGGAGTCGGTTGGGGCAGCGTCTACCCCTAGCGGGAGACGCCGCCCTGGCAGGGGCAAGGGGGGCAGGGGCGCTGGAGGAGCTAGCGGGGGCGGTGGAGGCGGCGGTGGAGGTGGTGGAGGAGGTGGTGGTGGCGGTGGGAGTGGTGGCGGGGGTGGAGGTGTAGGTGGCGGCAGTGGAGGCGCAGGAGGCAGCGGCGGTGGCGGAGGGAGCGGAGGTGGCGGCGGTGGAGGAGGAGGCGGCGGAGGAGGTGGAGCTGGTCGGGGTGGCGCTGCGCAGAGGGTCAGCTCCGGTGGTGGTCAGCGCCAGCAGCAGCAGCAGCAGCAGCAGCAGCAGCAGCAGCGCACTCGTGACGTCCCCTCCCCTCAGCAGCTCCGTGAGTGGTACACTGCACGCCAGAGGGGTGGGGGTGCTGGTCCGTGCACCTACGTCCTGCGCACCGGCGACCGCGCGGGTGAGCAGTGCGGGGGTGCGCACTCCACCCAGCGCTGCTTTGGCCGCCTCACGGACGCTTGGCGTCACCAGTTCCCTGAGGCCACTGAGATCCCCCGCTGGGGTGAGCTGTCTAGGGCGGGTGTAGCTGTCTTTGACCTTGACTTTGATGCTATTCTTGCTGCCGTGTATACTGTGACTATTAGTGATGAGGGTGACTGTTACCGGTGTTTTCCGCCCGACCCGGGCATTGAGACTGCTGCTCTAGGTACTGGTGAGGCTGCTGCTCTAGGTGCTAGCGAGGCTGCTGCTCTAGGTGCGTCTACTCCCTCAGGTGCTGGTGAGTCTGCTCTCTCAGGTTCTGCGTCGGCTTCGGCCTCCCACACCTTCACACTTGACTCGGGGGCTTCTCGCTCCTTCTTTCGAGACCGCACCACACTCACGCCGCTTGGCCGGCCAGTTGCGGTCTCCCTGGCAGACCCCTCTGGGGGTCCTGTCCTTGCTCACTTCTCCACTGTCCTCCCGTGTCCGGCGGCCCCCTCTGGCACCCTGTCTGGTCTCTACCTCCCCTCGTTCTCTACGAACTTGGTGAGTGGTGCTGACCTACAGGATGCGGGGGTTCACCAGTTCACTCCTGCGAGTCAGCGGGTGACCCACTGCACGGACGCTCGGACAGGCCGCCACCTGGCCACGTTTACACGTCGGCCAGGGTCGAGCCTGTACACACTGACCACTGCGTCTCCTCCAGTCCCTGCGTCTGGTCAGGTAGCTGCGTCGGGTCAGGTGTTTGCTGCAGCGTCCAGGTCTGGTCCTGAGTCTGCCCCCTGCTCGTGTCGCCTCCTGTCTCACGAGACTCTCCTCTGGCACCACCGCCTTGGCCACCCCTCCCTGCTTCGTCTCCGGAGCATGGCCTCCCGTGTCCTTGTCTCTGGTCTTCCCCGGTCCCTCCCTCCCCTTCCTCTGGGGCAAGGCCCTACCTGCGTCCCCTGTGTCGAGGGACGGCAGCGGGCTACCCCTCACTCCTCCCAGTTTCCTCCGACAGAGGCCCCGCTGCAGACGCTTCACATGGACGTGTGGGGCCCAGCCCGCGTCCGTGGACAGGGTCACGAGCGCTACTTCCTGCTGGTGGTTGACGACTACTCGCGTTACACCACAGTCTTCCCCTTGCGCAGCAAGGGTGATGTCACTGAGGTGTTGATCGACTGGATCCGCGCAGCTCGTCTCCAGCTCAGGCGGAGCTTTGGCTCTGACTTTCCTGTTCTGCGTCTGCACTCTGACAGAGGCGGAGAGTTCTCCTCTGGCCTTCTGCGAGCCTACTGTCGTGCACGAGGCATCCGCCAGACCTTCACGCTTCCGGACTCTCCACAGCAAAATGGGATTGCTGAGCGCCGCATTGGCATGGTCATGGACGTCGCCCGTACGTCCATGATGCATGCGGCTGCCCCCCATTTTCTGTGGCCGTTTGCGGTTCGGTACGCGGCGCATCAGATCAACCTTCACCCCAGGGTCTCCATGCCGGAGACCTCCCCAGCTTTGCTGTGGACGGGGAAGGTTGGCGATGCGTCTGCGTTCCGTGTCTGGGGATCTCGGGCGTTTGTCTGCGACTTGTCTGCGGACAAGCTGTCCCCTCGTGCTGCTCCTTGCGTCTTCCTGGGTTTCCCCCCTGACGCCCCAGGGTGGCAGTTCTACCACCCCACCTCTCGCCGTGTTCTGTCCTCCCAGGACGTCACGTTCGACGAGTCGGTCCCCTACTACCGCCTCTTCCCCTACCGCACTCCGTCCCTCCCCCCGCCACCGCTCTTCCTTGTACCAGGTCCCCCCCCGGTAGACCCCCTCCCCCCTCAGGGTCCTGCCCCTTCAGGTGTGTCCCAGGTAGACGCTGTTGAGCCTGTCGAGGTCGCTGGTGACTCTGGTGCTGCTGAGGGTACTGAGCCTGGGGGTGCTGACTCTAGGGGTGCTGAGCGTGTGGGTGCTACGCCTGGGGGTGCTGAGCCTGGGGGTGCTGAGCCTGGGGGTGCTGAGTCTGGGGGTACTACGACTGGGGGTGCTGAGCCTGGGGGTACTACGCCTGGGGGTGCTGAGCCTGGGGGTGCTGCGTCTGGGGGTGCTGAGCCTGGGGGTACTCCGCCTGGAGGTGCTGAGCCTGGGGGTACTACGCCTGGTGGTGCTGTGCCTGGCGGTTCACCGGGTGCTCCCTCTCGCCGAGAGCCACTCTCTCCCCAGGAGCTGCGTGAGTGGTTTGCCCGGCGCTGGAGGCGAGCTGCTGGAGCTGCTGGAGCTGGAGGTGCTGCGGGTACTGGAGGTTCTGTTGCTTCTGAGGGAGCTGGTGCCACGGGTCCCGGAGGTGCTCGTACTGGGAGTTCTGGAGCTGCTGGACCTGCGGGTACTTCTGGAGCTGGAGTTGCTGCGGGTGTTGGCGCGGAGGCTACTGCTGTCGGTCCTGGAGGCAGTCCTGCTGGGGGTACTACTGGTGCTGCTGGGGGTTCTGGAGCTGGAGCTGCTACTGGTGCTGGTGCTGCCCCTGCGGGTGCTGGTGCTGTCCCTCCTGTGTCTGGAGTCGCCGCGCGGCCTCGGCCGTACTTCGTTCCGCTCCTTCAGCAGGTTCTTGGTCTCCCGCCTTCTACTGGTCCTCCTCCTCCCTTAGAGTGTCCACAGCCTGTCCCGTCGCAGTTACAGTTACAGCCGGCCTCCCCACTGCCTGCTCCGTCTCCCTACACTGGTCCTACTGGAGGTCTTGCTGAGCGTCGTGAGCCTGCGTCTCGCCCTGCGTCGCCTGTCCGTGCTGCTCGCACTAGTGGTCGCGGTTCGCGTCAGCGTCCTCCTCCTGTCCCTGGCACGCACCGGATGTCTCTGCGTCCGTCCACTGCTCCTCTGCGTGCCCCTTTGCCTTCTCCTCCTGAGTCTTCTCTTCCTACTCTTGCCGACCCGGAGTCGGACTCTCTTCGCGCTGCCAGTCCTACTGTCACGCGTCTCCTTGCTACGGTTGTCACTGACCCTTCCTTTGAGTCCACTGCTGCGTCTGCTCTAGTTGCTGAGCTCGTCGACTTTGCTGCTCGCTGTCGCCTAGACTACGTCGCCAGTCTTGTTGCTGAGTCTGAGTCTGTCTGTCCTCCGTCCGTCGGGGGTGAGTGTGCCCTTGGCACGGACGTCCTTGAGGACAGGCAGGAGGAGTTCCAGTGCTTGGCCGCTGCTTCACCTCATCTCGTGTCCGTACTGCTTACCCCTGAGGGAGACCCGGATGCACTTGACATCCCGACTCCGCGCTCTTACGCGGAGGCGATAGAGGGTCCCTACTCCTCTCAGTGGCAGGCAGCTATGGACGCAGAGATGGCTTCCTGGAAGTCCACAGGCACCTACGTTGACGCTGTTCCCCCTCCTGGGGCGAACATCGTCAGTGGCATGTGGATTTTCAGGGTGAAGCGACCGCCGGGTTCTCCGCCTGTCTTCAAGGCGCGTTACGTGGCTCGTGGCTTCAGTCAGCGGCAGGGAGTTGACTACTTTCAGACCTTCTCTCCCACCCCGAAGATGACCACTCTTCGGGTACTGCTGCACGTAGCTGCTCACCGTGACTACGAGCTACACTCTCTTGACTTCAGCACTGCTTTCTTGCAGGGCAGCCTGCACGAGGAGATCTGGCTGCGTCGCCCACCTGGCTTCACTGGGTCTTTTCCTCCTGGCACCCAGTGGAGCCTACGGCGGCCAGTCTACGGTCTCCGCCAGGCACCGCGTGAGTGGCACGACACACTGAGGACTACACTTGCGGCTCTTGGGTTTGCTCCCTCTACTGCCGACCCGTCGCTGTTTCTGCGCACCGACACTTCTTTGGCGCCGTTCTACATCCTCGTGTACGTCGACGACTTGGTCTTTGCCACAGCTGACACTGCTGGACTAGCCCACGTGAAGTCCGAGTTGCAGAAGAGACACACGTGCACTGACCTGGGTGAACTGCGCAGCTACCTTGGCTTGCAGATCACTCGGGACAGAGCACGCCGCACCATTACCCTGACTCAGTCACACATGGTGCAGCAGGTCCTTCAGCGCTTCGGCTTCACGTACTCCTCGCCTCAGGCCACTCCTCTGCCTACTCGCCACTCGCTCTCAGCTCTGCCTTCGGATGAGTCCGTAGAGTCGAGTGGCCCGTACCCAGAGCTTGTTGGCTGCCTCATGTACCTGATGACCTGCACACGACCTGACCTTGCATACCCTCTTAGCATTCTTGCACGCTATGTTGCTCCTGGGAGACACAGACCGGAGCACATGGCTGCAGCGAAGAGGGTGTTGCGCTACTTGTGCAGTACGTCGGGCATGGGGCTTGTGCTTGGAGGGCAGAGTCCAGTGGTCCTTACTGGGCACGCAGACGCTTCTTGGGCTGACGACCAGGCTACGCAGCGGTCGTCACAGGGTTACACCTTCAGCCTTGGTTCCGGCTCTGTTTCGTGGCGGGCTACTCGCTCGTCTTCTGTTCTCGGCTCCAGTTGTGAGGCTGAGATCTACGCAGGAGCCATGGCTGCACAGGAGCTTCGCTGGCTCACCTACCTGCTGACTGACCTCGGAGAGTTGCCTCGTTCTCCTCCAGTGCTGTACGTAGACAACAAGGCCATGCTGGCCTTGTGTCGGGAGCAGCGACTGGAGCACAGAACGAAGCACATTGCTCTCCGCTACTTTCTTGCTCGTGAGCTGCAGCAGCGTGGTCAGCTGCGTCTTGCGTACGTGGCCTCTGAGGCCAACACTGCTGATATCTTCACCAAGGCACTTGCGCCTTGTGACCATCAGCGCTTCTGTACTCAGCTGGGCCTTGTGCCTACCTTGCCTCACTTGCTCACCTCTTGACCTTGCTTGTACTGTTACATATATAAATACCTGCTCTTGTTTGTCTAGCCTTTTTATATATATGTGTACTCCTGCTTGTGAACTGGCCTTGTGGCCTTGAACTTGTGCTCGGAATGTGTGGTGACTTTGCGATCCACCCTGAGCTTGTTTTATGGTTCGGCATGAGATAAGGCACATCTAGGTTAAGACAAGCAAAATGATATGGCTACTCCAGTCCGTACCAACGAGAAGGTATCGTGACTGTACTGGAACGAGTATCATGTGTAGTTACCCTTGTATCACTGTTCTAGCTGTTCTGTTTGTCCTCTCTTATTGCTGCCAGCATTTATTTTTGGCGGCTTTCTGCATTTTTCTGCAACAAGCGATGTTATTGTCGTTTTTGGAGAACAAGCGATGTTTCCCAACCCTGGGTTGGGAAACATAGAACAATATACACCCACTCGGTAGCATCCGTAGCGCTGGGTAGCGCTAAATGACGCTACCGAGAGCACTAGACGACGCTACCCTAAACCCCGAACTAAAACCACTAGGGAACCTGGACGCATTTTTGGGAGGATCAACCATAAACACGGGAAAGGGCCGTTTTTTAGGGTTGATGCCTCCCGAGTGGCATCCCATTCCGATTGGGTTTTAGTTTTTTTTCGGGTCAAGGGGGGTGCAATTCATAGTCCAAAAAAAATCCAAAAGAGCACTTCACAGTGAAAAATGAAAATACTTACAGTGCTGGTACAGATCGTCAAGTGCTCGGAACCGTTGGGTTCTGCACAGTGCTGGTTTAGAAAGCCGGCAGCTTAGGCCTTGAACCCTTTGATGGATGATGTTCAGAAAATGGACACCAGAGTTCTGACCATAAGCAGGAGGATTCTAGAGACAAGTACTGTACTGTCTTTTTTGTGGGCATGGTCTAGGTTTGAGATGCTGTGGTGAGAACCCTGTTAAGAATGAGGAATGGATGAATTAGGAAACAGGTGGGTACAAGTAGGAAAACCTAGAAGTGTTGTACCCCATATTGTCTACCCCACTACAGCCTACAAAGACTATAGCATATAAGTTTGACACACCCCCATAGGCAAAGTGGGGGAGAACAAGAGGTCACAAGACCAGTCAAGCAAAGGAAAGCAAGCTCAGGGTGGATCACAATGTCACCACACAATCCGAGCACAAGAGCAAGGCCAAAAGGCCAGTTCACATGCAAGATCATATATAAAGGTAAACAGGCAAGTGCAGGTATAGAAAGATCACAGTACAAGCAAGGTCAAGAAGTGAGCAAGTGAGGCCAAGTAGGCACAAGACCTAGCATCGTACAGAAGCGCTGATGATCACCAGGCGGAAGTGCCTTGGTAAAGATATCAGCAGTGTTGGCCTCAGAGGCCACGTAAGCAAGGCGCAGCTGACCACGCTGCTGCAGCTCACGAGCAAGGAAGTAGCGAAGAGCAATGTGCTTCGTTCTGTGCTCCAGTCTGTGCTCCCGACACAAGGCCAGCATGGCCTTGTTGTCTACGTACAGAACTGGAGGAGAACGAGGCGGCTCTCCTAGGTCAGTCAGCAGGTAGGTGAGCGAGCGGAGCTCCTGTGCAGCCATGGCCCCCGCGTAGATCTCAGCCTCACAGCTGGAGCCGAGAACAGAGGACGAGCGAGTAGACCGCCACGAAACAGAACCGGAGCCAAGGCTGAAGGTGTAACCCTGTGACGACCGCTGCGTAGCCTGGTCGTCAGCCCAAGAAGCGTTTGCGTGACCTGTGAGGACCACTCGACGTCGCCCTCCAAGCACTAGCCCCATGCCCGACGTACTGCACAAGTAGCGCAACACCCTCTTCGCTGCAGCCATGTGCTCTGGTCGGTGTCTCCCAGGAGCAACATAGCGTGCCAAGATGCTAAGAGGGTATGCAAGGTCAGGTCGTGTGCAGGTCATCAGGTACATGAGGCAGCCAACAAGCTCTGGGTACGGGCCACTCGGCTCTACGGACTCATCCGAAGGCAGAGCTGAGAGCGAGTGGCGAGTAGACAGAGGAGTGGCCTGAGGCGAGGAGTACGTGAAGTCGAAGTGCTGAAGGACCTGCTGCACCATGTGTGACTGAGTCAGGGTAATGGTGCGCTGTGCTCTGTCCCGGGTGATCTGCAAGCCAAGGTAGCTGCGCAGTTCACCCAGGTCTGTGCACGTGTGTCTCTTCTGCAGCTCGGACTTCACGTGGGCGAGTCCAGCAGTGTCAGCTGTGGCAAAGACCAAGTCGTCGACGTACACGAGGATGTTGTCAAACATTATATATGTTGTGCTTGTTTAGGCTACATTGGGTTAGTCTATAGGGGGTACACAATTCTAGGGTTAGGTACTTGTACTCATTTCACTGTTAGTTCCAACATTCCTGTTTGTTCATCTCAACATGGTATAGAGCAGGTCCTTCGCTAGGACCGTTTTTTAGGGCCCACCACTACCTACCTACCTACCTACCTACTACGCCCTAGGGCGCCTCGTACTTCACGGCCCACTAAGGCCCCGCGACCCGCCCCTTAGCGACCTACGCGCCGCCCCTTAAGGCCCCGTCGGCCCACGCGCTAGCCCCTTAGCGACCCCGTCGGCCCCGCGATCGCCCCTAACGGCCCCGTCGGCCTCGCGCTCACCTCCCTAGAGGCCCCCCGTCGGCCCCGCGCTCGCCCTTAGCGGCCCCTTACGGCCTCGCGCTCGCCCCTACAAGCCCCGAACGGCCCCGCGCTCGCCTTTAGCGGCCCCTTACGGCCCCGCGCTCGCCCCTAGAGGCCTCGAACGGCCCTGCGCTCGCCCCTAGAGGCCCTGAACGGCCCCGCCAGAACGAGCCGCACGAACCGAGCCGCCCAGCCCGAACCGAGCCGCCCAGCCCGAACCGAGCCGCCCAGCCCGACCCGAGCCGCGCCGCCCGAACCGAGCCGCGCCGCCCTACCTGAACCGAGCCGCGCCGCCCGTACTGGACGGAGCCGCCCTACCTAAGTCGCACTGCCTACTGTTTCTGGGGTGCACCTACTGCTATTACTGCTACTCTACTGTTACTCCTACTACTGCTATGGCTAGCCCTCCTGTGCTAGCTTTCGATACTGAGGGCCGCCCAGTGAGGTTCGAAACCTGGCTAGATGACCTACACCTCTTCCTACAGCTCACTGCCAAGGAGGACATCTCACTGTACGATCACGCCCTAGGCCATGCTACTGCTCCTGCTGCTACTGCTGACAGCACCACCCGCTCACAGTGGCAGACTCGTGACGCCCACGCTCGCTTCGCTATTCGCAACTCCCTGCCGATAGATGAGCGCGAGCACTTTGGGCAGCACAAGACTGCACAGGCACTGTACACTGCTGTCGTTGCCCGCTACTCCTCACCGGCCTCTACCGCACTAGGCCGTCTCTCTCTTCCCTACCTGTTCCCCGACTTAGCCTCTTTCCACACAGTCGCTGACCTCATTACGCACCTCCGCACTAGTGAAGCTCGCTTCCGCGCCGCCATGCCTGATGAGTTCCTTGCCAAGAACCCACCCCCGCTCTGGCTCACTCTCTACCACCTAGTCACCCGCCTCCCTGACACTCTGCGCTCAGTCAGGGACCACTTCCTAGCTCGCTGCCCCACTGAGCTCACCATTGCCCTCCTCGAGAAGGAACTCCTTGCAGCTGAGGCTAGCATAGTCGCTGTAGGTGCCTCTCGTGGCGACCCCCGTACCCCGTTCTTTGAGGGGTGTTCTCCTTCCCCCCTTCTTCCCTCTGTCGCCTCTGCTGCTGCTGTCGACCTCCTTGGTGCTGAGAAGGTCGTGACTGCGTCTGCTTTGAGCGGGCGCCGCAGCGGCAAGGGCAAAGGGGGCAAGGGCGGTGGCGGTGACAGCGGGGGAGGCGGTGGTGGGGGCGGTGGCGGTGGTGGGGGTGGTGGCGCGACTGGAGGGGCTAGTGGCAGCGGTGGGGGTGGTGGCGGCAGCGGCGGGGGAGGTGGCAGGGGCGGAGGCGGTGGTGGGGGTGGCAGTGGACGCGGCGGCGGCAGGGGTTGGGGTGGTCGAGGAGGTGGCAGCGGCGGTGGTGGTCGTGGAGGCGCTGGCGGTGGCCAGGGCCAGCAGCACACTCCGTCGCCCCAGGAGGTCCGTGAGTGGTACTCTCAGAACGGGGGGGGGGGGGTGGCTTTAGCTGCACGTACGTCATTCGCACTGGTGACCGCACTGGTCAGCCGTGTGGGGGACCGCACGCCACACAGCGCTGCTTCGCTCGTCTCAACGACGCTTGGCGTGTTCAGTTCCCTCAGGCCACTGAGCTGCCCCGCTGGGTTGATCTCCTGAAGAAGGGGATTGATATCTATGCTCTAGACTTTGATGCTATTCTAACTGCTATGTATGTGATGTCTACTAGTGGAGAGGGTGCTGAGTACCTGTGTGTGCCGCCCGACCCGGGCATTCGGACTAGTGCGTCTGCCGCTCTAGGTACTCACGTGTCTGCTACCCCAGGTGCTGGTGAGGCAGCTGCTCTAGGTGCTTGTACGTCTGCCCCCCCTGGTACTGAGTCGACTGCAGCACTGCACACCTTCACGCTGGACTCAGGTGCTTCTCGCTGCTTCTTTCGTGACCGCACTGCCCTTGAGCCGCTTACTCGGCCAGTTGCTGTCTCCCTCGCTGACCCCTCTGGGGGTCCGGTCATTGCGACCTCCTCCACTGTCCTTCCCTGTCCTGCGGTCCCGTCGGGCACACTGTCAGGTCTCCACCTCCCCTCGTTCTCTACGAACTTGGTGGCAGGTTGTGCACTCCAGGACGGGGGTGTTCACCAGTTCACCCCTGCCTACGAGCGCGTGACACACTGCACGTGTGCTCGTACGGGCCGCCACTTGGCTACCTTCACACGGCAGCCGGGGTCGGACCTGTACACACTGACCACTGAGTCCCCTCAGGTCGCTGCGTCTGCGTCTGCGTCCGCGTCAGGTCAGCTCTCTGCCCCCTGCTCGTGTCGCTCTCTGGCACACGAGACTGTCCTCTGGCACCACCGACTTGGTCACCCGTCTGTACAGCGCCTTCGTGCCATGCACTCCCGGTACCTTGTCTCTGGTCTTCCCAGGGTCCTCCCTCCCCTCCCGCCCTCGCCCGCTCCTCCCTGCCTTCCCTGTGTTGAGGGGCGGCAGCGCGCCGCTCCTCACTCCTCCTCGTTTCCCCCGACGACTGCTCCCTTGCAGACGCTCCACATGGACGTGTGGGGCCCAGCCCGCGTCTGTGGTCAGGGTCAGGAGAGGAACTTCCTGATAGTTGTTGACGACTACTCGCGCTACACCACGGTCTTCCCCTTGCGCACCAAGGGTGAGGTCCCTGATGTCTTGATCCCTTGGATCCGCAGAGCCCGTCTCCAGCTCAGCGAGCGTTTTCACTCGGACTTTCCTGTCCTGCGCTTGCACTCTGACAGAGGTGGTGAGTTCTCCTCCGACCTCTTGGCAGCCTACTGTGCTGAGCACGGCATTGAGCAGTTGTTCACGCTTCCGGCCTCTCCACAGCAGAATGGGGTTGCAGAGCGCCGCATTGGCCTGGTCATGGAGGTCGCCCGTACCTCCTTGATCCATGCGGCTGCCCCCCACTTTCTGTGGCCGTTTGCGGTCCGGTACGCTGCGCATCAGCTCAACCTCTGGCCCCGTGTCTCCTTGCCGGAGACCTCGCCCACACTGCTGTGGACGGGGGAGGTTGGCGATGCGTCGCGTTTCCGGGTCTGGGGATCTCGAGCTTTTGTCCGCGATACGTCTGCGGACAAGCTCTCCTCCCGTGCTGTTCCCTGCGTCTTCCTCGGCTTTGTCCCGGACGCGCCTGGTTGGCAGTTTTACCACGCCACCTCGCGCCGAGTCTTGCCCTCTCAGGACGTCACTTTTGACGAGTCCGTCCCCTACTACCGCCTCTTCCCCTACCGCACTGCCCCGCTCCCCCCCCCGCCTCTCTTCCTCGCGCCAGGTGCTGCTGTCGTAGACCCCCTCCCCCCTCAGGGTGCCGCTCCCTCAGGTGTGTCTCAGGTAGACCCGGTTGAGCCTGTTGAGGTAGCTGTCGACTCTCGTCCTGCTGCGGGTGCTGAGCCTGGGGGTGCGGAGCCTGGGGGTGCGGAGCCTGGGGGTGCTGAGCTTGGGGGTGCGGAGCCTGGGGGTACTGAGCCTGGGGGTGCTGAGCCTGGGGGTGCGGAGCTTGGGGGTACTGAGCCTGGGGGTGCTGAGCCTGGGGGTGCTGAGCCGCAGAGTCCGGAGTCTGGGGGTTCTGAGTCTGGAGGTCCTGAGCCTGAGAGTCCTACACCTGGAGGAGCCCTCTCCTCGGAGCAGCTACGTGAGTGGTACTTCCAGTACTGCAGCCTCAGGAGAGGTACCTCTGGGGCCAGGCGTACTACTCGGACTGGTGCTAGTGCTTCTCCTCCTAGCCGGGAGCTCCCCTCCCGTGAGCGGATCCGTGAGTGGTACGTGCGCCGCTGCACTCTTCGGAGTGGCGCGCCTGGTGTCGCGGACCCCGCTGCTGCCGTTGGAGCTGCTGCTGGTGCTGAGGACCCGGGCGTTGGAGCTGCTGCTGGTGCTGAGGACCCGGGCGTTGGAGCTGCTGCTGGTACTGCGGACCCGGGTGTTGGAGCTACTGCTGGTTCTGAGGACCCTGGCGCTTGTGCTGCTGCTGGTGCTGTGGAGTCGGGCGTTGGAGCTGCTGCTGGTGCTGAGGACCCGGGAGTTGGAGCTGCTGCTGTTGCTGAGGACCCTGGTGCTGGTGTCTCTGCTGGTTCTGGAGTCGCTGCCCGACACCGGCCGTACTTCGTTCCGCTCCTTCAGCAGGTTCTTGGTCTCCCGCCTTCTCCCGGTCCTCCTCCTCCCTTCGAGTGTCCACAGCCTGTCCAGTCACAGTTACAGTTACAGCCCGCCTCCCCACTGCCTGCTCCTTCTCCCTACACTGGTCCTACTGGAGGTCTTGCTGAGCGTCGTGAGCCTGCGTCTCGCCCTGCGTCGCCTGTCCGTGCTGCTCGCACTAGTGGTCACAGTTCGCGTCAGCGTCCTCCTCCTGTCCCTGGCACGCACCGGATGTCTCTGCGTCCGTCCACTGCTCCTCTGCGTGCCCCTTTGCCTTCTCCTCCTGAGTCCTCTCTTCCTGCTATTCCTGACCCGGAGTCGGACTCTCTTCGTGCTGCCAGTCCTACTGTCACGCGTCTCCTTGCTACTGTTGTCACTGACCCTTCCTTTGAGTCCACTGCTGCGTCTGCCCTAGTTACTGAGCTCGTCGACTTTGCTGCTCGCTGTCGTCTAGACTACGCTGCTAGTCTTGTTGCTGAGTCTGAGTCTGTCTGTCCTCCGTCCGTCGGGGGTGAGTGTGCCCTTGGCACGGACGTCCTTGAGGACAGGCAGGAGGAGTTCCAGTGCTTGGCTGCTGCTTCACCTCATCTCGTGTCCGTACTGCTTACCCCTGAGGGAGACCCGGATGCACTTGACATCCCGACTCCGCGCTCTTACGCGGAGGCGATAGAGGGTCCCTACTCTTCTCAGTGGCAGGCAGCTATGGATGCAGAGATGGCTTCCTGGAAGTCCACAGGCACCTACGTTGACGCTGTCCCCCCTCCTGGGGCGAACATCGTCAGTGGCATGTGGATTTTCAGGGTGAAGCGGCCGCCGGGTTCTCCGCCTGTCTTCAAGGCGCGTTACGTGGCTCGTGGCTTCAGTCAGCGGCAGGGAGTTGACTACTTTCAGACCTTCTCTCCCACCCCGAAGATGACCACTCTTCGGGTACTGCTGCACGTAGCTGCTCACCGTGACTACGAGCTACACTCTCTTGACTTCAGCACTGCTTTCCTGCAGGGCAGCCTGCACGAGGAGATCTGGCTGCGCCGCCCACTTGGCTTCACTGGGACTTTTCCTCCTGGCACCCAGTGGAGCCTCCGGCGGCCAGTCTACGGTCTCCGCCAGGCACCGCGTGAGTGGCACGACACACTGAGGACTACGCTTGCGGCTCTTGGGTTTGCTCCCTCTACTGCCGACCCGTCGCTGTTTCTACGCACCGACACTTCTCTGCCGCCGTTCTACATCCTCGTGTACGTCGACGACTTGGTCTTTGCCACAGCTGACACTGCTGGACTCGCCTACGTGAAGTCCGAGCTGCAGAAGAGACACTCGTGCACAGACCTGGGTGAACTGCGCAGCTACCTTGGCTTGCAGATCACCCGGGACAGAGCACGCCGCACCATTACCCTGACTCAGTCACACATGGTGCAGCAGGTCCTTCAGCGCTTCGGCTTCACGTACTCCTCGCCTCAGGCCACTCCTCTGCCTACTCGCCACTCGCTCTCAGCTCTGCCTTCGGATGAGTCCGTAGAGTCGAGTGGCCCGTACCCAGAGCTTGTTGGCTGCCTCATGTACCTGATGACCTGCACGCGACCTGACCTTGCATACCCTCTTAGCATTCTCGCACGCTATGTTGCTCCTGGGAGACACCGACCAGAGCACATGGCTGCAGCGAAGAGGGTGTTGCGCTACTTGTGCAGTACGTCGGGCATGGGGCTAGTGCTTGGAGGGCGGAGTCCAGTGGTCCTCACTGGTCACGCAGACGCTTCTTGGGCTGACGACCAGGCTACGCAGCGGTCGTCACAGGGTTACACCTTCAGCCTTGGTTCCGGGTCTGTTTCGTGGCGGGCTACTCGCTCGTCTTCTGTTCTCGGCTCCAGTTGTGAGGCTGAGATCTACGCAGGGGCCATGGCTGCTCAGGAGCTTCGCTGGCTTACCTACCTGCTGACCGACCTTGGAGAGCCGCCTCGTTCTCCTCCAGTCCTGTACGTAGACAACAAGGCCATGCTGGCCTTGTGTCGAGAGCAGAGACTGGAGCACAGAACAAAGCACATTGCTCTCCGCTACTTCCTTGCTCGTGAGCTACAGCAGCGTGGTCAGTTGCGGCTTACGTACGTGGCCTCTGAGGCCAACACTGCTGATGTCTTCACCAAGGCACTTGCGCCTTGTGATCATCAGCGCTTCTGTACCCAGCTGGGTCTTGTGCCTGTCTTGCCTCACTTGCTCACCTCTTGACCTTGGTTGTACTGTTACATATATATATACCTGCTCTTGCTTGTTTAGCCTTACATATATGTAATCTTGCATGTGAACTGGCCTTGTGGCCTTGAACTTGTGCTCGGAATGTGTGGTGACTTTGTGATCCACCCTGAGCTTGCTTTGCCTTGCTTTACTTGACTGGTCTTGTGACCCCTAGTTCTCCCCCACTTCGCCTATGGGGGTGTGTCAAACATTATATATGTTGTGCTTGTTTAGGCTACAGTGGGTTAGTCTATAGGGGGTACACAATTCTAGGGTTAGGTACTTGTACTCATTTCACTGTTAGTTCCAACATTCCTGTTTGTTCATCTCAACAGATGTAGAACGGCGGCAGAGAGGTGTCGGTGCGCAGAAACAGCGACGGGTCGGCTGTAGAAGGAGCAAACCCAAGAGCCGCAAGAGTAGTCCTCAGTGTGTCGTGCCACTCACGGGGCGCCTGGCGGAGACCGTAGACTGGCCGCCGGAGGCTCCACTGGGTACCAGGAGGAAACGACCCAGTGAAGCCAGGTGGGCGGCGCAGCCAGATCTCCTCGTGAAGGCTGCCCTGCAGGAAAGCAGTGCTGAAGTCAAGAGAGTGAAGCTCGTAGTCGCGCTGAGCGGCTATGTGTAGCAGCACCCGAAGAGTGGTCATCTTCGGGGTGGGAGAGAAGGTCTGAAAGTAGTCAACTCCCTGCCTCTGACTGAAGCCTCGAGCCACGTAACGCGCCTTGAAGACAGGCGGAGAACCCGGCGGCCGCTTCACCCTGAAAATCCACATGCCACTGACGATGTTCGCCCCAGGTGGGGGAACCTCGTCGACGTAGGTGCCTGTGGACTTCCAGGAAGCCATCTCTGCGTCCATGGCTGTCTGCCACTGAGAGGAGTAGGGACCCTCGATCGCCTCAGCGTACGATCGAGGAGTCGGGATGTCTGGTGCATCCGGGTCTCCCTCAGGGGCAAGCAGCGTGGACACGAGATGAGGTAAAGCAGCAGCAAAACACTGGAACTCCTCCTGTCGGTCCTCAAGGACGTCCGTGCTAAGAGCACACTCACCCCCGACGGACGGAGGACAGACAGACGCAGACTCAGCAACAAGACAGGCAGCGTAGTCTAGACGACAGCGAGCAGCAAAGTCGACAAGCTCAGCAACTAGGGCCGACGCAGCAGTGGACTCAAAGGAAGGGTCAGTGACAACAGTAGTCAGGAGACGCGTGACAGTAGGACTGGCAGCACGAAGAGAGTCAGACGCCGGGTCAGCAAGAACAGGAAGAGAGGACTCTGGAGGAGACGGCAACGGGACACGCAGAGGAGCAGTGGAAGGACGCAGTGCCATCTGGTGTGTGCCTGGGACCGCAGGAGGACGCGGACGCGGAGCGCGACCACTAGTGCGAGCAGCACGAACAGGCGACGCAGGACGAGACGCAGGCTCACGACGCTCAGCAAGACCTCCAGTAGGACCAGTGTAGGGAGAGGGAGCAGGTAGGGGAGAGGCGGGCTGTAACTGTGACTGCGACTGGACAGGCTGTGGACACTCTAAGGGAGGAGTAGGACCAGTAGAGGGCGGGAGACCAAGAACCTGCTCAAGGAGCGGAACGAAGTACGGCCTCGGCCGCGCAGCGCCTCCAGAACCAGCAGGGACAGCACCAGTACCCCCAGCGGCAGCACCAGCGCCAGCAGCACCTCCTGCTCCAACAGCGCCAACTCCAGCACCCTCAGACGCACCAGCGCCAGCAGAACCACCAGCGCCAGCACCCCCAGTAGCTCCAGCTCCAGCAGCTCTAGCAGCCCCAGCAGCACCAACTCCAGCAGGACCAGCAGCTCCAGCACCGCCAGCAGCTCCAGCAGTACCTCCAGCAGGACCAACTCCAGCAGCCCCAGCAGCACCTGAAGTCCCAGCAGCTCCAGTACCGCCAGCACGAGCACCTCCGGGACCAGCAGCAACAGTAGTACCTCCAGCTCCAGCAGCACGGCTCCAGCGCCGGGCAAACCACTCGCGCAGCTCCTGCGGAGAGAGTAGCTCCCGCCTCGACGAAGCACCGCGAGAGGCCACACGAGCAGACCGAGCACCCCCAGGCTCCGCACCCCCAGGCTCCGCACCCCCAGGCTCAGCACCCCCAGACTCAGCACCCCCAGGCTCAGCACCCCCAGGCTCCGCACCCCTGGACTCAGCACCCCCAGACCCGGCACCCGCAGGCTCAGCACCTCTAGCAGTACCAGAGTCAACAGCTACCTCGACAGGCTCGACTGCGTCTACCTGGGACACACCTGACGGGGCAGGACCCTGAGGGGGGAGGGGGTCTACCGGGGGAGGACCTGGCGCAAGGAAGAGCGGCGGCGGGGGGAGGGGCGCAGTGCGGTAGGGGAAGAGACGGTAGTAAGGCACCGACTCGTCAAAGGTGACGTCCTGGGAGGACAGAACACGGCGCAAGGTGGGGTGGTAAAACTGCCACCCAGGTGCGTCAGGGGGGAAGCCAAGGAAGACGCAGGGAACAGCACGGGGGGACAGCTTGTCCGCAGACAAGTCGCGGACAAACGCCCGAGATCCCCAGACCCGAAACGCAGACGCATCGCCAACCTTCCCGGTCCACCGCAAGGTGGGGGAGGTCTCTGGCAAGGAGACCCGGGGCTGAAGGTTGAGCTGATGAGCTGCGTACTGAACCGCAAACGGCCACAGAAAATGGGGGGCAGCCGCATGGATCATGGACGTACGAGCGACGTCCATGACCATGCCAATGCGGCGCTCAGCAATCCCATTTTGCTGTGGAGAGGCCGGAAGCGTGAAGGTCTGGCGGATGCCCTGTGCACGACAGAAGGCTCCCAGACGGGCAGAGGAAAACTCCCCGCCTCTGTCAGAGTGCAGACGCAGAACAGGAAAGTCCGAGCCGAAACTCTCTCTGAGCTGGAGACGAGCTGCGCGGATCCAGTCGATCAACACCTCAGTGACGTCACCCTTGCTGCGCAAGGGGAACACCGTGGTGTAACGCGAGTAGTCGTCAACCACCAACAGGAAGTAACGCTCGTGACCCTGGCCACGGACGCGGGCGGGGCCCCACACGTCCATGTGAAGAGTCTGCAGTGGAGCCTCTGTCGGAGGAAACTCGGAGGAGTGAGGGGCGGCGCGCTGTCGCCCTTCGACGCAGGGGACGCAGGTAGGGGCAGGCCCCTGAGGTAGGGGAGGTAGGGACCGGGGGAGACCAGAGACAAGGACACGGGAGGCCATGCCTCGGAGACGAGGCAGGGAGGGGTGACCAAGGCGGTGGTGCCAGAGGAGAGTCTGGTGGGACAGGAGGCGACACGAGCAGGGGGCAGACTCAGGACCAGACCTGGACGCTGCAGCAAACACCTGACTCGACGCAGCTACCTGACCAGACTCAGTAACCGGAGGAGACTCAGTAGTCAGTGTGTACAGGCTCGACCCCGGCCGACGGGTAAACGTGGCCAAGTGTCGGCCCGTCCGAGCACACGTGCAGTGGGTCACCCGCTGACTCGCAGGAGTGAACTGGTCAACCCCCTTATCCTGTAGAACAGCTCCACTCACCAAGTTCGTAGAGAACGAGGGGAGGTAGAGACCTGACAGGGTGCCAGAGGGGGCTGCCGGGCACGGTAAGACAGTGGAGAAGCTAGCAAGGACAGGACCCCCAGAGGGGTCCGCCAGGGAGACCGCAACCGGCCGACTAAGCGGCGTAAGCGTGGTGCGGTCTCGAAAGAAGGAGCGGGAAGCACCCGAGTCAAGGGTGAAGGTGTGGAAGGCCTGAGCCGACGTGGTACCTGAGAGAGCAGACTCACCAGCACCTGGAGCAGCAGACGCACTAGCACCTAGAGCAGCAGTCTCACCAGCACCTAGAGCAGCAGCCTCAATGCCCGGGTCAGGCGGAAGACACAGGTAACAGTCACCCTCATCACTAGTAGACACAGCATACATGGCAGCAAGAATAGCATCATAATCAAGATCAAAGATAGCAACCCCCGCCCGAGACAGCTCTCCCCAGCGAGGGATCTCAGTGGCGTCAGGGAACTGGTGACGCCACGCGTCCGTCAGGCGGCCAAAGCAGCGCTGGGTGGAGTGCGGGCCCCCGCACTGCTCACCAGCGCGGTCGCCGGTACGGAGGACGTAGGTGCAGGGACCAGTACCCCCACCTCGCTGACGCCCAGCGTACCACTCACGAAGCTGCTGGGGGGACGGGGTCTCACGACTGCGCTGCTGCTGCTGGCGCTGACCACCACCGGAGCCACTCCTCTGCGCAAAGCCGCGACCAGCTCCACCGCTGCCTCCGCCGCCTCCACCACCTCCGCCGCCTCCGCCACCTCCGCCGCCTCCGCTCCCTCCGCCACCGCCGCCGCCTCCTCCGCCTCCACTGCTGCTGCCGACACCTCCACCCCCGCCACCACTCCCACCACCACCCCCACCCCCTCCACTGCCTCCACCACCACCTCCACCGCCCCCGCCAGCCCCTCCAGCGCCCTTGCCCCCCTTGCCCTTGCCGGTGCGGCGTCTCCCGCTAGGGGCAGACGCAGCGCCGACCGACTCGAAACCACCGAGGTCGGCCGCAGCAGCAGAAGCAACAGAGGGCAAGAGGGGGGAGGGGGAACACCCCTCAAAGACGGGGGTGCGAGGGTCACCACGAGAGGCTCCTACAGCGACTATGCTCTTCTCTGCTGCTAGGAGGCGCTCCTCGAGGAGGTCAACGGTGAGTGTGGTGGGGCAAACTGAGAGGAAGTGGTCCCTGACTAAGCGAAGGGAGTCAGGTCGCCGGGTGACTATGTAGTAGAGGGTGATGTACATGGGGGGGGGGTGCTTGGCACAGAACTCAGCAGGAAGCGCAGCGCGGTAGCGAGTGTCACTAGTGCAAAGGTGCGTAATGAGGTCAGCGACTGTGGGAAAGGCAGCAAGGTCAGGGAACAGGTACGGCAGCAGGAGGCGGCTAAGCGCAGCAGTGGCAGGGGAGGAGTAGCGTGCAACTACAGCGTCGTACAAGGTCTGAGCACTCTTGTACTGGCTAAAGTGCGCATGCTCAGTGGTCGGTAAGTGTCGACGCACAGCAAGACGGGCAGCAGCATCGCGTGTGGCCCACTGTGAGCGAACAGTGCTGTCAGCAGCAGCAGGCGGGGCAGGAGAGGCACCAGAGGTGAGATCGAACAGGGAGAGCCCGTCAGCCCTATCGCACTGGAGGAACAGCTGGAGGTCATCTACCCAGACCTCAAAGTCAACAGCACGACCCTCAGCATCAAAGGTAAGGACACTGGGGGTAGCCATGACTGCAGTGGCCTAGCAGGGAGGGATCTCACCAGTCCGAGTAAGTAGGGCCGGGGCGCGCCGGTAGGAACAGTAGCAGCTCAGCGGCAGGGCGGCTCGGCGGCTAGGCTGCTGGGCGGCTCGGCTGCTGGGCGGCTCGGCAGCTCGGCTCGGCTGCTGGGCGGCTCGGCGGCTCGGCGACTCGGCTGCTGGGCGGCTCGGTGGCTCGGCTGTTGGGCGGCTCGGCTGCTGGGCGGCTCGGCAGCTCGGTTGCTGGGCGGCTCAGCGGCTCGGCGGCTCGGCTGCTCGGCGGCTCGGCTGCTGGGTGGTTCGGCTGCTCAGCTGCTGGGTGGCTCAGCGGTGAAGGGGCCGGTAGAGGCGACGATGGGGCCGCGAGGGGCGGCCACGGGGCCGCTAAGGGCGACGAGGTGGCCGCGAAGGGCGGCGACGGGGCCTCCAGGGGCGACGACGGGGCCACTGGGGGCGGCGACGGGGCCGCAGAGGGGCCGCAAGGGGCCTAGAGGGGCGGCGACGAGGCCGCGAAGGGGCCGTAAGGGGCCTAGAGGGGGCGGCGACGGGGCCGGAAGTGGCGGCGACGGGGCCGCGAAGGGGCCGCGAGGGGCCTAGAGGGGCGGCGACGGGGCCGCTAGGAGCGGCGACGGGGCCGTGAAGGGGCCGCGAGGGGCCTATAGGGGCGGCGACGGGGCCTAGAGCGGCGGCGACGAGGCCGTGAAGGGGCCGCGAGGGGCCTAGAGCGGCGGCGACGGGGCCTAGAGCGGCGGCGACGGGGCCGTGAAGGGGCCGCGAGGGGCCTAGAGGGGCGGCGACGGGGTCGCTAAGGACGGCGACGGGGCCGCTAAGGGTGGCGCGAGGGGCCTCTAGGAGGGCGCGACGTGAGGGCGGCCTACGGGGCACGCCTCGGGCAGAAAAAAAAAGATCGAGTTAGGTGGTGGGCCCTGAGAAGCGTTCCCACGAGGGAACCTGCTCTATACCATGTTAAGAATGAGGAATGGATGAATTAGGAAACAGGTGGGTACAAGTAGGAAAACCTAGAATTGTTGTACCCCATATTGTCTACCCTACTACAGCCTACAAAGACTATAGCATATAAGTTTGACAAACCCGACCTGCCTTCTGGGTGAGATGTACAAATGTTCCGGGTTAGAGGCATTCGCTAAAAGAGTCTCTTTTCCCCCTTGAGTAGAGTTTTCCGATATCGCCTAGGATTGGCCCGACCCATATAGTCCCTTTTTTGGTGGGAATTTTTGCAGCTTGACCGAATCATTGCACGAATCAGCTCCGCAGCCAATCAGAGGCTCCAGATCGAACCAACCCAATATTCAGGGAAAACGATAAATAAGGGATCATCGATTCGATATTTAACTTTGGAATTGTAAGTAATTGTTTCTCTTGACCGTGATTAATTTTCAATACTTTCGCGCGCTTGACGATGACATCTCATTTATCTCGCTTTCAGGGTAAAATTGAAGTTTTTACCTTCTATTCGACCCCCAAACCATAATTGATTTTGTTTTGTTTTGCCCGTTAGTCATGCGGACATTGATCAGCGCGGGGAACCGTGCAACGAGAAGTTGAAGCAAGCGTGGTCCAAATCTACGTAAAAGAAGAAATCCAAAACTAGTAGCAAACAAACCACTCTTCATGCAATTTTCTTGAACGGGACCATTAGTATCGCGTTTTGCACGGGGTTTGAAGGGTGTCACACATAGTCCGCGCGCGGCGTCTCATTCCGTTGGACTATAAACAAGAACAGCTGTAGCAAGAGTAGCTGGTTGGTTGCGCGAGAACGCCATCACGACAAATCGTGTGGAACTGCCTACTTTGTGGCAAGCTGGACAAACAAACACTGTACCAAAGAATGGAGCAACACACAGCCTTTTTTTTGGGCTGGTTCCACTGTATCTGCTTGATCAATCAGACACCCAAATGCTAGAGGCAACACTCGTGATGTTTTCATGTTGTCACGGACCTTCCACTCGTGATCGCAGGGGGTGACACCGTGTCAGTGCTTTGACCCGCGGACCGAAACCCGCGGACCAAAACCCGCGGAATGCAGCCCGCGCACCGAAACCCGCGGACTGCAACTAACCTTTTCATTCGGTTGTCCACGCTGTACATCTTGCGCCAACCAAGCACCAACGCGTGGAACACTTGAAGGCCACACCAATCACAATGATGATAAGGAGATTGTGATGAAATTTGCTGATGGTGAAGTCCTCCATGTCCCTCCCCCTTGTGTAACGAAATTGTGTTTCTGCGGAGCCAACTTGGCGTACCTTGCAAATCACAAAGGAACCCGTGCACAACACACTTTGGGGAGAGCATTTCAGATTCATGCAATGCAATTATCACCTCACACAATTTTCCAGTTTCCACTTGATTTTGGAGGTTCCATTGGTACCAATTGCAAGTTTGGTGAAAAGGTTTACGGTTGTTGGCTAAGCGTCGTAAAAAAACAGGTATGAAGGGTGGGACATTATCGAATTTCAATAACAGCCACCTGAAGAGTCATAGCTCGAGCAAGGGCGAAATGCACAGACTTCATACCTCGTTACCTTTGGCTAGCCAATCAGCCACGGTATATTCCCCCAATTTCCACCTGGAAGCACGTGCCAAAGGAATGCGCAGCCGCCAATTCATCAGTCTAGCCGAGTGGACACTGGGAGGATTCCTCACCAGCAGTGACTTGCCCTACGGTTGTGAGGGAAAACCTTGGTGCATTTCCCTTTTCCCGCTCTGCGGGTACGTGGTGGCGATGACCCACCAAGTTTTTT
The DNA here is from genome assembly GCA_947471745.1 of Closterium sp. Naga37s-1. NCBI lineage: Eukaryota > Viridiplantae > Streptophyta > Zygnematophyceae > Desmidiales > Closteriaceae > Closterium > Closterium sp. Naga37s-1. Next base: position 1,304,908 of record CANJKZ010000903.1, read on the forward strand.
CCGGACCAAGTCGGACTGAATCGGGCCCACCTAGCGTTTTTTTTTTCCCGGACTGCCTGGAAGCGGGAATCTCAACGACGTTGGATGATCCAAGTGTTTTTCTGTGACGATTGAAGGGCCGTTAACCATTTTGGTGAAAGTTGGACCGTCCCTAGAGTTTTAGTGGCTGACTGTCTTCCGCTTCGCTTTTCAAGTTAAACTGATTTTGAAAAGCCTTACTTCGTCTCCGAGAGCAGTCTGGTGCCACGCTCTTACTAAGTCTGGCAGTCTGGTGCCACGCTCCGATAGTATCAGCAGCAAACATAATTTCCTGGCTAGTTTTGAGCTTTGGTTCGCGCCTCGCCCTCCGAAGTTTGTGGAGACAGCGTAATTGTACTGTTAGGCGGCTCAGCATTCCTTTGGGCCCGTCAACCCTAAACCACTTTCTACAATATAATTTTCAGTATTCATGTGAGCCCGTCCGACTCAGATAACAACCTCCTGTTTGCGCGCGCTTCTCCATTTGAGATTGGATTGGAGTCAAATTTTTGGATGGTCCTCTGAAACAGCTCCAGCCTCCGAGGCTGTTACAAACCGCATGTATCACCTCTGAGCGACTTTGGGGATGTGGGTTTATTCGGGATAGGTGCACCTTTCAACCCACCCACCCCCACCCCTCCTCCTCCCCTCCTCCCTCCACCCAGGCGGCAAAATATTGTTCTCTAGGATGGTACTATCGCAAAGACAAAGTCTGAGCCGATCACATATCTGCCAGATTGCCACTAAGCAGTGCTTTAGAGGCCACTTCTGGGCCACATTGCCCCATCTTTAAGGTAATTTTCCGAAATTAAAAAGGGACAACCCAGACAATCCGTCTGAGTCATACAATTCTGGGAAATCTTTCCAGACTTGAAATTCACAAGAGCCGCTTTTGTAGCGACTTCGGGGGGACGGATCCAGTGCAGCTGCTTCTGGTGTGGTAGTAGCAGTGGTTTTGTAGTGCCACAAGCAGATGGAAAAGAGACAGGGTGGGAAAGCCGAGGTTGAATTACGATGGCAACAACAGACAATGACGCGAAATCAGCCTGCTCGGAGGCAGATCACGCAACCAGAGCAGCCGATGCAGCAGCAGCAGATGCAGCCGCAGCAGATGGCACGGCATTTTGTACCACAGCCAATCTATACAACACAACCGCAAAAGCTACAGCCACAGCTACAGGCTAAGCCAGTGTTTATGGAGATACAGCCGCTGCTACAGACACATCTACTGCAACGTGAGACTGCTGCTGGTGCAAGACCATCGGCTTCTGGAGCCAAGCGCACGACATTGACGCGCAACCGAAACTACAACCAGGAAGGGAAGTATCGGGGAGTGAGGAAGCGAGGGGAGTTCAAGTACGTTGCAGAGATTAAAGACACCACTATTGGAGTCCGCAGGTGGCTGGGCACGTTTACCAGTGCAGAGGAGGCTGCTCGGGCGTTTGATGAAGCTTCTTTTGGCCTCCGAGGATCAAATGCAAAGCTTAACTTTCCAAAAGAGTATATCACGGAAAGGGGAGGAGTACTGAGTTCTGCCAATCCTCCAGAGTTAGGAGCAGCTACGACGCAAACGGCAGGAAGGGAGGCAGGTAATATTGCTAAGAGTAATGGCCTGGGAGTTCCAAGGAATAAGGAGTCTTTACCAGGAAAGGTGGAGACGGGCTGCTCTACGAGCTCTGGCGCTCTGGGAGCTCTGAAAGGGAAGGACGAGAAATATGCTGTAGATGCTGTGGAAGGGCGATTTGTGGGAGTAGACGTGAGCCAGCTAAAGTCGTTTGGAGAGGGAACAAGTAGGGCGGTGGGTGCGGTGGCAGCAGAAGCAGGCGGAGGGTCAGGGGCTGTACTAGGGTCAGCGTTACTAGTTGAAGTTGCAGGCGAGGGAGAAGGAGGAGGAGGAGGAGGAGGAGGAGGAGGAGGAGGAGGAGGAGGAGGAGGAGGAGGAGGAGGAGGAGGAGGAGGAGGAAGGGGGGTAGGAGGGGTGTGCATAGCAGCAGAAGCGTCAGCAGTCAGTGATCGGAATGGACCAGCTTATTCTCCTGATTGCGGCTCCACTGTCAGCAGCAGCAGCTCCGACAGAACTGCCCCTTTCGCCTCTGCCCCTTCTCCCTCTGTCCCCTTCTCCTCTGCCCCTTTCTCCTCTGCCCCGTCTGCTTCTGTCGCTTTCCCACACTCCACCCTTCCTGCCACCTCTGCTCCTTCCACCTGCACCGATGTGCTACACTCCACCCTTCCTCCGTCCACCGCCCCTTCCACCTCTGCCTCTTTCCTATACTCCACCCTTCCTGTTACATCTACCTCTTCCACCTCCAGCGATGTGCTACATTCCAGCCTTCCTCCTTCTACTGCCCCTTCCATCTCTACTTCTTTCCTACACTCCACCTTTCCTGTTGCCTCTGCCCCTTCCACCTCCACCGATGTGCTACACTCCACCCGTCCTGCCACCTGGGATTACAATGTCGCAGTATCTGGGAAATTGATGATGCAAGGAGGGGATGCATCAGTGCAAGGAGCAGAGGAGATGGTGGAGGTACCCTACATGACAACGGCGGGCCCAGCTTCAAACATGCTCACAAGCTGGCATGCTGAAATGATGCAGCATGCGCCTGCCATGGTGCCCCCGTTTGAGTCGCTCTGGAGGCATGACCATGGCATGCAGTATGGGTTTACCATGTCCCGCATGTCATCTATATGTGTCAGACCGCCGCGTCAGCGTCACCAGACACAACGGCTGCAGCAGCGACAGTGGCGGCGGCGGCGGCAGCAGCAGCAGCAGCAGCAGCAGCAGCAGCAGCAGCAGCAGCAGCAGCAGCAGCAGAAGCAGCAGCAGCAGAAGCAGCAGCAGCAGCAGCAGCAGCAGCAGCAGCAGCAGCAGCAGCAGCAGCAGCAGCAGCAGCAGCAGCAGCAGCAGCAGCAGCAGCAGCGACAACAGGGGCCGCAGCAGGGTCAGCAGCAGCAGCACCATGCGTCAAGCTTCTGGCAACAAAATTATCTGGATTTGACATCTGGCAGGAGGGGTAAGGCAGCTGCATGTAGCCCTTCTGCAGACCCCACGAGTTCACCTTCTCCCATGGAGGAGTGGAGGGAGCAGCAGGCGATTAAAAGCCACACCCCAGACTTGCTAAACAACCACACAGCTAACAATATTTCCAGGCCTTCACTCTCCGATTCTCTACTCACCGCCCATCACAAGCCGCATTCCGAACCTGCACCTCTGATGTTTCGAAGCCATAGCGTCTCTTCCCCGTTGGAGCTGCGGGTTTCCAGTTCTTCAACCCCTGAGTCCCAGTCGTCTGTGGGAAACACTGGTGGTGTAGGTGATTTGAGTGCTGCAAGTAATGCTGGTGCTACTTGTGGTATGGGTGTTGTGGGTGCCAAGGGTGATGGAGATCGCGTGGTTAGCAGTGTGGATGTTGCTTCCAGTGTCGCCGGTGGTGCCAGCGTTGCTGGTGCTGCAGGTAAGGCCGGTTTTGCCAGTGTTGCTGGTGCTGACCGTCAGGACCAGCAGCAGCAGCAGCAGCAGCAGCAGCAGCAGCAGCAGCAGCAGCAGCAGCAGCAGCAGCAGCAGCAGCAGCAGCAGCAGCAGCAGCAGAAGCAGAAGTGGCAGCGGCAGCAGCAGCAGCAGCCGCAGGGGCGGCAGCAGCAGCAGCAGCAGCAGCAGCAGCAGCAGCAGCAGCAGAATTGGCAGCGGCAGCAGCAGCAGCAGCAGCAGCAGCAGAATTGGCAGCGGCAGCAGCAGCAGCAGCCGCAGGGGCGGCGGCAGCAGCAGCAGCAGCAGCAGCAGCAGCAGCAGCAGCAGCAGCAGCAGCAGCAGCAGCAGCAGCAGCAGCAGCAGCAGCAGCAGCAGCAGCAGCAGCAGCAGCAGCAGCAGAAGCAGCAGCAGCAGCAGCAGCAGCAGCAGCAGCAGCAGCAGCAGCAGCAGCAGCAGCAGCAGCAGCAGCAGCAGCAGCAGCAGCAGCAGAATTGGCAGCGGCAGCAGCAGCAGCAGCCGCAGGGGCGGCAGCAGCAGCAGCAGCAGCAGCAGCAGCAGCAGCAGCAGCAGCAGCAGCAGCAGCAGCAGCAGCAGCAGCAGCAGCAGCAGCAGCAGCAACAGCAGCAGCAGCAGCAGCAGCAGCAGCAGCAGCAGCAGAATTGGCAGCGGCAGCAGCAGCAGCAGCCGCAGGGGCGGCAGCAGCAGCAGCAGCAGCAGCAGCAGCAGCAGCAGCAGCAGCAGCAGCAGCAGCAGCAGCAGCAGCAGCAGCAGCAGCAGCAGCAGCAGCAGCAGCAGCAGCAGCAGCAGCAGCAGCAGCAGCAGCAGCAGCAGCAGCAGCAGCAGCAGCAGCAGCAGCAGCAGCAGCAGCAGCAGCAGCAGCAGCAGCAGCAGCAACAGCAGCAGCAGCAGCAGCAGCAGCAGCAGCAGCAGCAGTGCCATGCATCCTGCGTCTTGCAAAGAGGCTCTTTTTATCTGATGTCTGGAAAGAGGAGCAAGGCAGCTGCATGGAGCCCTTCTTCAGACCTTACATGTGCACCGTTCCCCATGACGGAGTGGAGGGAGCCGCAGACATTTGGGAGCCGCATCTCAGACTCGGAAATCAACCACACAGCCAACAAGATTTCCAACCCTTCACTGTCAGAATCTTTACTCAAGCCCCATTATAAGCCTTATTCGGAACCTGCACCTCTGATGTTTCGAAGCCACAGCGTATCTTCCCCCTTGGATCTGCGGGTTTCCAGTTCTTCAACCCCTGAGTTCCTGCGCCCTGTGGGAAACACTGGTGGTGTGGGTGACGTGTGCGTTGCAAGTGGTGCTTTTGCTGCTTGTGGTGTCGGTGCTGTGGGTGGTATGTGTGTTGCTTACAGTGTTGCCGGTGCTGCCCGTGTTGCTGCTACAGCTAATAATACGGGTGCTGCCAGTGGAGCAGGTGTCGCCAGTGTTGTCGGTGCTGCCAGTGCAACAGGTGTCGCCAGTGTTGCTGGTGATGCCAGCGATGCAGGTGTTGCCTGTGATGCTGGTGTGGCCAGCGTTGCAGGTGCTGCCTGTGATTCTAGTGTTTCCAGCGATGCTGCTGTTGGCGGTGCTGATGTTGTCGGCGGTGATCAGCAGAAGCAGCAGCAGCAGTCACATGCCCTGCAGCAGTCACATGCCCTGCAGCAGAATGAGTTGCAATTAGTGCAGCAGCAAGAGCAATGCCACCACCGCCACCAGCATCTTATGCAGCGGCAGCAGCAAGTGCCCCTTGCGAACTTCCATCCAGCCTGCCCACCCCTCAAACAGTCTCTTACCCCCACAATTCCTTCTGCTCCGAACTCCACCCTCACAGCTGCTACCAGTATTGCTGCTAACGTTTACGGAGGCAGTTGTGTTGCTGCCAGCGCTGCTGCTGGCGCAGCTGCACCCATTGCTAGTTGCGCTGCTGCAGGAGTTCCGATCATTCCTCCTCCCGCCTCTCCACCCACCATCTTTGATTGTACTACCAGCTTGCATGGATTCTATAGCACAGAGCAGGGCTGTATTGAAGCCGTGGAGCATGCTGTCTTTGAGAAAACTATCTGCATGGAGATTGGAGGTGCGGACAGCAGTGGTGGAGCAGTTCTCATGCACAACTGTACAGCAGCAGGCTTTGAAGTGCCGTACAGTGTTGTTGCTGCAGAGCATCCCAGTGGGGAGCAGACTGGCCTGGACCAGCCTAGTACGAATCAGCCTAGTGCCGAACAACCTAGTGTGGACCAGCCTTGTGTGGACCAGCCTAGTGTGGACCAGCCTAGAGTGGACCAGCCTAGTGTGGACCAGCCTAGTGTGGACCAGCCTAGTGTGGACCAGCCTAGTGTGGGCCAGCCTAGTGTGCACCAGCCTAGTGTGGGCCAGCCTAGTGTGGGTCAGCCTAGTGTGGGCCAGCCTAGTGTGGGCCAGCCTAGTGTGGGCCAGCCCGGTGGGGAACAGGATTGCAAACACCATGCGTGCGCAGCCCAGCCTATTCTGGAACTGCTCTGTGCTGAGAAGCTGTTTGCTGCTCAGCCTACTTCTGGCGAACTGTGTTCTGCCCAGCAGCATATCATGGCAGATTTGGACCTTCCTCTTCCTCACTCCTCAGTGGATCTGCTGCTTCTTGAGGATGAGCAGCACTCTGCATTTGCTGCCATGGATCTCACAACCCCATTTTCTCACATCGAGCAAACAGGTTGTTGCGCCTTTGAGAATTCTGTGTGCTCTGTCCCTTTTATAGGAGCAACAGGTGTAGGATTGGATGTTGGGGGGGAGGCTATGGATGTGGGAGGGATGGGATATGCAGAAGATCTTCAGCATCTGACTGTGAGTGCCACTGATGCTGGAATCCGCACCATTGATCCGCTAGAAATGTTCTTGATGGATGATGGGGAATAAGCATAGTGGTGATAAAGACATCATGTTTTTGGATAGGATTTTTATTTCATTTTATCCACACACACACACACACACACACAAAAGTGTTGTGTGATGCAATCATATGCATTCACGTCTGTCTGCCTCCCATCATGTGTCCGTGCGTTGCATGCGTGGTGTGAGCGTATGCAAGAATTTGTGTTTTGTGCGGTTTGGTTTTTCTGAGTGTGTATGAATGTTATTTGGCTTGAGCAGATATCTGAAGTGACTCCTCTGCTCAAGAGCTTTCCGACAAACCAAGTATCGCTTCAATCGGAGCACGAACAAGAAAGTTACGAACGTTGGAAGTTCGTATGCTTTTGATATTTGGTTGTGGTGACTATGGGAAGTTGTGGTGTTGACTCCATAAGGAGTACAGACTCTTAGGGGTTGGGAAATTCGTCAACATCACTGTAGATGCTGCCAAGTGGTTGGGAGGTACCAAACCAGGTTGGCAAGTGTGGCCAAGTTGGGTGAGGTGGATGGCATGAGTTGGGAAAGTGACAAATGTCAAAGTTGGGGTGCCTATAGAGAGGGGAATTGTGTGGTATGGGGTGTCCTTGGTTGGGGACTCCCTTGGGACCTTCCCTCTCGTCCTCCTCATCCCCTCCTACCTGGTTCTATTGCTACTCTAACTTTCTTGTGTGAACTTGTGAGATTATTGTTATTGAGTTACGTTTTCTATGGCAGCATACCCCCTAGTGCGCCGAAGTTCATAACTCAGGTTATACTCCATATTTTGATACTATTCAAATTGGGAAAGATAGCCACGGTGAAGGGCTACAACATACTCGAGTTTGAGAGAATTCTAATCGTGCGTTAATCGTCGACGACGTTTCTTGTGACGACGACTTTTCTGTCCTGAATTATAGTTGACGATTTTAAGATATTTCGGCCCTTAATCTTCATAGACTCCGTCCTTAGTCTCTAACAAGTGGTATCAGAGCTGATTAAGGACTTTTTGGAGAGTCTACTGAAGTGTGAAGACCCTCCTAGACCCACCATGGCTTGTGGGCGTGCCTAAGTGGAGTTCTGGAGGTTGCATGTGACTTCCGCTAAGGGGAAACTCTGCCGAAATTTCGTTGGCGCCGACACTTGTGGAAATTGAGTGGGACTTCGGTGTGGACAGCAAGGGGGGAGCTAGAACCTGTGCTTGGGAGCAGAGGAAATGAGTCAAGGGAGTGGAGATGCAGCTGAGAAGAGAAATGAGCCGCCACCATCCAAGATCGAGGCATTGGATGGCTCCAACTATGAGGAATGGAGCGGGCGGATGCGGAGTGCATTTAAGCGCTACAAGCTGCTGAAACTTGCAATGGGAGAAGAGAAGATGCCGGAGGAAGGCGACGCCCGCGATCGGTGGATTGAGAAAAGCGCGGTGCTGTACGACCTAATCCTTCAATCGGTCAACAACGACATGTTCCAACGCATCAAGGATTTGGTGGAGTTGGATGATTCCGGACCAAAGGCGTGGAAGCTACTGCGCGACATGATTCAGCCCAACACGTTGCCGATGGTGATTGTGTTGGAGAAGGAGCTGGCTGCCCTCTCCATGCGACCGGGTGATGATGTGAAGCCGGTCCTTGACAAGATCAAGGACACCTATGCAAGGATGGCAGCGGCGGGCAGCAATGTGTCACAAATGCAGCAGTGCACCAAGATTATCTCGGTGCTCGACAACTCATGGGACAACCTCATCCCCACCCTCAACACTCAGCAGGACCAGTGGACACCTGAGTGGCTGCGGCAGCAGATTCTGCAGGAGGACTTCCGCAGGCGCCACACGGGTGGTGGTGCTGCCAACAAAACTGCTGAGGGGTATGGAGCTGCAGGAGGCAGCAGAGGAAGAGGGGGAGGGAGAGGCCGAGGCCGTGGGAGAGGCTTTGGTAGAGGGAGAGGCCGAGGTGACTACAATGAGGGGCATGGGAGCTCTGGTGGCAGGGGGAGCACCCGAATGGAGGGTGCGTGCTGGTACTGCAATAAGGCTGGACACCCTTGGTTCAAATGTTTCAGCCGGCCTGAGGGATGGGCGCCCCCAGGCATGAAGCCGCCAAGTGGTGAACGTGCACGAGGTGGCGCTGTGCAAGGTTCAGGTGCACAAGGTGATGGTGCACAAGGTAAAGCCAACCCTGGGATGTTCCTCATGGTTGAGGATGTGAAAGGGAGTGAGGGTGATGTGGGCTCAGTTGGAAAGGTTGTGATGCACCCCCTCACTCATTGGGTGATAGATTCAGGTTGCACAAGTCACATGACCCCACGGGCAGATTTGCTTGACGAGGTAAAGCCCCCTGGGAAGATCAAGTTTGTGGCTGCCGCTTCAGGTGCTTTGCTCCCTGTGATTGGTGTTGGGAATGCTAAGGTAATGGGAGCCAATGGGGGCCTTGTGGGGCTGGGGAATGTACTGCTGGTTGAAGGTTTGTCCACTAACCTCCTCTCTGTGCGCCGGCTGCAGAAAAGCAAGGCCAAAGTGACCTTCGGCCCAACCAGCTGCCGTGCAAAGCTTGGGAAATTGCTGCTGTGGGATTTGGAGGAGAAGAGCAGCTGCATCAAGGACCTATGGCAGCTGCCCATCATCCCTTGGAATGGGAAACCACCAGCAACGGCAGCGGCAGCAGCAACGGCAAAGGCAACTGCAGGAGGAGAGGAGATTGCACCAACTGATGGGGCCCTGGATGCAGTCAAGAAGGTGCAGCAGCCACAGCAGCCACATGGTGAGGTGCTTGCTGGTGTGGATGCGACAGCTGCATGGGCAAAGGCTTCATCTAGGAGTGGTGAGGCTGATTGGGAAACGTGGCACGAAAGGCTGTGTCATGTGAATTTTCCTATGCTGCAGAAGTTGGTGAAGGATGGGAGCTTGAAGGGGTTGGAGGTGAAAGGGGCAGTGAAGGAGATTGGGAGCTGCCCTACATGCCTTGAGACCAAGTTCACAAAGTTTCCCTTCAGCAGCGGCACGGGACCAGCCAAGGCCCTGCTCGCGCTTGTGCACATGGATGTGGTGGGCCCTACTAGGGCCCCTTCTCTCTCGGGCAGCCGCTACTTCTTAACCATTGTGGACGACCACACGCGTGCCGTGTGGGTGTACCCTCTCAAGACTAAGGGGGAAGTGGCAGCGGCTGTTCTTAAGGAGTGGATGCCGAGAGCTCAAAGGGAGAGCGGACACAAGGTGAAGGTGATCCGCACCGACAATGGGGGAGAATTCATTGGCGCTGATTTTGAGGCGGTGCTGAAGAAGAGGGGGATCCAGCATCAGCTCACGGTTCCCTACAACCCTCAGCAAAACGGCGTGGCTGAGCAGTTCAACCGAACCCTGCAAGAAGGTGCTCGCACTCTCCTTGGGCGTGCAGGGCTGCCGGATCCGTTTTGGGTGACTGCACTGCGGCAGGTCGCCCTTGTGAAGAACAGGGTGTTGGCGAGTGTGGGGGACAAGCAGTCCCCTACACCAAGTGGTATGGGAGTGCACCAGCAGTCAACATGCTGAGAGCCTACGGCTGCATGGTGGTGTTTCATGTGCCTAAGGAGAAGAGGGGAAAGTTGGAGGCTTCTTGGAGATGGGGAGTACACTTGGGGCTTGCTAAGGGTCATAAGGGCTGGTTGATATGGGACTTGACCAGCCAGCAGCTGACTGTGTCAAGGGATGTGAAGTTCCTTGAGTCCTTGTACTACAAGGAGTGGAAGCAGCAGCAGCAAAAGCTTCCTACTACACCGCTGATCATTGAGGCCGATGAGGTGCAGCGGCCTTCGAGGCAAGTGCAGGTCACTGTCTCAGAGGAGGAGATTTCTGGGGTGACTGAGGATGTGGGAGAACCTGAGGTGGAGGAGCAGCAGCAGCAGCAGCAACAGCAGCAACAGCAGCAAGATGCTCCACAAGGTGCCGCACGTCCGGCTGACCGTCCTAGGAGGGATGTGCGCCCTCCTAACCGGCTGACCTATCCGAGCTTTGGCAAGCCAAAGGTGGTACGGGCTGGGAGTGTGGCTGAGAAGTGTGATGAGGAAGAGATAGCACACTGCTACTGGGCAGCCGTCCCTGAGCCCAAGACGCTAGCTGAGGCCTTGAGTGGGCCCGATGCTGAGAAGTGGAAGCAGAGTGTGAAGGAGGAGTATGACTCTCTGCTGGAGAATGAAACGTGGGAGCTGTGTGAGCTGCCTCCTGGGAAGAAGGCCATTTCTTCCAAGCTGATCTTCAGGCACAAGTACGGACCTGATGGGGAGCTGACCCGCTACAAGTCAAGGCTTGTGGCAAAGGGGTTTCAGCAGACAAAGGGGAAGGACTTTGACGAGATCTTTGCTCCTGTGGGGAAAGGGACTACACTAAGGGTGATGTTGGGAATGGCTGCAAACCGTGGATGGAGGATCAAGCAGATGGACATCACAACTGCTTTCCTCAATGGGATCATCCTAGAGGAGCTGTACATGCTGCAGCCTGAGGGGTTGGATGATGGGAGCGGCAGGGTGTGCAGGCTCAAGAAGGCCATCTATGGCCTTAAGCAGGCTCCTCGCGCATGGTACCACAAGTTGGAGGAGACACTGCTGGCTGGGGGTTTCAAGAAGAGTGAGTGTGATCACAGCTTGTTCCTGCTGCAAGAGAAGGAGCAGTTTCTCATGCTCCTGGTGTATGTGGATGACATCCTGCTCTTCTCTAAGTCGTCTGCAATGATTGAGCGTGTGGAGGAGATGCTGGAGATGCAGTTTAAGTGCTCCAAGATGGGAGATGTGAAGTACTATTTGGGCATGCATGTGGAGAGGGACCTTGACAAGGGAGTGTTGAGGTTGCACCAGAGAAAGTATTGTGAGGCGCTGGCTGAGAAGTATGGGCTGCAAGATGGAGGAAAGCCAGCCACCCCACTGCCTTCGGGGTTCACTGTGGAGCCCTGTGCTGATGAGGAGGTGGTGGGTGAGAGTGACAGGAAGCTGTTTCATTCCATGGTGGGGGCACTCAATTATGCGGCTAACCACACGCGGCCTGACATTGCCTTTGCTACATCCAGGCTTGCAAGTGTGGTTTCACGCCCCAGTCATGAGCAGCTGGAAGCGGCCAAGAGGTTGGTCCGCTATGTGAGCGCTACGGCATCAGTGGGCTTGGAGTACAGTGCTGTGCGACAAAGGCTGCAGAGGGGTGCAGCTGATCTGGGCAAGGGGGAGATGCTCCTGACCTGCTACACCGACGCTAGCTTCAACTCTGTGAAGGCGGATGGCACCAGCATTGGAGGCTATGTGTGCCTGTTTGGAGGTGGTGCAGTGAGCTGGCGCAGCAAGAAGCAGAACGAGGTGGGGCAGTCCTCGTGTGAGACAGAGTACATGGCTCTGCATCATGGGGCAAAGGAGGTGGTGTGGCTGAGGCGTTTGTTGGAGGAGATCGGAGTGTGCCAGAAGGAGCCAACTGTGATTTTCTGTGACAACGAGTCGGCTGTGAAGCTTGCTAAGAACGCTTGCCTTCATGGGCTGACGAAGCACATCAGGCCTAAGTGGCATTGGGTGAGGAGGCTCCTGGACAAGGAGGTGCGGCTGGAGATTGTGAAGACCCATCAGCAGGCGGGTGACATTCTCACCAAGCGCCTGGCTGAATCTGAGCATTGGAAGGGCATGAAGCTTGCTGGGATGAGTGTGCATTGAGGGTGCATGCTTGAGCTGTGACATGTGGGATGATGGTTGCCAGCCAGAGGGGGAGTTTGTTGTGTGATGCAATCATATGCATTCACGTCTGTCTGCCTCCCATCATGTGTCCGTGCGTTGCATGCGTGGTGTGAGCGTATGCAAGAATTTGTGTTTTGTGCGGTTTGGTTTTTCTGAGTGTGTATGAATGTTATTTGGCTTGAGCAGATATCTGAAGTGACTCCTCTGCTCAAGAGCTTTCCGACAAACCAAGTATCGCTTCAATCGGAGCACGAACAAGAAAGTTACGAACATTGGAAGTTCGTATGCTTTTGATATTTGGTTGTGGTGACTATGGGAAGTTGTGGTGTTGACTCCATAAGGAGTACAGACTCTTAGGGGTTGGGAAATTCGTCAACATCACTGTAGATGCTGCCAAGTGGTTGGGAGGTGCCAAACCAGGTTGGCAAGTGTGGCCAAGTTGGGTGAGGTGGATGGCATGAGTTGGGAAAGTGACAAATGTCAAAGTTGGGGTGCCTATAGAGAGGGGAATTGTGTGGTATGGGGTGTCCTTGGTTGGGGACTCCCTTGGGACCTTCCCTCTCGTCCTCCTCATCCCCTCCTACCTGGTTCTATTGCTACTCTAACTTTCTTGTGTGAACTTGTGAGATTATTGTTATTGAGTTACGTTTTCTATGGCAGCATACCCCCTAGTGCGCCGAAGTTCATAACTCAAGTTATACTCCATATTTTGATACTATTCAAATTGGGAAAGATAGCCACGGTGAAGGGCTACAGCATACTCGAGTTTGAGAGAATTCTAATCGTGCGTTAATCGTCGACGACGTTTCTTGTGACGACGACTTTTCTGTCCTGAATTATAGTTGACGATTTTAAGATATTTCGGCCCTTAATCTTCATAGACTCCGTCCTTAGTCTCTAACAAAAAGAGCCACGGCTGTAGAAATGGGACAAGATACGGGTGGAGAAGACATATGGCACGAGACAGGAGAGGAAGCATGGGGAACGGAGGATAGTGTGTGGACTTCAATCAATGCGGAGAATGGTGATGCATGTCCAGGGTGCAACGTAAAATTGTGTCTTCCCTCGTGCTCAATAGTGTGTGGGCTTCAAAAAAACTGCCAGACATAGAAATGAATGGTGAGGGGTGTACAAAGGTGGGTATATCTAGCATCCCATACTCTCTATAATGCAACCCAACCTAGCTACAAGGTACACATGCAAATGTATATGTGTACGTAGACACACCCTCTGGGCTAGGTCTACTAGTCCAGCCTCCCGATGCAAGGATCCACAAGTCCAGTCAGCAAGAACAACAAAGTGTTCGAGGTAACTCAGGGCGGTACTACTGGCATAGCCCTTTGAGACAAAGACCATAAGGCCAGTCAGTGGGTCTAACTAAAAAAAATCATACTCAGAAAGTGTACAGAGATCAAGATTCTAACAAGTGAGGTAGCGCTGGGACAAGGCCAAGTGGTAATGATTACAAGGCGGGAGCGCCTTTGTACAAGTAACTACGCCTGCCTGGCCATGCTGCTGCAACTTATGCAGCAGGAAGTACCACGGCTGGATGAGATTTGCTCCGCCCTCTAGTCTAGGCTCCTGACACAGGAAAACCATGGCCCTGTTATCAGCAAAGTGGACAGGGGCAGAGCTGGGCGGCTATCCTGAGTCTTTGAGCAAGAACGTCAGCCAGGAGCTCCTAAGCAGTCATAGTTGATGACGAGCGAGTGGAACTCCACGAGACTGCTCCTGTACCAAGCCCAAGGAGGTAGACCTAAGAGGACCTGAGAGTCTCGATGTTGTCGGCCCACGGTGCGGCAGCGTGTCCCTTGAGTGCAACTGGCTGTCGTTCTTTGAGCACAAGCCCCATGCCTTATGTCTTAGCCAGATAGTGCAATACCCTCTTAGCAACCAACCACTGCTCAGGTCGGTGCCTCCTAGTCGAGAGCGTGTCGCCAACAAGCAGAGGAGTGGGATGCAGAGGAGAACTGAGTGATCGAAGCACTGGAGGATCTACTGCACCAAGTGTGATTGAGTTACGCGCTACTCTGTCCCTAGTTATTTGCAGGCCAAGATAGCGACGCAGCTTGCCTAGGTCAGTGCAAGAGTGTCTCCTCAGTAGCTCGGAATTCATCGAGGCTAGTGCGACTCTGTTTGTAGTAGCGAAGACTAGGTCGTCTATGTAGACGAGAATTTAGAACAGAATAGAGCAAGAGTTAAGGAAGAGACAGGGGTCAGCAGAGGATGGTAAGAAGTGGAGGTTAGCCAGAGTAGTCGCGGACATGAGCAAGGCAACCCTAGACACGAAGCGGAGATGCAACACCAGGGGACGCATTCCAGAGGAGGGTCGTCAAAACTTGCGGCCGTGGGATACGAGGCCACAGGTTAAGCTGGTGCGCAGCGTAGCAGGCTGCAAACGGCCACTGACATGAATCATGGAGGTACGGTCGATCTCCGTGACCAAGCCAATGCTACGCTCAGCCACCTCGTTCTGTTGTGAGTACGCATGGGTGATGCCCTCTGCATGACAGAACTGGCCAAGGTGACCGGAGGCGGACTCGCCACTACGGTCGGACCGTACGCAAGGCACATGCTGGGTGTGTTGGGTGCGGATGGATACTAGCCATGGGAGGAGAATGTCAGGCACGTCGGCCTTCCACTCCAAAGGAAAACGCCGTGGTGTAGTGAGAGTAGTCGTCCACACTGACTAGGAAGAAGCGCTCCCGGCATGGCCCATGGACGGAGGCAGCGCCCAAGACATCCCAGGCGTCTTCGATGAAGTCGGAGCAAGTTGGCTTGAGCGTAGCATTGGCGTGGTCCTCCAAGTCGATGCCAAGCAAGTTGGATTGAGCGTAACCAACTTGCTCCTCCAAGTCGATGCCAACTTGAGCGTAGCATTAGCTTCGGCTACACAAGCCAACTTGCTCCTCCAAGTCGTCATCGACCAGGAAATAGGCTTCGCCATTCGTTGATGCTGGCTTCGCAGTGGTCGGCTTCACCAAAGTCGGCTAACCGCCAAAGTCGGCTGCGCAGAAGTCAGTTGCACTGAGGTCGGCCAACCAAGCTCTCTTCCTCCTCCAAGGCGGTGCCGACCAGGAAGCCTAGCTTGCTGCACATCTTGCAGGCTGGACAACGAAGTCGTCTTTGCTCAAGCGAGGGCAGGGCCTTTTCTCGTCAACACTCCCTTGCCCAGCTCAAGCTTGGGCACCCACACACACGCAAGTCTGCCAAGTTCCTACCTAGTAGAATACAGGAGGATATCGTTAGCGTGCACACCCAGCACACCGTTCACCGCACTAGCCATATTGAAAGACATGGCACCTACTGCTGCACATCGTCGTCACCGTCGCCGACATTGGCCAGATGTACTTGGCCGACTTCGACGGAGCATTGGTTGAAGGCTGGAAAGTGCAACGCCTTCGTGAGGAAGTTGCTCGATGTGCTTGAGGTTGCCCTTGCGCCCCAAGCCTTCAGCAAACGTGATAGGCAACTGGTTGTACACGTTCAGGATGGTTGGCGTCTCAACATCGAGAAGCTGAAATTTGGCGAGGAGAAAACGAAGACGACAAGCCTCCTCGCCTACTTCGATGGCCGCGTTGTAATCCAACTCTGACAAGGACAGGATCACGCACTTGATGCACTGGCTTGTCCAGGAGACAGCGGCACAGCCAAAGGCAAAGATGTAGCCGTTCGTGGTGCTATGCGTCTTCTTGTCGCTGGCGGTGTCAGCATCTGCGAAGCCTGCGGAGAGTCACTCTATATCGTTGGGAGCTAGACTATGGGGAAGCACGGTGGTATGAGTGATCGTAGCCTTCCCTGTGTTCTTTAGCACTTGTGTGTTCACGAGGCAAAACAACAAGAGTTTCACTAGCAAAAGTAGAGAAACAACAAGCAATGGCAAGAATAACGACATCAAATGCAAGGTTTGCCTAGCACACAGGCAGGTCGACTGCCAGCGCAGCAAAATTGTCGACCTGACACCACTGCAAGTTGGCCACACGCCAACGCTAAAGAAGAGCGGCTTGCCAACAAAGAAAGTCGGCGGCCGGCCTGTGTTGCACCAGAGTGGCTTGTCAACGCTGCAGTAGAGCGGTCTACCAGCGTTGCAACCGTAGGTGATTGTATGCGCATGTGCACACACCTACTTTGCAGGTGCTTGTAGGCGTTTGTGCGCACATCGCGCAACAGCCAAGTCGGCCACATGCTGACGTTTGCGCCTGATGAGCCACGTCGACCACGTGCTGCCACGTCGATCGACTTCGCCACAGCAACTTCGACAACATTCGCGCTACCTTGCAGAGCCTCGTCGAGCGGGTAACTTGGCCGACTGGGTAAAGTTCCCGGCGCCCTCCAAGTCAACGACCTCCATCATCGACCACCATCGAATTCAGTGCCCACCCTAATAGACAAACCCCTCTCCTCGACCACCCAGGTCGGCAACCACCAAGTCGACGCCGACTTGGGCGGTAGGAGCCCGCCAACTGATGCAGAAACTCCTTCGCCGACCACTTTGGTCGAAGTCAGCCGCCGAATTCCCGTCGTCCGCAGCTTGCAGTGGTCTCGTGGAAGTCAACCAAACCCGTCAACTTCCTCTCCTAAGTCGGCGTCGACCACAGAAAGCAGTCGGCTGCACCTCCCGCGCACCAGACCACGAAGTCGGCTTCGCCCAAGAGAGGGCAGGGCCAACTCCAGTCAACAAAGCTCACCAGACTCAACAACTCAGGTCCCCTTTCAAACTCCAGGGCAAAATCGTGCGTGTCGGCGAGGTAGGCGAGGCAGCGGTCGACCTCCCGCAAGCGCTGGTCGCTCCTCACTGTCAGGCCAATTGTCAGGCCAGACCCTAGCTTGCTGTACGCGAAGGCGATGTCAGGCCGAGTTGTCGTGACGGCAAACTGCAGCGAGCTGGCCTTCTATCTGTACTCCTCTTCATCGCGCTCCTGGAAGTCCTCATAGTCGAACGTCAGCTCGGCGTAGGCGTCAACAGAGACCGGCGTCTTCGAATACCGACCAGTCATCTCATCGTTAATGAAACGCCTCCACAACTTGACGATGTAGTACTGCTGGTGCAAGCACAGCTTCTGTGCAGGTTCGCCCCCAACAATCTCTAGCCCATGGTACTTATCGACCGGGAAGATCTCGCGTAGCTCAAAGGCGTTCTCCAGCAGCTCGCGCAACTCCTTGAGCATCGTGGTGCTGGTGCTGGATGCAAGCAGATCGTCGACGTAGATGAGCACCCAACACGCCACTCCCCGAACTTGAAGTAGAGAGCCTCGTCTACCTGGCTCTTGCTCTAGCCGGCGCCAGCCAGCACGCCATCAAACGCCAAGTACCACAGCAGCAGGCTCTGCTTAAGGACGTACAAGCATATCGTAGCTGCCAACCGGCGCGTACGTCTTGTTGTAGACTTTCGTGAAGCCCTTCACCATGTTGACAGGAGTTGTCCCCCTGACCTCGCATGGGCGAAGCCGGCTTCGTGGTCGGGTGCGCGGGAGGTACAGCGGACTGCCTACAGTGGTCGCCGCCGACTTGGGTGAGCAAGTTGACGGACTTGGTCGACCTGTGTGGGACCACTGCAAAGCCACCGACGAAGGGAAGTCGGCGGTAGAATTCAACTAGTAGAGTCAACTACAAGGCAGCATCGACTTGGCGGTTTCTGCGGAGAGTCACTCTACAAGGCAGTGAGCTAAACTACGGGGGGGGAGGGATGGCACGAACTACTAGGAGTGATCGTAGCTTTGCTTAGTTCCTTAGTGCTTGCGCATACACGAGAGAAATCGGCAAGAGTTTCACTAGGCAAAGTTAAAATTACATAATGATTGAACAAGCAATGACAACAATGACTACATCAGGCACCTAGCAACTTTGCAGCTAGCTTGGTCGACCGCCAGCACTGCATGGTCGATTGCCTGCCAGCGTTGCGTAGAGGAGCCGCGACAGCACTGCAGAAAGGCGACCTGCCAACGTTGCAGGTTAACGGCGTGCCAACGCTGCAGCAGTGCGGCTGTCCAGCGTTGCACCTGTAGATGGCAGCAGTGCGCATACTCGCAGGTGCGCGCAGACAATTGGCCCGACTTGCACCGTTGTGCATCTGTCGGCTGTTATTTGTGCCTGACGGGCCACATCGACTTCGGGATACCAGCCCGAATTCGCCTTCGTCACTGCGACCTTGACGACGTTCGCGTGCCTCCGCAGAACTCGCCGAGCAGGTTACCTGGTCGACCTGGTCAACCACCAAGTGCTCTGGTCGACCACCAGGTGCCTCTAGTCGACCACAGCTCCTGTCGAGCTACCCCCTAGTTGACGGACCCCTCCCGTCGACCAAAACTGTCAGTTGTTGTCGCCAAGCTCCCCTTGTCGACCGCTGCTCACTTGTCAGGTCACGGACTGCTCTGTCGACCTCCCGGTCAAACTACTCCTCTTGGTCAACGGCCCACCCGTCGCCCAGCCCAGTCAGCTGCAGCTGACGAGCTCTCTGGTTGACAACAACACCACAGAGGTCCCCGGCAACTTGACAAAGCCCGTCGAGCAGCTCTCCCACTGTGATCGGTCGGCTGCTTCTCCCGCACATCCGAACAAGTCGCCGGCGTTGCCCAAGCGAGGGCGGGGCCAACACTCCATTTCCGTTAACACTCCCCTGCCGTGCTCACGCTTGGGCCCCCAGCCCGCACAGCAGTGCTCCACGGAGAAAACTCGTCCTTGGCGTGCACCCCAGACACAGCACGCCGTCACCGCACCAGCTGTGCAGAAGAGCACGGAACCTACTACTGCACATCATCGTCGCCGTCGCCGACGTCGGCCAGACGAACTTGGCCGATGGCGACAGAGCACCGGTTGAAAGCCGGAAAATGCAGCGCCTTCATCAGGAAGTCTGTCGGCTGCTCGGTGGTCGGGATGTACTTCAGCACGAACTTACTGTGCCTCACCATGTGCTGCAGCTAGGCATAGCGTCGCTCCATGTGCTTGAGGTTGCCCGTCAGCCCCAAGCCCTCAGCGACCATGATTGCCGACTTGTTGTCCACACGGAGGATGGTTGGCTTCCCACCATCGAGCTGCTTGAACTCTGCAAGGAGGAAGCAAAGTCGACGCCCCTCCTTGCCGGCGTCCGTGGCCGCGACGTACTCCGACTCGGTCGAGGAGAGCGTTGCGCACTTGATGCGCGAGTTCGACCAGGAAACAGCGGCCCCTCCGTAGACGAACACGTAGCCGCCTGTGCTTGTCCGTTTCTGCTTGTCGCCCGCGTTGTCGGCATCCACATAACCGACCAGCTCCAGCGACTCTAGTCCTCCGCCAAACTCCAGGGCGGTGTCGCGGGTGTCGGCAAGGTAGGCGAGGCAGCGGTCGACCTCGCGCCAATGCTGGTCGCTCCTCACCGTGAGGCCGCTCCCCAGCTTGCTGCAGGCGAACGCGATGTCCGGCCTCGTCCTTGTCGCCGCGAACTGCACCGAGCCAACTTTCTACCGGTACTCCTCCTCCTCGCGCTCCTGCGCCTCCTCGTCGTCGAATGTCAGCTCGGCGTAGGCGTCGATCGAGACCGGCGTCGTCGGGACTCGACCGCCCTGCTCCTCGTTGATGAAGCGCCTACGCAGCTTGTCGGCGTAGCCCTGCTGGTGCAGCCACATCTTCCATGCCGGCCTGTTGCGCACGATCTCCAGCCCAAGGTACTTCACCACCGGGGAGATCTCACGAAGCTCGAAGGCGGCCTCCAGCAGCTCCTTCAGCTCCTTCAGCATCGTGGTGCTGCTGCTGGCAGCGAGCAGGTCGTCAACGTAGACCAGCACCCAGCAGGTCACTCCGCTGTCACCGGCCTTGAAGTAGAGCGCCGTGTCGACCTGGCTCTTTTTCCAGCCAGCACCCAGCAGCACACTGTTGAGGGCCCTGTACCACAGCAACGGCGAATGCTTCAGCTCGTAGAGGCTCTTCAGCAGCTTGCACACCTGGCCGGTCCCATCGTCGAAGTAGTCCGGCTGGTACATGTACAGCACCCGGTCGAGCTTGCTCTGCAGGAAAGCGTTCTTCATGTCGAGCTGCATCAAGTTGAGGTTGAGGACAGCGACGATGCTGAGAAAGATCCTCAGCGTGACGTAACTGCTCACCGGCGAGTACGTCTCGTCGTAGACGGCGCCGTACACCTGCGTGAAGCCCTTCACGACCAGCCTCGCCTTCTCGCGCTCGACGGTGTCATCGATGCGGTACTTGGTCGTCAGCACCCACTGGATCTTCATGATGTTCACCCCGCGTGGGCGTTCGACCAGCTCCCAAGTGCCCATGCCGATGAGGCTGCGGATCTCTTCTTCCATGGCGGCCTTCACCGCCTCACCCTTCCAGCTCACCAGCGCCTCCTTCACCATCATCGTCGCGATGTCCCAGCGGTGTTCGGGGTCGGCATGTACGCCGAGGTCGAGCTCCGGCGAGTCGACGTCATCTTCGGCGTCGTCGTAGAGCAGGTCATCGTCGGCTTCGTCGTACACCGTTGTGAAGGCAGCTGTGGGCAGGCAGGCGTGGAAGACCAGCCACTCCGACGGCTTCCGAGTTCGACCAGTGCGTCGCAGCTCAGGCTTCTCGACTGTTGGTGGACTCTTCTCCTGCCGACAGCTCCCCTTCCTCGTCGACGTCCACGTCGTCGACCAGCTGCTTTGACCCTTCGACCGGATGCTCACCTCCTGCTGACTTCAACAGCTCCCCTGTCGACCGCCCCATCTGCTGCTCCCCTGTCGACTGCACCCCTGCTACTGCCTCCTATTCGACCGGCTCCCCCGTCTGCTGCTCCCCTGTCGTCGACGGCTTCCCGTCCTGGTCGACGAGCTTGGCGCCTTGTCGGCCGCCGGCGATGCCACTGGCCAGCGCCACAGGCAACGCCTGAAGGCTCCCCTCATCGCCGGAGCCCGACACAGGTGTCGACGCAGGCCGATCTGCGACGAGGGAGGGAGGAGAAAGAACAGGGGGGTGTGGAAGAACCTCCACGACATCCTCATCAGCAAGCTCGTCGACCTCGGCGAGCAACGGGACGGTCTCCGTCGAGGTGTCCGTCGGCGGGTGTGGCTGTATCCGCCCCGACGCCGGCCCATACTTCGCCTTCCACACCTCCAGCGACAGCGTCTCGTAGAAGATCACCTCGACCGACGTGACCACCTTATTGTCGGTCAAGTCGAGCACCTCCCAGCCCTTACTCTCCGGCGTCACGCCCAGGTGAAGCCCCCAACGAGCCTTCGGCGCCAGCTTCCCACCGCACTGCTGCTCGGGAACCATGAACTGCACCATGCAGTCCCACACCCGCGCCAGCGTGAGGTCGGGCTTCTTCCCGGTCAGCAGCTGGTACGGCTTCGTCCCCGGCGGCGTCTTCGACCATTCCAAGCAGTTGCGCACCCAGACAGCTTGTCCTAGAGAGAGGTGCCACCAGTGGTGCTGCACGCCCATGTGCACCAGCATCGTCCGCACGGACTCGACGACCGTGCGCATCTCCCGCTCCGCCATGCCATTTTGCTGCGGAGTGTAGGGGCACGTCAGGTCGTGGACGATGCCCTTCCCATCGACGAAGTTGGTGAACTCCTTCCAGAGAAACTCCCCTCCTCAGTCTGAGCGGAGCATCAGCACCGACTTCTTCGCCTGCCGTTCCACCAGCACAAGCCACTTCTGGAATTCCCATAGCACATCGCTCTTCTTAGCGACCGGCATTGCCTACACGAACCGACTGTGACGATCTTTTAGCATCAGGAAGTACAAGCTGCCATCCTTGGCAGCCATCTGAAATGGCCAGCACAAGTCAATGTGCACGACAACCAGTGCTTCCTCGACGTCCGAGCCCTTGTCGGGGAAAGTGTGCCACGCCATCTTTCCTCCGACGCACGAGACACACGGCGGGTCTGCTCCGGTTGACGGCTTGATGTCAAGCCCAGGAGAAACTTCATGCTTCGCCGAGCTCTTGATCATGTCGACGCCGACGTGCGCGAGCCTCGCATGCAACCAGTCAGGGGTCGACTTCGTCGCCAAGACGATCGTCCACAGAGCCACCACCTCGATCGATGGCGACTGCGTCGAGCAGGGGCGAAGGTCAGTGCAGAGGACTCGCCAGGTGTAGCGTGCTCGACCGAGCACCTCCCCGGTCGCGGCGACGAGCAGCATCTCGTCACCATCGCCCTGCAGCTGCACTCCGCTCTCTTTCAGTTGGTCAGCTGACAACAGGTTCGCCTGTACTCCCGGAACGTAGAGCACGTCGGTGATGAGGACCCGCTTACCTGGCTCCCCTTGCAGAGCGACGGTTCCGCGACCCTCGACAGACTGCAACGCCCCATTGAATCCACACACGTGCTTCACACCGTCGCTCGGCGCCATGTCGACGAAGACCGCCTTTGTCCCCATCAGGTGGTGGGAGCAACCGCTGTCGAGCAGCACCGCCATTGGGTTTGCCTACACAGTTGCCGCCACTGCCTAGAAGTCCTCGCCACCCTCCGGCGCCAGCGAGACCATCGGCTCGACTACACCGACCATCGAGCACGACGCCTCCCCGTCGCCTCGGCCCTTGCCGCTAGAGTTGTCGACGTCCTTCGTCGACGACGTCTGCTTTTCCTTGCGCGGCTTTGCATCTCGACTGGGGCGACGAATGGCCGATCGACCGCGGCCTCCCTTGTTGTCGTCCCTGTCGCTGTCGTCGCGTTCGGGGCATTCGTAGGAGAGATGGTCGGGGTCATGGCAGATCCAGCACTCCCGCCGTCGACCACCACCTCCTCGGCCCTTGTCCCACGTCGATCTCTTATCGTCGACGTCCTTTGTCGACCGCACACCACTGCTACCACCTCCGCCCAGCTTCCCGCGCTGCTCTGGCTGACGATTCTGCTTCATCGGTGCAGCGTCACTTGCCTGCGGAAGAAGCTCCGTGGGCTGTTCTGCCTCCTGCATCGCCTCATCTTGGAGGATGTAGCTAGTGAGGGAGTCCTCTTTGAGGGACTCACGTGTGCCGGGCACCATGGTCATCCTCTTCATGAGGTTGTAGCTGCGCGGCAGGCCCTCGAGGACGTGGGTGATGTAGGACGCCGTCGAGTATTCGGCGCCCGCCATCCGCATCTCAGCCAGGATCCGTCGAGCTCGCGTGCATTAGTCCGTCGCCGACTCCTGCTAGCCCATTCAAATGTGTGTCATCTTCTCCTCCAGCTGTCCGATGTGCAGGTTGTCCTTCACCTGGTACGTCGACAGGATGAAGTGCCATGCTTGGTGACTAGCATCCAGTTGCTCTCGACAGCTCCTGAGCACTAGCTGCACCACTGGCGAGCAGCACCTCGGGATGACCATGAAGGTGAGCAGATGAGCAGCACAAAACTCCCCGCATAGCTCGACATCCTCCTCGGGCAGAATTGGCACGGTTCCGTCGGCGAAGCCCTTCAGCCTGGTGACCTCCAACTGGTTTTCTATCGACTCCCTCCATGTGATGAGGTCCCGCCGACCTTGTAGCGGTGCGACGGTGATCCGGTCCGGCGAGAACTTGAAGTAGCCATACGCCAGTGCAATCCCGCCCGCCGTCACGTGCGTCGTCACCGAGAGCCCTCCACCTCTTCGTAGAGGAGAGCGACGTCGACCATCGACGTCGGCACACGAGTTGCCTGTAGCCGCCGTCGACCGCTGCACTCGCGCCTGACTCCTGTCGACGCCACCGTCGACCTTGATCACCCCTCTCTGCTTCGTGCCATCGTTGTCGCTGACTCGTACACCACCGTCGACCTCGTCGTCGACGCCATCGGTCGAGGAGATGCAGGACGGGAAGGGTGCTCCGTCGCCCACTGAGCCCGGATGCCAAACTCGGCGATCGCCAAGGGGACCTTCCCGTACTCGCCATTCTCAATGCGTTTCCTCGCATTAGCCAAACGTGCCTCCAAGGTGTCCGCTACGCCCGCTTCTACAACGGGGTCGACCATGGCAACTAACGCGGCTGCCGGCCAATGAACGACTTAGTGGGTGCAGAAGTCGGCTCCTATCTGAAGGTAATTTGCGGGGCCGTCCACGCTCACCACACCATGCGGAGAGTCACTCTACAAGGCAGTGAGCTAAATTACCAGGGGGGTTGGCACGAACTACTAGGAGTGGTCGTAGCTTTGATTATTTCTTTAGTGCTTGCGCATACACAGGAGAAATCCGCAAGAGTTTCACTAAGCAATATTAAAATTATCGAATGATTGAACAAGCAATGACAACAATGACTACATCAGGCACCTAGCAACTCTGCAGCTAGCCTGGTCGACCGCCAGCACTGCATGGTCGACTGCCTGCCAGCGTTGCGTAGAGGAGCCGCACCAGCACTGCAGAAAGGCGACCTGCCAACATTGCAGGTCGACGGCGTGCCAACGCTACAGCAGTACGGCTGTCCAGCGTTGCACCCGTAGATGGCGGCAGTGCGCACACTTGCAGGTGCGCGCAGACAATTGGCCCGACTTGCACCGTTGTGCATCCGTCGGCTGTTGTCTGCGCCTGACGAGCCACATCGACTTCGGGATACCAGTCCGAAGTCGCCTTCGTCACTGCGACCTCGACGACGTTCGCGTGCCTCCGCAGAACTCGCCGAGCAGGTTACCTGGTCGACCTGGTCAACCACCCAAGTGCTCTGGTCGACCATCAAGTGCCTCTAGTCGACCACAGCTCCTGTCGAGCTACCCCCTGGTTGACGGACCCCTTCCGTCGACCAGAACTGCCAGCTGTTGTCGCCGAGCTCCCCTCGTCGACCGCTGCTCACTTGTCAGGTCGACGGACTGCTTCGTCGACCTCCCGGTCGAACTACTCCTCCTGGTCGACGGCCCACCCGACGGCCAGCCCAGTTAGCTGTAGCTGTCGAGCTCCCTCGTCGACAGCAACACCACAGAGGTCCCCTGCAGCTCGACGAAGCCCGTTGAGCAGCTCTCCCATTGTGATCGGTCAGCTGCTTCTCCCGCACATCCGACCAAGTCGCTGGCGTTGCCCAAGCGAGGGCGGGGCCAACACTCCATTTCCGTTAACAGTTCCCAGTCGACCAAGTAACCCGGGTGATGAGGTTCTGCGGAGGGGCGCATATGTCACCCAAGAGTTTTCGCGAAGCTGGCCTTGGGCTGGTATCCCGAGGTCGACATTGCTCATCAGTCGCAACAGTCAGCACGTGGCTGACTTGGTGCCTGCACAATGTCAGGGGCGATGGACAACATGTTCAACCGCCTATACGCACCTGCAAAGTGAGTGTGCACATGCGCTATGGTTACACGCGGTTGCAACGGTGGTAAGCCGCCTTGCTACAGCGCTAGCGAGCCACCTTGGTGCAGCGCTGGCAGGTCGCTGACTTGCAGTGCTGGCAAGCCGCCATCGATCTGCGTTGGTAGGCCGCCGCCTTGCTACGCTGGTAGGTCGCCGACTTGCGACTCCGATGATGTAGAGTGACTCTCCGCACACCACCGGTCGGGCCTTTTCACATGCGACCATGTCGTCGACGCGATACTTCGTCATGAGCACATATCAGTTCTTCATGACATTGACACCGCGAGGTCGCTTCACAAGCAGGGCTGTCGATTCAAGAGCATTTGCCCTTACTGCCCTGAACATTCCGGGTGAATTTTTACTCACCTTCGCCATTTAAAGGGTTGGTTTTTGTGGTCGCCCGTTTTTCGTACGGGCTCAGTTTGAAATATTGGGGCCTGAACCCTGATTCGTAAAGGGCCGGTTTGAGGCTCTTCCCTGATTCTGAGTATGACGCATACAAGATACTCTTGAGTAGCCAGAGCCTCTAAAACCTTTCTACCACCCTTAGCTCCCAAACACCCACATTATTGCAGGTAATCTAGAATTTGTCGTCGTGTGTGATGTGAATTCGCGATCCTACATCAAACCGTAAACGTCGTCACTTAGTCAGACAATAACACTTCCGAGAATTGTTTTAGAACAATCAGCGAACCGTAAACGTCGTCACTTGAATTTAGTAGCACGTTTCTACAACGATCCCTCCCTGCCTTTCACCCCACCCCCCTTGCATGACTAATAAATCGTTTAAAAGTGCAGGTTGCGCAGATTTAGGTTTGTAGAGCTCTAAATATATAAATGAGTAGTTCATATGGTACCGTACTTTCTTATGCTAAGTAATAGGTCCATATTTCATTCAAACTTTTATGGGACGGCTAAGTACACTCCTAAGAATCCCATGTCGACTGAGACTTGTCGTCTGAGACCTCCACCATGTCGCTGTCGCTGGGCTGCTCCCCCGTCGACAGCTCACCTTCGTCTTCGGCTGCTTCTCGACGACTTCTGTGACATCGCTTGGCGAGAAGTCGTCGAGCTGCTCCACTGTTATCGACTTCCCTAGCCACTGCTTCCCTGTCGTCAGCTCATCTGCCAACTTCTCCCCTATCGTCGGCTCCCCCAAAGTCGGCGGCTTCCCTTTGTCGCCAACTTGCACAACATCACGTCAGCCGCCTGCAATTCCACTGGCCGGCACCATGGGAAGCACCAATTTTCCCCTTATCGCTGTCGGCTAACGTAGACATCGACTCAGGCAGGAAACCGACAAGGGGTGGAGCAGAGACAAGGCCGCCGACGGCGGGACAGCGGTAACAGAGGGAGGAGTAGGTGGATGGACGTCCGCAGTGCCAGGCTCATCGTCCTCGGTGAGCAGCCGGATCATCGCCGGCGAGAAATCTGTCGGCGGGGAAACCTGAGTCTTCGCCAACGTCTACCCATGCTCTTCCCCTTTAACCTTGTTATGAAAGTAGAACACCCACAATCCGATTCCATTCCAATTTCGTTTTAGAGTCGCAATGTTTCCCGTGGCGACGAGGGCGAAAGTAAGCTAAACGCCTAAACTCGTTTCAAGCACCAGCCGCCCACCTACCTGGTATTCTTGTAATGAGTATCCATTATATCATCTCGGATCTGATCTTGGTTGTTTGAATAGGTGTCAACACAGTTTGTACAATAAAAAGCATTGAAGCTTTAACAGCTGTCAATGCTGCTCTTCATTCCAATTTTGCAACTTGTCTGTTGTGACCCCAGGTTCGGAAACCTAGGGCCGACTCGGCAATTGCGCTGCCACCAATGTACAGCATTTCAGCTGTAGTTTTGGTATGCGAGGGGCGAGGGAGCCGAGCTGGCAGGCTGATTTGGACTGCACGAGTTGCTTGGGCAGTGATTTGTCGCTCCTCCCAGCTGGTCTGAAAATTCCAGGATCACAACTCAGGGTTATCAGGGTTGTACTTCATGATTACCCAGGGTAGTCCGTTGCCTAATCATCTGGGGAGGATCCCTTATATGGAAGACGACCAGAGGGCCGTTTGCATTCGGGCAGCCCTCAGATTCTGGTAGATAAACTGGTTCTCGGGGACATGCCTGGATTCGATTCTGGACGGCGGGTTGAGGGAGCGGTTCGCTCTAGCTCTGATGGACTGGATTGTCTCTTTCTTCTAGAGCTCCTGCTGTTGTCATCCTCAGGTGTCCTTGCGCAATGGTGCAATGAAGCACATTTGTACTGTAAAGTACACTACAGAAAATATCGTTGTCCTATACAACGTTATTTTCACTTTCTCTTTGGGCGTTTAAGTGATTCTTACACTTCGCAAAGGTTTCGTCAATTCGCACCTAGCCAAAGGGCATATAAAAAACATTGTAACTCCTCGTTGACAGTTTGACTTCGGCCCCTTCAGTTTGACTTCGGTTTCTGTGGTTAGTATTGGTTCATAATCACGGCAACTTGCTCGGGGGGCTTGTAAAGTGGGTGCAACTGGCTGACGCAAAAAACTCGAGTGCAGACTTTCTATCCGGTGCAGAGAAAATTCGCGCGCAGGGGTTGAGCATCATGTGTACACGTGAAGTTCATTCCGGATGAAAACATTCCCAAATTTCTATTTGCAGCCAATAGAAACTTGGAACGTCTGAGATTCGATGTGTGGTGTATGGATCTTTGAATGTTCCCAACTTTTCCCAACCATCTTTCTACTGCATTGGGCCCATAGCTGACCCGAAAAGAGCCCCAAACTTCCAGAAAGTGGCTGACCATGGTCCCTTGGGAATGTGGGAGTCGAACCTAAGCATCATTCTTGACAACCATTCCCGTGTTCGCAGCTCCGAGACTCCAATATTCCGTACACACCAACTTAGTTCAACATTGTTTAGCATTTTAGCTGTCATAGGAGGGCTAGCCAGAGACTACTGAAGAGATTTTAACCCCCAGCAAAGCCCCTCACAAAACTCCCTCCGTTGGGGTCAACAAAAGCTGGGAGGGAGGGTCAGGCAGGGGGGCCGGGGGGGGGGGGGGGGGGGGGGGGGGGGGGGGGGGGGGGGGGGGGGGGGGGGGGAGGAGTGGAAGAGTGCACATTGAATGTGAGAAATCCAGGCGTTGCCCAGATCCCACCCGTACTTAAAAGTTAGGCAACCGTGTTTACACTTTTTTATGTGCAATGTGGAATTTATAGGGGGAAATGGACAAATGCGTTTGTGGCAGTACAATTACGACAATACATTTGATCACGAACACGGTTACTTGTTTAATGGCGACATATCTTGTGACGATTCCCGGGTCTGCGCTGTTTAATTCAAACATCTTCCGACAGTGGGGCTTGTTGGTCGAGCTTGTTGAGAAAATACTGTTCATTATGCTCCTACCACACACAACATGAGTGAGCTTATCCTCCAAACTGTGAGGAAGGAGGCGTCACATCACAACACCACCCTGGATGAGTGCACTCCACACACCTTGCGGTGCACAGCACAGCACCTTGTTCACTACCTAGCTAATTTCACTACCATCACTTATATACCCCCGGGCAAACTATTCTGGTTTTTTCGAAAAAAAAAAAAAAAAAAAAAAAAAAAAAAAAAGGTGGTTTTGGACGCTTCATTTTGAAGAGGGGGTATAATTTAGGAAACCCTGGAGTTTCACAATCTTGCAACTAAGCGTGTCGAACCGAGGCACAGACAGCCACAGGTCCAGCACATGCTGTTCTGCTCTCTTCCTGGCTGAGAAGTTCTTTAACAAGCTCCACTGGAGCAACAGAGCATATCCGAACGTGCAATGATCTCAATACCCCATAACAGTCGTACTACTACAGTACAGAAAACTCTCCAGCAAGAAATGACACCTTCACATCTGCTGCTACGGTAGCAGACAAAGCTCCTCTTTTCGGACTCTGATCGCGTGGATGATGCTGCCGCCGGTAACAACAACTTAACGATGAACCACACAAGTTATCACCTTCTGCCGACTATGGCTGCAAAATGAGATTACGCTCAGACTTGTTAGCCCTTCGAATGTGCTCGAGTCAGACTAACGTCTAAGACGCAGCATTTTTGTCTTCTCAAAAAGGAGTTTTTTTTGCTGAATCTGGGAACAAACACCTCCTCATATCTTCGTGGAATTTAATAAGAGAATCTATTCGGGAAAGGGACAAAAAAATCGTTGGATTACACCCAGCCAACCCTCCATGATATTTGCGGTGCACTCTGCAACTGGTAACTTTGGGCCGTGATTGGGGCGACTTTGCGTGAAGCTGGTGTAGATAGCCCCGAGGTACTTTGGGGGTGAGTTGGGTCTCCTCCCAATATGATGGAGCCATGGAACATGATGGACAAGTACACGAAATAAGGCAGGGTGGGTTAGGGGCTGCATCAGGACTAGAACGGCTGAGACTTCCGAGAGAGCAGTTACAAAAGGGGCAAATTATGCCACCACAGCAGCAGTCACCAAAGCAGCAGATGCCGCAGCAGATACAACAGCAGCAGATAGAACAGCAGCAGATAGAAAATCAGAAGACGCAACCACAGCAGATGCAACGGCAGCACAGCCAACAGCGGCAAATGGAAAAGCAGCAGATGCAACAGGGGAAGCTGACACAGCAGATGCCACGGATTGAGACACGGCAACAGAAGCAGATGCAGCAACAGCTAATGCCACAGCAGTTTGCACCTACACTGCTACAGCCACATTTACACCAATCACTAGAAGATGAGGCTGCCGCTGCTGCAAGCCCATCGGGGTCTGGAGTCAGGCGCACAATATTGACACGCAACCGAAACTACAACCAGCAAGGGAAGTATAGGGGAGTGAGGAAGCGTGGGGCATCCAGCTTCATTGCAGAGATTAAAGGCACCACTCATGGGGTCCGCAGGTGGTTGGGCACGTTTTCATCTGCAGAGGAGGCTGCTCGGGCGTTTGATGAAGCTGCTTTCAACATCCGAGGCTCAACGGCGAAGCTTAACTTTCCAGAAGAATTTATCAAGGAAGACGGAGGAATTCTGGATTGCAATCCTGCAGAGCTCGAGGCGGCCGCCGCGGCGGCTAAGATGGAAACAGCGGGAAGGGAGGCTGGTGGTGAGAGTACTGGCCCAGGGATGCTAAGGGATGGGGCATCTCTAGGAGGGGCTGGAGAGGGCGGTTCTAGTAGCGCTGGAGGGAAAGGGAAAGAAGCAGCACGTGATGAAGATGCTGCAAAAGGGAGATGGGCGGTGGTGGAAGTGTCCGAGATGAGTTTGTTTGGCGAGGGAACAAGTAGGTCAGTGTCAGTTGCTGCTACAGAAACAGGTGTAGATTTAGGGGGAGGAGGAGGAGGAGGGGAGGAAGGACGAGGAGGATGGGGAGGAGGAGGAGGAGGAGGAGGAGGAGGAGGAGGAGGAGGAGGAGGAGGAGGAGGAGGAGGAGGGGGAGGGGGAGGGGGAGGAGGGGGAGGAGGAGGAGGAGGAGGAGGAGGAGGAGGAGGAGGAGGAGGAGGAGGAGGAGGAGGAGGAGGAGGAGGAGCAGCAGCAGCAGCAGCAGCAGCAGCAGCAGCAGCAGCAGCAGCAGCAGCAAGATTTGGAGGGGTATGTGTTGCAGTAGTCAGTAGAGCAGTAACAGCATACACCCCTGAAGGAAGATCCACTGTCAACAGCAGCAGCTCAAGCAGAGCCGCCCCTTTCCCCTCTGCCCCATCCACCTCCTCTTCCACCTCGTCCTCTCTCCTCCACTCTACCCTTCCTGCTGCGTCTGCTCCTTCAACAACTGCCCTTTTCTTTCACCCCACTCATCCTTCTACCTCTGCCGCTTCTGCCTCTGCCTCTTTCCTACACCCTACCCTTCCTGTCAACTCGGCCCCTTTCACATCGGTCCCTTTTCTACACTCTACCCTTCCTGCTATATATTCCGCTGGAAATCCACTCACCACCCTTCCGCTCCAGGTCATGTGTCCAGCTTATTATGGTGTTCTGCATACCTCTGCTGCCACACCAACCCTTGGTGGTGCTACCATGGGATGATGTTCCAGCCAGCAGCAGGGTTCAACATGTGCTGGAGTAGATGGGAGTGGGTTTCTGGGCTTTTATGTGCCAGGAGAAGATGCAGGCAGGTTTGAAGGGCTGGGATTCTACGGTGTGACAGCAGGTGAAGGGGGGCAGTCCGATGCGTTTGCGGATTGGTTCCCTCACCAGCTCGTGGGGGTTGAAGAAGGCAATGCAACTGGTGGAAGTGGGTTCGGTGCGGTGAAAGCCAAGGAGGGAGCGGAAAAATGGGAGATTTCTGCAGAGGAAAACATCGGTGGAAGCAGAGGGATTACTGGCAAGAAAGGGGTGATGGAGGAGGAGGGTGTATTGCAGATGAGGAATCTAGCTGGTATAAGGGGGCCTCCAGGAATGGATGAGCATTTTGATGGCCTTGCTTCTCGTGATGAATGGGTGGCAAGTGAACACCACTATCAGCTGCCTCATATCCACCATTCTCAGCTGCTCCACCATTCTCAGCAGCTCCACCATTCTCAGCAGCAGCAGCAGCAGCAGCAGCAGCAGCAGCAGCAGCAGCAGCAGCAGCAGCAGCAGCAGTAGCAGCAGCAGCAGCAGCAGCAGCAGCAGCAGCAGTACCAACCGACAGAGACGGAAGGACAGCAAGGAGGTTCTATGGGTTTTGAAGGTAAAAATGGTAGTGGTAACTGCACAATGCAAAGCATATCTGATAGTACAGCTAACTTGGTGTTTGAGAAGCGTCAGGAGCAGTTATTTTGTACTAAGGGTGGTAACGAAAACTACATGATGCCAAGGTTTCTAGGAATGCAGGCAAACCAACAGAGCATGTCACTTCAGAGGCAGTCTGTAGCATCTGGTCCAACCTCACAACAGCATCAGCCAGGTCAACAAGGTCAATGGGGTCAATGGGGTCCACAGAGTCAACAGAGTGAACAGAGTCAACAGAGTCAACAGGGTCAACAGGGTCAACAGGACCATGGGGCAGGTGTGGTGGTAGGTGCGGCAGCAGATCCGTCCGGTCTTTCGGGTGTGGAGCGGACTGGAACTCCTGTCGGACTCTCGGCACTGGCAGCAGGGCAGCAGGCGATGGGAGCAGGGCAGCAGGCGATGGCAGCAGGGCAGCAAGCAGTAGCAGAAGGGCAGCATGCAGTGGCAGGGGAACAAGCGTTGGCAGCAGCGCAACATGCAGCGACAGGAGAACTTGGAGGCTATAAGGGGGTCATTGTTGGGGTGCCTGAAGAAGTGGTGATGGCTGGTGGGGACGCATCCCTTCAAGAAGCAGAGGAGGCAGTGGCGTCGGTGGCGGCGGTGGAGGCAGTGGAGGGGGAGGAGAGGGTGGAGGCAGTGGCGGCAGTAGAGGAGGTGGAGGCGGTGGCGGCGATGGCAGCGGTGGAGGTACCCAACATGGCAGGTTCAGCTTCAAGCATGCTTCCTAGCTGGTATGCTGAAACGATGCAGTATCCGCCTGTCATGATGCCCCCATTTATGCCGCTTGGTAGATATGGTCATGGCATGCGGTATGCTTCTACCATGTCCCTTGGGTCTTCTGATGTTTTGAGTCCCTACGCGCAGCAGCAGCAGCAGCAGCAGCAGCATCTCACTCCAAGCTTCCATCGACACAACTCTCTCGATCTGACGGCTCGCAGAAGGGCCAATGCGGCTGCACGGTGTGCGTCTGAAGACCTCGTTCAGGAACCTCCATTTACAGAGGACACTACAGAGCTGCAGGAATTCAGGAGCCACACCCCAGCCTTGGAAAATGACGATCCAATCTCCAAGCTTTCCAGCCCTCCTTGGTGCGAGCCTCGACTCAAGCCCCATCACAAGCCCCACTCCAAACCCGCGCCGCATATTTTTCAGAGCCACAGCGTAACTTTCCCCCTGAAGCCACCGGTCCTCAGTACTTCAACCCCTGATTCCTAGCCTTCTGTGTACAACACAAGTGGTGTTGGTGGCGTGAGTGGTGCTGGCGTTGCTTGTGATTCGGGTGCTGTGGCTTGTATGGGTGCCGTATCTCCCGCAGGTGCGAGTGTGGGTAGTGGACGTGTTACCTCTGCTTCTGGTGTTGCCGCTACTGCTGGTGCTGGTGTTGCTGGTGCTGGCGTTTCTGGTGCTGGTGTTGTCAGCGCTGGTGTTGCTGGTGCTGCCAGTGCTCCTGCTATGGCAAGTGGTTCTGGTGCTGCCGGCGGTGCTCATGTTACCGGTGCTGCAGGATTTTCCAGACCTGTTGGCGTTGCTGGGGTTGTTGGGCTTCCATCCAACCCACCCCATTCTCTCACAACAGAATCATACTCCCTCCTCCACAGGTTCAGACGATCACGGTCGCATGAACAGGGGCGAATTGGAGCGGGACAGCTGGACAGGGGAATGCTGCGTGCGAGAACGTACCAACCAGGAAGGGCAGCCAGAAACCACGCCCAAGGGTTACCGAATTACTCGGAAGAGGAAGCACGGGTGCATGCTAGCAGGTACAGGCACGTGCCTTATGAGTCGCCTCACAAGCAGCCTAGCAGGTACGGCCATCTTTCCCCGCATCAGCAGCATCAGCGGATGCAGCAGAGAGAGGTGGCGGGGCAGCAGAGGCTGTGGCTGGTCGAGAGGCAGATGCCGCCGCCGCCGCCGCCGCCGCAGCAGCAGCAGCAGCAGCAGCCAGAGCTACATCAGCAGTTGCAGATGATGCAGCAGCAGCAGCAGCAGCAGCAGCAAGTGCCACTTACACCATTCCAGCCAGCTCCCCGATTCTGTATACAGTCTCTCCCCCCCATCAAAACACCTTATGAGACGGCCCGAGTCGCACCTCGCAGTCTGTCTCTCCCCCCCATACCACCTGCTGCTATCACCTCCACCGCTGTAGCCGCTGCTGCAGCTCCTGCCCGCATTGCTGCCGGCGTTGGTGCCGGTTCTTCTGCTGCTGCCGGCGCTGCTGCCCACAATGCTGCTGGCGTTGCAGTCCTCACTCCCCCCGCCTCTCCTACCACCATCTTCCATAGTATTGCCAGATTGCCTCGATCCAATCACTCAGAGCAGGGCGAGTATAAAGCCACGGATGATGACGCCTCTGGCAGAGCAACGATTCACGGCACTGAGAATGGTGGTGCTGGCAGCAGCAGTGGAGATGTCTTGATGCAGGAAGTCACAGCAGCAGGCTCTGGGGCTGTATACAGTAGCCTTGGTGCGGATCATTCTAAAGCGGAGCACTCTAATGTGGAACAGCCTAGTGAGGAGGAGCCTAGTTCAGACCAGCCAAGTCTGGACAAGTCTAGTGCGGAACAGCCTAGTTCGTCGGAACAGCCTAGTTCGTCGGAACAGCCTAGTTCGTCGGACCAGCCAAGTCCTGACCAGCCTATTCTGGAGAGTCTCTGTGTTGACGAGCTGTGTGCTCTCCAGCATTACACCACGGCAGGTTTCGACCTTCCTCTGCCTGACCGCTCGGCAGATTGGTTGCTTTTAGAGGCTCAGGACACACACCCCACTGCAGCTGCTGCCCGGGACCTCACCACCCCATTCTCTCACATCGACAGGACAACATGCTTCAGTTTTGAGAATTATGGATGTTCCGTAACCTCCATGGAGCTTTTGAGAGGAGCAGGAGTGGGAATGGAGGTTGGGGGAGAGGCTGTGGATCTGGCAGGGTCGGCATATGCAGGAGATAAGCAGCATTTGGGGGAAAATGCGACTGGAGGTGGAATCTACACCATTGATCCGCTAATGATGTTCTTCATGAATGATGGGGAGGCTAGGGACTAAGTATAAGTGATGGGAAGCATGCACTATTTCGGATATAATATTTATATGTATATGTATATATTATTATGTTTATGAATTATTAATACAGGTCACAGGAGATGGGGGACAGGAAGGAGATTGTGGATAGGGACAGTGGGAGGAGCGAGTAAACAGGTGCCATCGTTTCTTCCCAAAACCGCAGCAAAACGAATGTGTATGCACCTCAGAATTACCACCAAGGTTTGTTCCTCCTCTTGCTGCATCCCCTCCCAACCTTCGAGTCGACGCAAACCAGGGCGACTTTCAATCCATCGCTGAGGTCACGATTGCTTTCAAGCTAGGACAGTATGTTGCTGCTTTCACACGGTCCCAAAGTGCTCGTGCAGGAATGGCGAGCTGCCCTTCTGCTGTGCGGTGCGGTGCAGTGCGGTGACATCATCATCATCTCGCTGTTCGTGGCAAGTGTGTAGAGCTCAGTCCTTCGTGCAAAAACGGTGATTATGTGTGAAAGAGAACTAGGATCATCAATGCAAGGACGGTTCTGGAGGGTCTTGCATTGATAAGAAAAAATGATGTAGAATGCTCGCATAATTACATCAACCCAGCTAAAACTTAACGTCGCACTCCTCCTCCTCCTTGCACCCTTGCACACCAAGCTGGGATATTGCACAACGAGGGTGTGTGTGTATGGGGGGGGGAGGGGAGGGGAGGGGGAAGAAGGTACCGTACGACAGGTGAGCCAGCAAAGGTGGATGAAGCAAAAAAAAATGAAGATGCAGATTGGGGTCGGTATTTGATCAGTCTCTAAAGAGCATGCTAGTTCTGACAATTGCAGAATGGAGATGACTTGCTACCCACAGAGAGCAATGGGGCACGCATGCGAGAAGGGGGGGGAGAGGGGGGGTGAGCAAGCACGGGTGGCAAGATGCCTGAGACAAGACCCAGCGAATGCAGGGCAGAAATTTGAGACGGGTTACTCTGCAGCCAACCTTGTTCCGTCTGCGCTCCTCCATCACAGCTTGCAATGACGGCCGGCCTGTCAAGAACCCAATGCAGCGCACACTCGCACACACGCACACACACACACACGCACACACACACACACACACACACGCACACACGCACACACACACACACGCACACATGCACACACGCACACACGCACACACGCACACACGCACACACGCACACACGCACACACGCACACACACACACACGCACACACACACACACGCACACACACACGCACGCACACACACACACACACACACACGCGCGCGCACGCGCGCAAGGACACACGCACACACGCACACACGCACACACACACACACACGCAAGCACACACGCACACACACACACACACACACACACACACACACACACATGCACACACGCACCCAGACACGCACACAGACACGCACACAGACACGCACACAGACACGCACACAGACACGCATGCACAGAGACGCAGGAGGATAAGCATGATAGGTACGAATACCGTATGAAGCACCTCAAAAGCAGACTCGTGGTTTCATGTATACGAAGCTGATGAGGTGCCTTAAAAAGAGACGTACGTTTGAACATGCCAGGGCATAGCATGAGGTGCATGAGGTAAACACATAACTGCCATGCTCAAGTCTTGAGAGCAATATTTGGCCTGCACTCACCTGAGAGTGGCTTTTGAGTCGACTCAAAAGTCACCTTGAATCGACTCAGAAGTCACCTTGAGTCGACTCAAAAGTCACGTTGAGTCGACTCAGAAGTCACCTTGAGTCGACTCAAAAGTCACCTTGAATTGACTCAGAAGTCACCTTGAGTCGACTCAAAAGTCACCTTGAATCGACTCAGAAGTCACCTTGAGTCGACTCAAAAGTCACCTTGAATCGACTCAGAAGTCACCTTGAGTCGACTCAAAAGTCACCTTGAATCGACTCAGAAGTCACCTTGAGTTGACTCAAAAGTCACCTTGAATCGACTCAGAAGTCACCATGAGTCGACTCAAAAGTCACCTTGAATCGACTCAGAAGTCACCTTGAGTCGACTCAAAAGTCACCTTGAATCGACTCAAAAGTCACCTTGAGTCGACTCAAAAGTCACCTTGAGTCGACTCAAAGGTCACCTTGAATCGACTCAAAAGTCACCTTGAGTCGACTCAAAAGTCACCTTGAATCGACTCAAAAGTCACCTTGAGTCGACTCAAAAGTCACCTTGAATCGACTCAAAAGTCACCTTGAGTCGACTCAAAAGTCACCTTGAGTCGACTCAAAAGTCACCTTGAATCGACTCAGAAGTCACCTTGAGTCGACTCAAAAGTCACCTTGAGTCGACTCAGAAGTCACCTTGAGTCGACTCAAAAGTCACCTTGAATCGACTCAGAAGTCACCTTGAGTCGACTCAAAAGTCACCTTGAATCGACTCAGAAGTCACCTTGAGTCGACTCAAAAGTCACCTTGAATCGACTCAGAAGTCACCTTGAGTCGACTCAAAAGTCACCTTGAATCGACTCAGAAGTCACCTTGAGTCGACTCAAAAGTCACCTTGAATCGACTCAGAAGTCACCTTGAGTTGACTCAAAAGTCACCTTGAATCGACTCAGAAGTCACCATGAGTCGACTCAAAAGTCACCTTGAATCGACTCAGAAGTCACCTTGAGTCGACTCAAAAGTCACCTTGAATCGACTCAAAAGTCACCTTGAGTCGACTCAAAAGTCACCTTGAGTCGACTCAAAGGTCACCTTGAATCGACTCAAAAGTCACCTTGAGTCGACTCAAAAGTCACCTTGAATCGACTCAAAAGTCACCTTGAGTCGACTCAAAAGTCACCTTGAATCGACTCAAAAGTCACCTTGAGTCGACTCAAAAGTCACCTTGAGTCGACTCAAAAGTCACCTTGAATCGACTCAGAAGTCACCTTGAGTCGACTCAAAAGTCACCTTGAGTCGACTCAGAAGTCACCTTGAGTCGACTCAAAAGTCACCTTGAATCGACTCAGAAGTCACCTTGAGTCGACTCAAAAGTCACCTTGAATCGACTCAGAAGTCACCTTGAGTCGACTCAAAAGTCACCTTGAATCGACTCAGAAGTCACCTTGAGTCGACTCAAAAGTCACCTTGAATCGACTCAGAAGTCACCTTGAGTCGACTCAAAAGTCACCTTGAATCGACTCAGAAGTCACCTTGAGTCGACTCAAAAGTCACCTTGAATCGACTCAAAAGTCACCTTGAGTCGACTCAAAAGTCACCTTGAATCGACTCAAAAGTCACCTTGAGTCGACTCAAAAGTCACCTTGAGTCGACTCAAAAGTCACCTTGAATCGACTCAAAAGTCACCTTGAGTCGACTCAAAAGTCACCTTGAGTCGACTCAAAAGTCACCTTGAATCGACTCAAAAGTCACCTTGAGTCGACTCAAAAGTCACCTTGAATCGACTCAAAAGTCACCTTGAGTCGACTCAAAAGTCACCTTGAATCGACTCAGAAGTCACCTTGAGTCGACTCAAAAGTCACCTTGAATCGACTCAGAAGTCACCTTGAGTCGACTCAAAAGTCACCTTGAATCGACTCAAAAGTCACCTTGAGTCGACTCAAAAGTCACCTTGAATCGACTCAAAAGTCACCTTGAGTCGACTCAAAAGTCACCTCATAACTGCCATGCTCAAGTCTTGTGAGCAATATCTGGCCTGCACTCACCTGAGAGTGGCAGGCGGTATTTGGCCCACACCTACCTGAGAGTGGCAGGCGGTATTTGGCCCACACCTCGTAGATCCCATCTGCCAGAGCGCCGACCTGACACACAGCAGGTGGAGGGTGGAGAGTGGGCGGGGAACAAGGGAGGGAAAGCGGAGACGAGAGGGGCGGCTGAAGATGAGACCACTGATGAGGAACTCACACCTCATCGATTCCGTCTGCTAGAGCGCCGACCTGAAACATAGCAGGTGGAAGGTGGAGAGTGAGGGATGGGAGGGGAAGCACGTATGGGGCACCTCAAGATGCTTTTGAGCGGACTCTGAAGCGGGATGGGAGGGGAAGAACGTATGATGCACCTCAAGATGCCAAGAGATTGAGCAGGACAGAGCAGCAATGGTGGTGGAGAGGTGAGCGATGGTGGCGGGACAGGAGGCATACCGGTGGGAATTTGGTGATGGCATAGACCCACCCGAGGCCAACCGCCTCGTAGAACTCACGAAAGGCCTGCGATTGGTTGGTGCGGGGTGGAGCAGAGATAAGGGAGGGAAAGTTACAATTCGCATTCGCACTCACCTGCCTCACTCTCACTCCCCCTCGCACTCAAATCGCCCCACAATCCTTGCCTCCAAATTCTCCTGCCCCTCACACTCTCCTGCCGCCTCACACTCTCCTGCCGCCTCACACTCTCCTGCCGCCTCACACTCTCCTGCCGCCTCACACTCTCCTGCCGCCTCACACTCTCCTGCCACCTCACACTCTCTTTCCTCACATACCTGCAGGCAGCACAACCTTCCATCCCCACCCATCAACATCCCACACCCACCTGTAGGCCAGTGACTACAGTGCCATCCCTTTCTTGGTATCCCGTGAATCGACCCCATAGCCGCCTCATACGTCCACTGTGCCCCGATTCCCACTCTCACCCCCACCCTCCTTCAGGCTCCAGGCTGCACTGCATACCCCACTGCACCCATCTGCACTCACCTCCACGCCAGTGACCACAGTGCCATCCCGCCGTATCCCATGAATCGACCCCATAGCCGCCTCGTACGATACACCCGCATGCTCATCCGCGCTATAGTCACCCGCTGCTACGTCCACAAACTTGAGCGTGCCAAACTCTTTATTGCGACCCTGTAGGAAGTCCACCTGGGGAGAGTGGGGGGAGGGGGGGGAGGGGCAGGGGGGAGGGGCAGGGGGGAGGGGCAGGGGGGAGGGGCAGGGGGGAGGGGCAGGGGGGTGGGGCAGGGGAGAAGGGCAGGGGAGAAGGGCAGGGGGGAAGTGCAGGGGGGAAAGGGCAGGGGGGAAGGGCAGGGTGAGAGTCATGTCACCCGCTGCTATGTCCACCAACTTGAGCGTGCCGAACTAGTTTTGAGACGTCTCAAAACTATCTCCACCAACTTGAGTGTGCCGAACTCCCTGTTGCGACCCTGTAGGAAGTCCACCTGCAAAGGGGCGAGGGGAGGGGCAGGGGGGAAGGGCAGGGGGGAAGGGCAGGGGGGAAGGGCAGGGGGGAAGGGCAGGGGGGAAGTGCAGGGGGGAAAGGGCAGGGGGGAAGGGCAGGGGGGAAGTGCAGGGGGGAAGGGCAGGGGGGAAGGGCAGGGGGGAAGTGCAGGGGGGAAGGGCAGGGGGGAAGGGCAGGGTGAGAGTCATGTCACCCGCTGCTATGTCCACCAACTTGAGTGTGCCGAACTCTTGGTTTCGACCCTGTAGGAAGTCCACCTGAAGAAGGGGCGAGAGGAGGAGGGGGGGGGGGGGGGAGAGTGAAAACACACACGGGACTCCCTTTCATGTGTTTCTGCCACCACCCATTCACACCCATTCACACCCATCCCCCCTCTTCCAATCATCTCCCCCACATTCCCCACCTTCAACCCCCATCCGCCATGCGTCATCCGCCGCCCTCACCCTTCCCCCCATCCGCCATGCGCGCACACCCCCTTTCTCCTCTCCCCCCCACCAGTCGGCCCATGCGCACACCTCTCGCATGCAGATCGGGCAGTCGCCATCGTACAGCAGCTTCAGCTGCCACGTGTCGCCCTCTGATTCCTCCGCCGTCGCCTCTTGCACCGGGCTTGCTGTGGGGCGGCGGCAGGATATGAGAGGGGGAAAAGGGGAAATGGGGGAGGGGGAGAGGGGGGGGAGTGGGGAAATAGGGGAGGGGGCGAGGGGGAGATGGTTGAGGGGGAGAAAGTGAAATATGGAGGGAAAGAATGGGGAAGGGGGAGCGTGGAGGAATGGTGACGGGAGATGGGGAATGGGGAGGGTAGAAGAGGGGCAATGGCGGAGTGAGAGGGGAGCGAAGAAGTGGTAAGCGCTAGTAGCGGCGGGTGAGGTTGACTCCAAGTGACAGTGGAGCCGCTCTGTCACAGGTGAGCCACTGACCTTGGGCCGTCGCTCTAACCGACAGGTGAGCCACTGACATTGGGCCGCCGCTCTAAGTGACAGGTGGGCCACTGACCTTGGGCCGCCGCTCTAAGTGACAGGTGGGCCACTGACCTTGGGCCGCCGCTCTAAGTGACAGGTGGGCCACTGACCTTGGGCCGCCGCTCTAAGTGACAGGTGGGCCACTGACCTTGGGCCGTCGCTCCGCTGAAACGACGGAGCCGCCTTGCGATGGAGCGCGCCGCGCCATCATCGGCGGGAGCAACGCGCCCTGTGAACGGCGACGCGGCACAGCGCGCCACGATGAGTGAATGAGCATTACTAAGAGAACTGCTACTGTTACCGCCGGGGCGTCTAGGACTAGGAGCAACGGCTACAGACAAAGTCGGCACTGTCGCGGCTCGACTGAGCACAGGAATTTGTGGGGGAGAAAGCGCCGCGACTGCAGGGCGGCATGCGGCGGTCGCGGCCGGCACGGAGATTCGGGCCGCAGCTGTGCGCGCGAGTCGGAGTCGCGCGGTGGACGCGGAGGAGACGGTGGCAGCCATTACGAGCTTGGAGAATTAACAAACGACGCTCGTGACGCAGAGTCGTAAATGAGCGGGAAAGCAAGACGCATGTACCGTGGAAATCGAGTATTCAGTCTCAGTTCTAATAGAGACTTTCAGAGCCGAACATAACACTAGCTTGGTTCCAAGGTAAGAATGTGCCCCTGTCGCGCGGCACGACGAGCTGTGCTTATGGTGTGGTGAGCCGCGGTGATGTAGGTTGGCGGAAACCAACGGCCGCGCAGAACGAATAGGTGTGCGTTGATTGGGTAACACGTGACGAGATGAAGGGATCACCTGGTGCCACGACAGCTCTAGAAAACCGTTCTTAGGCGGCCACGCCAGCGTATGATATACGCGTTATGAGGCGTTTAGGAGCCTCGCTGCATTTCGACTTATTATGCTCGCTTCAGAAGTGTTTGCGTCCAACCCATTTAAAAAAAAAATGATATACGCGATAAAAGCCGTCATATCCAGCTAAAAGATAGCCACTTTCTGGATTTCACATTTTCCATTCGTGATCGGCCTCAGTGCCAGAACCCTTCCTCCCCCCTCGTATCCTCCTCCCCTAATAAGAACCTCCACGCAATGGAGGCTCTTTCTTCCCGCCAGCTACTAACGAGCCCGATTTCCCTTCGCTCCTATACTCGCGCCCGCGATACAGTCACCGTTCGACCTTCGTCGCTCCCTGTGCTCTCGTCGCGCACCCGCGTGACAGTCACACCCACCGCCAGCGCTTCCTTCAACGGGGAAAAACCCCGCCAAGCGCGCAATGCCGCTCCGCCTTCCGCCGTGTCGCAATCCGCGGAGTCGCGCGCGCAGCAGGCAGGGGCGGCGGGCGCGGAGAAGGAGGAGCCGCTCCCCGTGTCGCATCTGACGGCGATCTCCCCCGTCGACGGGCGCTACGGCCGCCTTCCCGCGCTGCAGCGGCTCCGCCGCATCTTCAGCGAGTTTGGTCTGATTAGATTCCGCGTGCTTGTGGAGGTGCGTGATAGTAGCGAGGGGCAGCATTAAATTAGCACGCATTGCTGATGTTACTACAGTAAACTGATGCTTTTTCCCCCTTTCGCGTTCTTCGCCCCCTCGCCCCGCCTCTTTTTCTCCCCCCCCCCTCCCTCCAGCCTCTTCCCAAAACCTACAACCCTCCAATCCCCCCATGCCGCGCTGCCCTTGCGGTCCCCAACCCCTTCCTCCCGCCGACCCCCCCCCCCCCCCCCCACCAGGTGCGGTGGCTGCAGCAGCTGTCGCGCATGCCCGAGGTGGTGGAGGTGCCGCCGCTCTCCCCCAAGGCCCACGCTGATCTGGACGCTGTTGTGACAGGTGGGCTAGGGGGGAGAGGAGTGGGTCGATGGGAGTGGCGAGAGGGAGGGGACTAAGTGTGGCTAGTTGGTGTGCCGCCGCTCTCCCCCCAGGCGCATGCTGATCTGGACGCTGTTGTGACAGGTGGGCTGGGGGGGGGGGGGGGAGAGGGAAGTGGCAGGTGGGTGGGGTGGGGAGAGGAGGAGGGAGAGGAGAAGAGCATTTAGGTGGGAAGAGGGAGGAGTAAGGTCGAGGGAGGTTGTGGAGGTGCCGCCCCTCTCCCTCCAGGCACATGGTGACTTGGACGCTGTTGTGGCAGGTGGGTGGGGTGGGGAGAGGAGAGAGGGAGAGGGGAGTGGCAGATAGGTAGGGAGAGGGTGGAGTAAGGAGAGCAGGTAGTGGAGGTGCCGGCCCTCTCCTCCCAAGTGCACGCTGACTTGCTGCCGTGAGGAGAGGGGCATAAAGAGCGTGAAGGGGAGGAGAGGGGAGTGCGTGAAGGGGGCTAGGAGAGGGGAGTAGAGAGAGAGGCACAAAGAGCGGCCGGTTGGTGTTGTGTTGTGCATGAAGGCCCCTCGGTTTCATGCGTAAAGAGCAAGGGGAGGCAAGTTGACTCACTCATAGACATTCTAAAAGGTTATTTACATGATTGATTCTACTGGTGGATG
The DNA here is from genome assembly GCA_947471745.1 of Closterium sp. Naga37s-1. NCBI lineage: Eukaryota > Viridiplantae > Streptophyta > Zygnematophyceae > Desmidiales > Closteriaceae > Closterium > Closterium sp. Naga37s-1. The sequence continues at coordinate 1,348,414 of CANJKZ010000903.1, forward strand.
GGGTGGTGTGCGGTGCTGCAGGGTTCAGCGAGGCGGACGCACAAGAGGTGAAGCGGGTGGAGGCAACAACCAACCACGATGTGAAGGCGGTGGAGTATTTCCTCAAGGCTAGGTTCCAGGACCACCCCGAGATCAGCCCGGTGAGTGTGATGTGAAGGCGGTGTGATGTGAAGGCGGTGTGATGTGAAGGCGGTGTGATGTGAAGGCGGTGTGATGTGAAGGCGGTGTGATGTGAAGGCGGTGTGATGTGAAGGCGGTGTGATGTGAAGGCGGTGTGATGTGAAGGCGGTGTGATGTGAGTGGGAGGCATTGCAGTGACAACCAACCACGATGTGAAGGCAGTGGAGTGTTTCCTCAAGGCTAGGTTCCAGGACCACCCCGAGATCAGCCCGGTGAGTTCACTGACCGCCCTGGGATTAGCCCGTGAGTCGGCAGTGCAGCAGGGGCAGTGGCGGGTGAGTGGGGAGGGGCTGTAAGATCTAGGGCAGTGGCGGGTGAGTGGGGAGGGGCTGTAAGATCTAGGGCAGTGGCGGGTGAGTGGGGAGGGGCTGTAAGATCTAGGGCAGTGGCGGGTGAGTGGGGAGGGGCTGTAAGATCTAGTGCAGTGGCGGGTGAGTGGGGAGGGGCTGTAAGATCTAGGGCAGTGGCGGGTGAGTGGGGAGGGGCTGTGAGACCTATGGCAGTGGCGGGTGAGTGGGGAGGGGCTGTAAGATCTAGGGCAGTGGCGGGTGAGTGGGGAGGGGCTGTGAGATCTATGGCAGTGGCGGGTGAGTGGGGAGGGGCTGTAAGATCTAGTGGAGCGAGCACTCTGCATTGCAGTCACCAACTGTCATGGTGTGATGTGAAGGCGGTGGAGAGCTTTTCAAAGGCCTTTAAAGGCTCTAGGACCAGCTTGAGATCATCTCTCTTCCCCCCACCTCTCGTCCATCTCTCCCCCACCACCTCTCAGATTCTTCAGTGTTCTTCCACGTGGCATGCACGTCAGAGGACATCAACCTCTATCCTTTCGCATTCCCCTCCCCCTCCCCCTCTCGTTCGTCCCTCCCCCAACCCTACCTTGCAGATTCTCGAGTTCTTCCACGTGGCATGCACGTCAGAGGATATCAACAACCTCTCACACGGCCTCAACCCCATCCCTTTCCGCTTCCCCTCCTCCCCTCTCCTCCCTCTTCCTCCGTCTTCCTTTCCATTTTCGGATTCTCGAGTTCTTTCACTTCGCGTGCACGTCAGAGGACATCAACAACCGGTCCCACGGCCGCATGCTGTCAGCCGCAGTGAAGGATGAGGTGCTGCTACCTGGCAGGCTGAGATGAGACCCAACCACCCCTTCTCCCTTCCTCGCACCACCTGCAGATCCTGGAATTTTTCCACTTCGCGTGCACGTCAGAGGATATTAACAACCTCTCGCACGGCCTCATGCTGTCAGCCGCCGTGAAGGATGAGGTGCTGCCCGCCATGGATGGGGTGATCGCCACGCTAAGGGGCATGGCGCATAAGTATGCGGAGCAGCCCATGCTGTCGCGCACCCATGGGCAGGTGAGCACACACAGACTGGCAAGTAGGCACGTACAAGTGCCAGACACGGCAGCAGGCAGGCCTGAAGGATGAGGTGCTGCCCGCCATGGATGGGCTGATCGCCACGCTCAAGGGCATGGCGCATAAGTACGCGGAGCAGTCCATGCTGTCGCGCACGCACAGGCAGGTGAGGGATTGCTTATATGCATGGCATGGAAAGGCATGGCATGGAAAGGCATGGCATGGAAAGGCATGGCATGGCATGCACCCATGGGCAGGTGAGTGAGGGGTTACTGTGTGGATGGGTGAATGAGCACGGACTAGCAGGTATGGTTAGTTAGCATATGTGTGCAGGTGCAGCAGCACTCCCACCCCACACCTGCACTCACCTTCCTAGCCCATGCTGTCCCACACTCACGGGCAGGCGAGGGGCGGGTGGCATGGGTGATGTTTTTCACCTGGTTATCCACGTTCCCCTTATCAAGGTGAAAAAAAAAAAAAAAAAAAAACATCAACCGTTCTCTCCTGTTTATCGCTCACTCTCTCATATTTCTCATCACTCCCATTTCTTTCCTTGTTTTGCTTCTCCCCTATTTTGTCCTTTCCTCCAGACCGCTTCCCCCACAACGGTCGGCAAGGAGCTGGCGGTCTTCGCCGCCCGGCTGCAGGCGCAGCGAGATCAAATCTCCGCCGTCCAGATCCTCGGGAAAATGGCCGGCGCGGTGGGCAACTACAACGCCCACGTGGCGGCGTACCCGGATGCTGATTGGTCGGCTGTGGCAGAGGAATTCGTGACGGGGTTAGGGTTACGGTTGAATCCGTATGTGACGCAGATCGAGCCGCATGACTACATGGCGGAGCTGTTTGATGCCGTGTGCCGCTTCAACACCATTCTCATTGATCTGGATCGCGACATGTGGGGATACATTTGGCTGGGCTACTTCCGCCAGGTGTGTGTGGGATGGGGAAGCTGGTGGGTGTCGGTATGATAGGGCTGGGACTGCAGCAGGCTGATCTGATCCACATGACCATGTGGCGGCGCTCTTTGATGCCGTTTGCCGCTTCAACACCATTCTCTTGGCATTCTTTCTGCCATGTCGCGACATGTGGGGGTACATCTCCCTTGGCTATTTCCGCCAGGTGGGTATGGAGGGTGGGGGAGGGAGGGGCGGGGGGAGGCAGGGGGCAGAAGGGGGTTGGGGGTGTGGTTGGTTGCATGTTTGTGTGTGTTTGTGTCAGTGAGTGTGGGGGAGAGAAGGGCATGAGGGTGGGGGATTGTGGCAGAACAGCCTTGGGATTGTCTTTCCCACCCCAATTCATCCGCACTCCTCCCTTCTCTCTCCCTTCTCCTCGCTTTGCCCCTTGAATCTCCCACCAGCGGCCTGTGAAGGGTGAGATTGGCTCCTCCACCATGCCCCACAAGGTGAACCCCATCGACTCTGAGAACAGCGAGGGCAACCTTTCATCTCCATCCCCCTTGACTCTCCTTTCCTCCTCTCCCCAATACACATTTATGTGCTTGCAGCGGCCTGTGAAGGGCGAGATCGGCTCGTCAACCATGCCACACAAGGTGAACCCCATCGACTTTGAGAACAGCGAGGGCAACCTTGGGATTGCCAACGCCATCATGGGCCACCTCTCCGCCAAGCTGCCGATATCCCGCTGGCAGGTGAGGCGAGAAGTTGGAATAAGTGAGAGGTTGGCAGGTGTTGAGTGCGGTTATGATCATGCTGGCAACCTTGGGATTGGCAACGCCATCATGGGGCACCTCTCCGCCAAGCTGCCCATCTCACGCTGGCAGGTGAGAGGGGGAGGTGCGAATAAGTGAGTTGTTGGCAGGTGTTGAGTGCGGTACTGATCATGCTGGCACTGCAGACAACCTTGGGAGGGATTGCCAACGCCATCATGGTGGGTAGGTGAGAGGGGGGTCGGTGAGAGGGGGGTCGGTGAGAGGGGGGTCGGTGAGAGGGGGGTCGGTGAGAGGGGGGTCGGTGAGAGGGGGGTCGGTGCGGGGGAGATAGGTGAGAGGGGGGTCGGTGCGAGGGAGATAGGTGAGAGGGGGGTCGGTGCGGGGGAGATAGGTGAGAGGGTGAGGGTCATGGCTCAGCTCAGCGGGACATGCTCCTCAATTTTGCGGAATTTGGGGGTGATCCCACACCTCGCCCCATTCGTTGCACCTCTTTTTCCAGAGGCACCTGACAGATTCAATTGTTTTGTGTAACCAGGGGGGGGTGGGTGTGGCTCACTCGCTCATCGCCTACAGCAGCACAGCCAAGGGGCTCTCCAAGTTCGGCCCGAACTCCTGGCCTCCTCCTCCCCTCCCCTTTCCCTTCCGTCCCTGCCCAGCGTGACCTGACAGACTCAACGGTTCTGCGCAATCTGGGGGTGGGTCTGGCTCACTCCCTCATTACTTACAGCAGCACGGCCAAGGGCTCTCCAAGGTTGATTTGAACACTCTCCTTCCCTCATTCTGACCTGCCTGCCTTCCCGTTGCCCCACTCTTCGTTCCACGCCCCAGCGTGACCTGACAGACTCAACGGTGCTGCGTACTGTGGGGGGTGGGCCTTGCTCACTCCCTCATTACTTACAGCACCACGGCCAAGGGGCTCGATTTGGACGCGCTCTTTCCCCGCATCCAACTCTCTCTCGCCCACCACCCCCCTATCCTCCCATCCCATTCCCCAGCGTGATCTGACAGACTCAACTGTACTGAGGAACCTGGGGGTGGGTGTGGCTCACTCGCTCATCGCCTACAGCAGCACGGCCAAGGGGCTCTCCAAGGTTGATCTGGACGCTGTCAGGATCGAGGCAGACTTGAACGACTCGTGGGAGGTGCTGGCAGAGCCCATTCAGACGGTGAGTGATGGGGAAGAGGGGGAGGGAGTTCAGGGGTATGGGGAGAGGGTGGGAGGTGGGTTGGGTGGGAGTGACCTTGGTCTCACTTGCTCATCGCCCACAGCAGCATAGCCAAGGGGCTCTTTAAGGTTGACCTTGATGCGGCTTGGATTGAGGCGGACCTGAACGATTCGTGGGAGGTGCTTGCAGAGCCGATTCAGACGGTGAGTGGTGGGGAGGGATGGAAAGGGGTGTGTGATTACAGATAGGTGCTGCCAGGATCGAAGCGGACTTGAATGATGCGTGGGAGGTGCTGGCAGAGCCCATCCAGACGGTGAGTGGTGGGGGGGGAAGGGGGGGGGAGAGATGAGGAGAGGGAGGGAGAGGAACGGGAGTGGGCTCGCCTAAATCGCTCATCGCCTACATCGGGAAGGTAGAAGCAAGGGGGTGAATGAATGGGCTGCTGCTGTGGGGGATGAGTACCAGGAAATCTGGGGGTGACTTCTGAGGTGCCTCAAAACGGGACAGGGAAGGGGTATCAGGAGGGGACCTAGTAGGGGTGTCTCCACCCCCTTCATGGTAAGGCTTGGTTCAAAGTAATGCAAGAATCCCCTTGATGCTTCCGTCCTGTCTCCATCCCCCTTCCACCCAACCAGGTGATGCGGCGCTACGAAGTTCCCAATGCTTACGAGCGCCTCAAGGAAGCAACGAGATGGCGGGGCAATGATAAGTTTGGACCTATATTCTTCTCAATGCCCTCCTCCCCCTTTTCCGCTCTCCCCTCCCTGCCCTCGTCCCAACCAACCAGGTGATGCGGCGTTACGGAGTTCCCAATGCTTACGAGCGCCTCAAGGAGGCAACGAGAGGGAGATCGGTGACGCAATCAGATCTGATTGCGCTGATCGACTCCCTGGAGGGTGAAGTGCCCGACGAAGTCCAGGAGCAGATGAGACAAATGACGCCGGCCAGCTACGTGGGGCTTGCAGCCAGACTGGCAAAAGAGGTGTAGACATGGGATGTGTATGTAGATGGAAGCGTTTCAAGTGTTGCAATGGTGTCCTTGTCAATTGGAGGTGGAGAGCGTAAAGGAGCATGTGCTTCAACTAGTTGAAGATATGCATGTACGCACTAACACCGATTTTTTCCAATTTTTTTTAATGAACTTTTGAAATGTGCCGTGGCTTGCAAGATTGTCGCTAGTTGAGCAGATGCTAAGTCTGATGCTGTGAAGAAGGGAATTGAACAGAGGAACCTAGTTTGTCTAACAGTCAGTACGGTATTTTTATTCAAGGCAATTTGAATAGTAACATCAAGAATTATATACAAACGAGGAACCTTCACTTTTTGGAACCTTCTACTTCTCACCCTCCTCCCCAGCGAGCCGCAGTTGCCAGAGCCTCTCATTCGCCGACCGAATTGCGAAATCGTCAACCTAGCCAATAGTAAAGCTTCCGCCTCTCCGCTCTCGACTCTCCTTTCAAAAACTCTCTGCAGCGGACCCTTCATCTCAATCTATGCTTTTACCGCCGGCAGCCTCGTAGTGTGCATTAGAAGGCACGCAGCGCTGTGGGATGATCAGTAGCGCGATAGCGAATACACTGGAGAACATTCATGCGGCTCTTCACTCATTGATAAATAGCTGGATGTTCTTCCGCGCGGCGAGCCATGTGCGAAGGTTTGCGACAGCTCGTGCCTTCGTAGCGACATCGTCTCCCGCGGAAGTGCGTAGGGATGATTCTTGAACAATAATCCGCTGTAGGCTCGGCAGGAGCATTGATAGTTTCGCAATGTCGTCAACGTCGCACTCCATTTTCGTCAAAGCGATTGTGGTCAGGTCGCGATGCATGACCGCATCTGTCGCCGCGCTATTTTCGCCTAAAAGCTGGCGAAGGTTCCCGCCGATCAGCTCCAACACTCGCAGCGCGTAACACTTCCGCAAGGCCAGAAGGTCGTCCTTCGCGAGCGCGCCACAGTGGATTCGCAGGTACGCCAGTTCCCGCCAAGCGATAACCATCAGGTAAATCGCCTGTTTCGTTAGGCTGTTTTTGCACAGGCACGCGAAACTGCGGACGCGACGGAATCCCGATGTCAGGTACCACATGGTTTTGTTTTCGAGATAGTTGAAATTCCCCTTTTCGCCGCTCGATATAAGCTCGACACTTTCGACATTGCTGCAGTAAAGACTGCACATTTGAAAGGGGAAAGCGGGGAGGAGAGAGAAAAAGGGACATTTGAGGTAAGAGCAGGTAACAAGAGAGCTCTATTGATAAACTACGTCCCGCAAGACGTGGTGATGTAAATGCGAACACTTTGAAACTTGCTCACCTTAAAGACAAATGCAAGGAGATAGAATCATGCTCACCTTACTATCCAGAGAACGCTGCAGATGGACGCTTCGTTGCGGCTCGTGTCATCTCGGTCACAGTCGATGACGATACGCTTTAGCGACGGGCCGCACGCCATGATTATCGGGTGAAGCACGTGCAACTCGCACCGCGGGTCGTCGATGTGAATCTCCTCCAAATGCGCGCATCGCGACGCGAGCTGCTCCACTCCCGCGCGCATGCTCCCGGGACCTATGCGAAGCTTGGTCCAGAAAATCGGGTTGTAACAGAGGTTTCGCAACGATCGGTTCACGCACGCGAGACGAGACAGGTCCCAGGCCGTCGGCTGTGCGAGCTGGAGGATGTGGAGTAACAAGTCTTCGCCGAGATCGCCAAGCGACGGGGCGGCGGACATTGTCGGCATGGGCGGGGATTCCGCTTCGGGTGGAAGCGCGTTGAGGTCAACAAGGGGTTGCGCCCTCGCCCAAGCCTTGCGGACGCACACGCGTTTCGCGGGAGGAGAAGGAAGGTCTGATACATCGAAAGTGGTCGGATGGAAGGCGTCACGCTCCACTTTCTTCGCCATGATATCGACTAAAACGGGAACACTGATGAACGTGGCTGTGAAGCAAAGACGAACTCAGCAGAGATGGAACACTGTGGACTTGGCTCGTGGACTTAAAGACAGTGCTCAGACTTTGAGAAAAGCGGCCTATTTGTGTGGGTTGAGACGAATTCGCTGGATGCTCATTGCCCAACCAATGTGTCCTCTCCTCAGTCACACTCGTCCGGGCTTCGAATTCGATACAGTATCCCACCGAGGAACAGAATTGATGAGCAAGCTATCACCTGTCATGCCAGCTCCATGAAGGCGCTGTGAAGTGATGATGCCTCGGATCTGGAACCCTGCCACCCGGCATTCATCACTTAGCAAATCGCAGTCTTCTGTGGACATCTTGCTGTGTGCACCAGATTTGTGTTTTGCTACCAGGTGGGATGAGTGGTGGAGCTCAAAACATCCATGCCATTGTGGAAGGGACAATGTGAATGAAGATTCAGCCTGGCAGACTTGCGACGACAATTCTAGACAGCCTGTACTTACATAAGTGGCAGTGTTCTCGCAATTGATTTGAATCGCAATTGTGGCCAGCCCACAACGAAGTAGCTCACGAAACATCTTTCGCCTGCCTTTCGCCACCACAAAGGTGGTGGTGATTACACACAGACGCAGTTGTCGGCATCAGATTTCGGCTCCACCAGAGCTGGGCGCGGATATCCCAGCTAAACAGCAGCATCATGAAAAGCTAATCATCCACTGGCAAGGTCGTTGACAGTCATGATTGTGCTATGGCGAGGCTGGCTACAACGCTGGTGCAGTCGTGGACCAGTGAGCTCGTAAACGCGTTGTAACGAGTTGATTCGGTGAAGAATCAAATCATCAAGAAAATGACCGTGCCGTGTAGGAAACATGGTTATAAAATCTTTCTTGCCCGCAGAAGATCACCGATCATCCACGCACGAACGTGGAGGAGTCCACGACCTTTTGGCTGTCACAGGATGTTGCCAGCGAAGCCTCCTATTTTAGTGGGCTGTTCATCTGGATTGCAATGCTGCCAAATGTGCCGCCTCTGGTATGCCTCGTTACAGTCGTAAATGTCAGCATGCCTCGTTAATGCTACAGAGGGGCATATAAGAGTAGTTATTAACATAAGCAACATTCAAACAGCTGTTGCACTGCACACCCGTATCAACATTCGAACTGGGTCTGGAACATTGGAAGAGGGATCATCCACGCAACCTTCCACACACACATGCACCGCACGATCTTCATTCACACATCCACACCGCGCACCAGCTGCATTCCCTGGTTCCCCCCATCTTCCCCCATTCCCCCAGACTAAACCCTGAATCACCTCAGGAGTTCAGTTGGGTAGGGGGGAACAAGGAAAAGGGAGGGCAAGTGAGGGGCGGAAGAACAAAGAGGGGCGGAAGGAAGAGAGGGGGAGTTTTGGAAGGGGGTCACAGGTGACAGTAGTGAACTGGCACACCGAGTGTCCTGTCACAGACTCACCCTGGGAATGACACGAGGATGGGAGGCGTAGATTTCTTCAGACTCTCGAGAATGCCATGAGTCATAGGAGGATCTCTGGTCCCTCGCAGCTCGTCTGTTGACAGCTTCTAAGGCAGCCATTCTAATTCATCCAGAAAAAACGGGTTTAAGAAAGCAGGGTGCATACGGATCGCGGCATTCCCGCTGCAAATTCTTGTTGTGACTGCTCGTGACAGGACTTAAAACTGAGCCGTTCGGCAGGGCGAAATGACTTCGGTGTTCTCCAAGTCGGCCTCGGGAGCTCCGCGAATGTCACCTCCTAAACCTCACCGTTTAGGAACCGAAGCTTCAGCCAATCACCGCACTGCTTTCTTTTTCGCGCACCGCGTCTGGCGGGACAGGCCATTTCTGGAGAATCTGGCCGGATGGAAGATCCCGGAACACGCAAGCGCATCTGCGGAAAATGCGCGACGCGTTTCGCCTTGATTGGCTAGAAATCGTGTCGCGGAAGCTACTCAGCAACTTACCGCACACCTGCTGAGACAAGTCTCCACGTGCCACGTCACATCAGGAAGGCACTCGTCGCTGGGCTGTAGTATACCGCAGCTGACTCTGCAGTGTTGATCGCTGAAAAAGCCACGCTGACTCGGCAGCGGAGGGGAGGTGTTACGCTGACTCAAAGGTTTCAGGTCTGCCACTTAGCAATGAGCCAGGTGTTGCATCCCACGTCCCTGCGTAGAATGCTGATGCGGGGTGCTAGACTCCTGGTGCTCCCGCTGATCCTCCCAGCCCACCGTGTCGGTCGCGTCACGCGTGTGCAACCTCATTCTCGCGCAGCCAGCGATGCGCTGGACTCTTTCCGCGAATCCGCTCCGCGGAACCATCGCGAAGTCAGCGTACGGAGCGCCAGCGCAGCGCCGGCTCGCGTGCCACCGATCTTGACGTGGACCGTCCAGCGCAACGCGGAGAGAGGAGTAATACCATTCGGGGGGGGGGGGAAGTGACTCTATTTCGATTCTATCGCAAGCGGGATTGCGCCTTCATGAGGAAGAAATTCCTCCCGACGGCGTTTGGCTGCTTCCTTACGTCCGCCACACGTTTCTTGCCCCGAAATGTGACTGCTCGGGGAGGCAAGAAGGGCGGGGGAAGCGGCACCTCCCGGAGGGGAGGGGAGTTGGGGTGGGTGGGGAGAAGATTCAGGGTGGAAGAGGCACCTTCTCCAGGGGGATTTTTCCAGCTAATGCGGTCGGGGGAGGTAGCTTAAATGGCACGGTCTTGCTCCGTCTCAATCCATCGCTTTCAATACCGCGATTCGCCCCGAGCGTCCGGACGCCAGACTTCAGGCTGTCATTCGTGACCCTCCCCTGTCTCACGATTCGTTACCCTCCCCTGTCTTGGAATATCGGCTGCTCGGGAGGCTCAGCGCTAGTTCGTGTGTTTTCAGCTAAACCGAGCTCGCCATTTGTCAAACCGTCGTGTTTTCAGAAAGCGACCTCTAATTCAATTATTCCTCCTGCGCCTACTGACGATTTTTTCGTCGCCTCAAGACTCAGAACGCAACGTCTAATCCAAGCAGACTGACCTTCTAAGCTGACTGACGGAGATAGGTTAGACTGGGCTCTTCGTTGTAGATAGACCGACCTTGGCGCTGTCAGCGCGGTTCCTACACGCGGCCTCTTGGAGACCCTCCTCTAAGCTTGCTTGTTGCTGTTGGGAAACCTCATAAGTGAAAGTGACTTGCGAGCGACCTTGCTCGAACCTCTTCCAGGCCCTCTTAATCAGCTTACAAGCTTGGGATAGGGACAGTTGCAGGAAGGAAGAAGGGGGATTGAGTGCTGAGAGGGAGGCTCTGGTCTGGAATAAGATAGCTCTTTCACACAGAGCGTGCTGTACAGTGCGTGTGTGAGTATGGTGATGCCATGAACGGCGGAGTGAGCGGCAGTGTTACAGTCATGGCTCCTGGTTCTACAACGAGGAAGCTTGGAAGCTTGATGCTCGCTGGGAATGGCTACTTTGGCCTTTCAAAAGAGATGAAAACGAATGGTGATGGACTGGGAGGGGAGAAGGGAAGCCATGGTGATGGACTGGGAGGGGAGAAGGGAAGCCATGGTGATGGACTGGGAGGGGAGAAGGGAAGCCATGGTGATGGTTATTGGGAGAGCTGCTGCAGCTGGGAGGGTGGTCGTGGGCGTGGGTCTGAGAATGAGAAGGAGAAGAGTGATAAGAGCGAGAAGAGTCAGAAGAATGGCGAGACTGATAAGGGTGGCGGCGGTGGTGAGAGAAATGGGAGTGAGATTGACAAGAGTCACAAGACTGAGCTTGTGAAGAGTGAGGAGAGTGAGAAGAATGAGAAGAGTGGGAATGAGAAGAATGAGAAGAAGGAAGTTCAACACGAGGCGGTAGTGCCAATGGAGGAAGACTCAGCACCACAGCCTGCTGCCAAGGGTGCAACCAACGGTACTGGCGGTAAAGAGGAAGAATATAAGGGGAACACTCTGGAGGCGATGCAAGTGGAAGGAGAGGGAGATGATGCGGGAGGCTGCAGGGGCATGGAGGAAGTTGCGAGTACACCGGAGCTTGAGAGGGAGGTGAAGGGTGCAACTCAGGCGTCTAGCAGCAGCAGTGATGGCAGGGGGTTTAAACTGGATGGCATGCTGAGTCAGCAAGGGAGGGAGCCTGTGATACTGGCCAGCATGCTGACTCAGCAAGGAAGGGAACCTGTGGTGGCATTGGCCGGCATGCTGAGTCAGCAGGGTGTGGAGCTGGTGATACCGGTGGCCGGCTTGCTGAGTCGCTGCTCGACAAATGAGGGGGCGATGAATGGCAAAGAGTTAGTGCGCCGTGACAGTAACAGTTACATGGACAGCGCAGCTCCAGCCCATGGTAAGGGCGAATGCGTGGATGAAGGAGACGCAGGAGATGCAGGGAAAGCGGGCAAAGCAGGGAAATCTGAGGAGGAGGTCACAGACAAGGTGAATGCGGGCGGACTGGCAGCAGCACAAGGAGCAGCACCGGCAGCAGCAGCAGCACCATCTGCAGCACTTGTTGTGGCGGCACAGCCACCAATAGAATCGCGCTTGCATATGGCAGCCAAATCGCCCATACCACAACCAGCAGCAAAACTACTACCACCAGCAGCACCAATAGCGCCACCACCAGCAGCGATAGCACCACCAACAGCACCAATAGTGGCACCAGCAGCATTAACAACATCAAGCATGCGAGTGGTGAGCTGTGAGGAGCTTCAACGTCAGCTGCAACCCCTCCTGGCGCACAAGACAGGCTCGCCCCCCAGCCCCTCCCCCCGTTCCCTCCCCTGCTCCTCCCCCCACTCTCTGCCCCGGCAGAGCAAATTACCTCTGAAGCGCCCTTTCAGTTACACCCCACTCGGTGCTACTGCTGCTGGTGCTGCTGCTGCTGCTGCCTCCGCCACTGCTGCAGCCAGTGCCTTAACTGCTGCAGTCACTGGCGCTAGTACTGCTGTCCTGGCACCGGCATCCATGACTGCTGCCCACCCGCCTCTCACACCAGCTGCTGCCTCGACCCCTTCTCCTGCTGCTCCCCACTCTCTTCCTCCTCCTCCTCCCCACACTCCCTCTGCAGCAACGTCGACAGCCCTGCCCGCCCTTCCCCCTCGCCCTGCCCCTCCGCCGCCCAGCCCCCTCTCCATCCCCATCGCCCTCTCCAGAGGCTTTCTCACCACCAGGCCGGCACAAGAAGACAAAGCAGGCCTAAACCCGAATTCCTCCTCGTCTCCTGCTTGGCGTCATGCTGGCCCGTTCAATCTCAGCGCTCCGTTGAGTCACACGAATCAATTGAATCACCACGTCATGGACCAGAAACAGCACCACCAGCAGCACCACCACCACCACCAGCAGCACCACCACCAGCACCACCACCACCAGCAGCAGCACCAGCAGCAGCACCAGCAGCAGCACCAGCAGCAGCAGCAGCAGTCATGTGCCACCCCTTTCCTGAAATCCCCCCAACCCTCCTCCCGATCACCCCTCTCCCCGCCTTCCCCATTGCAACGCTTCTCCCCCCTCCATCGCTCTTCAACCCTCAACCACCCCTCCACTCTTCACCACTCCTCCCCTCTCTCCCCTCCTTCGCCCCTCCACCGCACCTCCCCACTCGCCCCTCCTTCCCCCCTCCACCGCCGCTCCCCTCTCACCCATCTCCACCACTCCTCACCTCCCACCACCCTTCTAAACCACGAGCTCGCCCATTTCTTCTCCTTACCTGAGCTTGATGCCTCTATGCTTCACAGTAACTCCTCTCCCTGCGTTCTCCCCCTTGACCTCTCCCCGAGCCTCTCCATGCCGAACCAGCCTGCACCGAACCTGGACCACATGCCGAGCCTGAGCTTGCCACCCCCGGCAACAGGCTTGGGAGAAGGTGGGGAGGCTGGGCATGGGGCGTTGAGGCTGGAAGGGGGAAAGGTGAGTAATGGAGGAGAAGAGGAGAGGATGGGGGAGGAGCAAGTGAGGGTTATAGGAGAGGAGGTGAGGAGGAGAGAAGAGAAGGGTAGGGTGGAGGGAGAGGAGAGGGAAATGGAGTGTGAAGGGGGTGATGGTGGCAACGGTGGTACTCATGGTGGTGATCAGAAGGGTGGCAGTATAGGTGGCGATATGGGCGATGTGGGTAATGGTGATGTGAGAAATGTGCGAGGAGGTGACATGATGACGTGTGGTGGAGCAGGGGTGCAAGATGAGTTGACAAACAGGAAGGAGGAAGGAGCGTTCACGGCAGCAGCCGCAGCACCTGCAGCATGTGTGAAGGCACCAGATACGGACACCCTGACAACGCCAACACCAGCAGCAGCAGCATCAGGATCAGCTGCAGCACCAGCAGCAACGGCAGCAACAGAATCACAAGCAGCACCAGCAGCAGCGACACCCACTGAAGCAGCTCCTGGGACGACTCAAAACCATCAGCAGCAGCAGCAGCAGCAGCATCAGCTGTTTCCCCTGTCTGCGGCTGCTGCTACTGCTCTTGTTGCTGCTGGTGCTGGTGCTGCTGTTAGTGCTGTTGCTGGCGCTGGTGCTGGTGCTGGTACTGCTGTTGCAGCAAGTGCAGAGCAGCAACAGCAGCAGCATCAGCAGCAGGTGGTAGAGAGAGTGGATCAACAGAGGGTCCACGAGGAGAGGGAGAGGAACAAGGCCAGGTGGAAGGGGCTCATTGCATCTCATCCTCTTTATAAGCAGATGCTCAACGCACATGTGGCATGCCTTGAGGTACACCTCGTTTTTGTGTTCTCCCTGGTTCGCAACAACCACCTCCTCCGGTTTTTGTTGCACGCTTCAGCTATGTTCGTTTCTGTTTTGTCTTCTGCATGCTGTCCTGCACAAAACACAACTTCTGCTTCCCAGCTGTCCTCATGTTTGCCTCGTGACTTTCTCCCCCCCCAAATATCCCCGTGTTTCCCCCTTATCAGGTAGCGATGCCACTGGACCAGCTGCCACTGACTCAGCTGCAGATGCAGATTTCGAGACGCCTCAAAACACATTTCCTCCTCGTCTCTTCCTCGGCCCGCAACCACTCTTTCTTTTTTCCCTACTACCTCTCCCCCCCATCAGGTGGCGACGCCACTGGACCAGCTGCTGCTGATTCAGGTGCAGATGGAGCGAGCTGATCTCGTTGCCTCCACCTACACTCGCATGCTCCACGCCACCTCGGCTCCCCCCACCAAGGGTGCCAACACCAATGGTACCAATGATACCTCTGCTAGGACTGCAAAATCAGATGCCGCAGCTGCTGTCGCTGGTTCTCCCTCTTCCGCTCACAATGCCTCAGCAGCAGCAGCAGCAGCAGCAGCAGGAGGAGGAGGAGGAGGAGGAGGAGGAGAAGAAGAAGGTGTGGCTGGGGATAAGGTTGCTGGCAATGGGAACGTGCCATGTGGCGGTCAGGGATTGGCGTCTGTATCGGAAGAAGCTGAGCTGGACAATTTCATGGTGAGTCTGACATAACACGACCCAATGTGTGTGTTAGCTTGTATTGTGAGAGGCCTCCTTGATTACACGTGGACTGCAGCAAAGAGCGGCTGAGCAGCACCAGAGTAGCAAATTCAGGCGCACGTGAGAGAGCCACAGTCCACCTCCCCTCCCCTCCCGCTACAGCAGTTGTTGAAACCAGTGCTCACGTTTCAGTTTTACTTTTGAGTTGACCCAAAAGAGAGCCACAGCTCACCTCCCCTCCTGCTACAGCAGTTGTTTAAACCAGTGCTCATGTTTCAGATTTCTTCCCCCTGAATTTCTCTTCTTGCCTCGCTCACTTGCCCCTCCCTCCCACCTGCCTTCCCTGCTCCGCCTCCATTTCGCTCACTGAAACCAATCCAGGGCCAGTTTGTGGGGCTGCTGCGGGCATTCAAGGAGCAACTGGAGGAGCACATCCGGGTGCATGCCAGGGAGGCCGTTACCACCTGCGCCCGCCTCAAACACGCCGTTGCTGCTGCTGGGGGCGCTGCTGCTCACAAGCTTGCTGCTTCTGGTGCTACCATGTCAGATGATGGGGGCGGGGGAGGAGGAGGGGATAGGCCCAGCAGCAATGGGGGCATTAGAGCCCTGGAGGACTCATGCAACAGCCATGGGAATGGGCATGGGCATGGGTATAACAATAGTCATGGCAGCGGTTACAATAGTCATGGCAGCGGTTACAATAGCCAAGGGAATGGGTATAATGACCATGGTCACCGTCTCAACTCCTTCATGCCTGTTGCTGCTGGTGGGAGTGGCAGTGGTGGCGGCGGCGGCGGGTGTAGCAGCATGTCAGGCTCGTTTCACTGTCAGCTCCAGGGTTACTCGCAGCAAAATCATCCCCACCACCACCACCATCAGCAGCAACAGCAGCAGCAGCAGCAACAGCAGCAGCAGCAGAATCAGCCCCTCACCCTCCTCCCACTCCCTCCTCCGCCACACCCTACCACGGGCATGGGCGGGAGTGCATGCATGGGTGCACCCATGGCATTCGGGGCAATGCAGGGCATGGGGGGGCATGGCAGCATGGGGACACATGGCAGCATGAGCATGGGGACACATGGCAGCATGAGCATGGGGATGGGCACGGACATGGGCATGGACATGACAGGGAGCATGGGCATGAGCATGGGCATGGGCATGGGCATGGGGGGAGCACAGGACAGGAGTGCGGTGGAAGAAGCACTTCACAAGGAATACGGCAGAGAGGTATGGTGATTCCATGTATTTCATGCTTCCATTTATCCGTATTTTATGTCATTCCCATTTAAACTTGCAAGTTCTCGATCTCATCTCAACTCAACTCATCTCAACTCAACTCAATCTCCTTTCAATCCTTGCACCTCCATGCATGCTCCGCAGGGGTTCCGCGCTCGCCTGCTGGGAGTGAGGGAGGAGATCATGCGCAAGAGGCGTGCAGGGAAGCTTCCAGGAAACACCACGCAGGTGCTCAAGGCGTGGTGGAACGAGCACATCCAGTGGCCCTACCCCACGGTGCGTCCCCCTCCCTGCTTCCTTGCCACGTCAGCAACCACGCTACATCTACTTGTTCGGGATTGTGACTGTGCTGCTCCTTCCATGTCCATCTGCCCATGTGTACCCATGCAGGAGGAGGAGAAAGCAGGCCTCATGGCACAGACGGGGTTCATCAACCAGCGCAAGCGCAACTCATGTGCTCCCACCTATCTGTGCGCGTGCATCCCTCTGTCTGTCTGCCTGCATCTGTCCATGTGCATCAATGCAGGAGGAGGAGAAGGCACGTCTCATGGCACAGACGGGGTTCATCAACCAGCGCAAGCGCAACTCATGTGCTCCCACCTATCTGTGCGCGTGCATCCCTCTGTCTGTCTGCCTGCATCTGTCCATGTGCATCAATGCAGGAGGAGGAGAAGGCACGTCTCATGGCACAGACGGGGTTCATCAACCAGCGCAAGCGCAACTCATGTGCTCCCACCTATCTGTGCGCGTGCATCCCTCTGTCTGTCTGCCTGCATCTGTCCATGTGCATCAATGCAGGAGGAGGAGAAGGCACGTCTCATGGCACAGACGGGGTTCATCAACCAGCGCAAGCGCAACTCATGTGCTCCCACCTATCTGTGCGCGTGCATCCCTCTGTCTGTCTGCCTGCATCTGTCCATGTGCATCAATGCAGGAGGAGGAGAAGGCACGTCTCATGGCACAGACGGGGTTCATCAACCAGCGCAAGCGCAACTCATGTGCTCCCACCTATCTGTGCGCGTGCATCCCTCTGTCTGTCTGCCTGCATCTGTCCATGTGCATCAATGCAGGAGGAGGAGAAGGCACGTCTCATGGCACAGACGGGGCTGGAGCTGAAGCAGGTGAACAACTGGTTCATCAACCAGCGCAAGCGCAACTGGCATGGTAACCCTGCTGTCGCAGCAGCGCAGCACAAGGGGCCGAAACAGGCCAAGCGTAAATGAGGAGGGGAGAAAATTGCAGATGATAAAAAATAGGAACTGCAGGGTGGGGAGTGGGGGATGGGGGACGGGGCGTGTGTGGAGGGGTGGTTGGGGGTGACGAGGGAATGGATGATGGGTGGGGTGATAGGTAAAGGACAAGCTACAATTGCCACAGCAGCGGCGGCAGTGGTGGTGGCAGAAGTTCTGTGGCTGTGCTCAGTGTTTCTTACCAATCTTCCTATGCAACCTACGGTACTACTACTTACTATCCAGGCTGGCTGGTCTGTATACACCTTTGGGGCTGCTTGCTTGCTGCTGTTTGGACTTAGTGGTGTTTGTGCCTTCTCTAAGCAGTTTGGTAATAAATATATATATGTGGTGTTTTATGCTCTTACTATACTAAGGTCCACATAAAAAGCACACAACTTTTACGTGTTTCAAGTGTAGGTCCATTCTAGGACAAGGTCGAGACAGGTCAGTCAGGCACTCTTGATGTACTAGTGCTTGGACAAGTTGCATTGCTTCCTGCACTAATTTAGACTGCCAAACACTCGTGGTAACATGACCTGTTATGGTGGATTTCAACAGCTCACATGGCTCGTAATGGAATGACGTCACATGTTACGATACAAAGTATTGTACACGTATAAATGCAGCCTACTCTACGTATATGTAACTGACACGGTACGAGACAGCAAGCGTTACAGAATGAACTTGGACACATCGACCTTCTGCAGCAAGTCACCCAGCGGCCGTCGAACGTCCTGAGAGCAAGTAAAGTGGGGGGAGTGGTAGGCAAGGGTAAGGGGTGGTGGCAAGGGAAGAGGATGCAAAGCCACAGGGAGTGAAAATCAGAGACTGGTTTGAAGGGACCTGTTACGGTCCATTCCTCGTACTATCCAGGTAATATCGTACACGTGCCATATGGTATTACCGTAGAACAAAGGTTAAAAAACGAATCGCATATTTTTAGCAAGGCGCACCTCTTGATCCACCACACATGTCTCGCCCTTCTTCTCGGGCGCGTGGAAGCTGATGTCCTCCACCACCCGCTCCAACACCTGCCGTGGTGCCATGGGTGCCATGCGTGTGGGGGGAGGGGGGGGGGATGGAAGGGATGTGATGTCACGGGATGCAAGGTGAGCATTGGGGGGTTGAGATGAGATTTCTGCATCGTTCCTCTCGGGCGCATGGAAGCTGATGTCCTCCCGCACGCGCTCCAACACCTGGCGTGGTGCCATGGGGGGGGAAGCGTGCAAGGAGATGAGAGGATGGGAGGGAGCATGCGGGATGTGAGGGGACGTAAGCATGGGACGGATGGTCGACTGGAAGCTCATGTCCTCCACCACCCGCTCCAACACCTGCCATGGTGCCATGGGTGCACGGGAGTAACATGCACGGGAAAATGCAAGGGGATGCAAGGGGATGAAAGGGGATGCAAGGGGATGCAAGGGGATGAAAGGGGATGCAAGGGGATGCAAGGGGATGCAAGGGGATGCAAGGTGGAAGTCTCACTTGAGTCTTTCACACCACATGCAAACTCGCAACAAGGCATCTCAACAGTTGTCCTCTCACCCAGTCTCACCCAGCCTCACCCAGTCTAAGCCCAGTCTCAACAGTCATACTCACCGTGTGCAGCCTTCTAGCACCAATGTTGTCCAGCGTGTGATTGATCTGCCATCCATCCTCCCATCCACACACGCATGCAAGCACACATACATGCAAGCACACATGCATGCACGCACACATGCATGCACGCACACATGCATGCACGCACACATGCATGCACGCACACATGCATGCACGCACACATGCATGCAAGCACACATGCACACACGCACACATGCATGCACGCACACATGCATGCAAGCACACATGCACACACGCACATATGCACACATGGGAGAACACTCTTCAGCACAGCATCGTTGCAAAATCCTGGGATCACCAAAGAGACTGTTTTTGAGTCGATAGGAAGCACACCAGAAGGCTGTGAGCAGGCTTGGGGAGGTAGGCGTACCAACGCACCTCACAGACCACAATGCATGCAGCAGCGCAACCACACCTCAGCAGCGCAACCACACCTCAGCACTGCAACCTCACCTCAGCACCGTAACCACACCTCAGCACCGCAACCACACCTCAGAAGCGCATGCCTGACCTGACCTCAACGCACCTCAGCAGCCATGGTAGCAGCCTCCCGGATGGCAGACTCAGTAAAGACAAGCTCAACGCCCTCTGTGGCCATCAGTAGCTGCTGCATGCAACACAACCACCACCGTTTCTACCCCTCACACCGCACACCACCACACCTCAGCACTGCATGCCACACCGCAACGCACCTCAGCAGCCATGGCAGCAGCCTCCCGGATGGCAGACTTGGTAAAGACAAGCTCAACGCCCTCCGTGGCCATCAGCAGCTGCTGCTGCCGAATCATGTTCGCCTCAGGCTCTGTCAGAATGCGGTACAGATCCTGATGTGAGGGGGGACGGGAGGGGGGAACAGGCGGGAAAGGGCGAAGGAGAGGGAGAAGAAAAGGAGGAGGGGAGGGGTTGAGGGATGGGAAAACATGCAAGGTTGAAGACAGAAGCATGAGAATGTGGCGCACATTCAACTTGCTTCCACTTTTAGTGCCTTGTACTTCCTCTCTAGACAACCCTTCGACCCTTGCTCCTGTGCAAAGGCCTCTGACCCTCACCTCTCTGGTAAGCCCTTTGACCTCTCTGGTAAGCCCTTTGACCTCTCTGGTAAGCCCTTTGACCTCTCTGGAGAGCCCTTGCACCTCTCCCGAGAGCCCTTGCACCTCTCATTGGTAAGCCCACTCACCTCTCTGGTGAGCCCCTTAAGCTCCACTCGCATGGGAAGGCGGCCTTGCAGCTCTGCCAACATGTCGGATGGACGGCAGGCGGTGGAGTCACCTCCACTTCACCCTATATCCTTTTAGAACCCGTCAACTCTCACCTCTCTGGTGAGCCCCTTAAGCTCCACTCGTATGGGAAGGCGCCCTTGCAGCTCTGCCAGCATGTCGGATGGACGGCAGGCGGTGAAAGCCCCGCTGGCGATGAAGAGGATGTGGTCCGTGTTGACGTTGCCGTGCTTGGTGGATACCACACTGATGGGCAGAAGCATGGGAGAGGGTTGAGTGTTTGGGGTTGAAAGAATTGTGGATCGGCGGGGCAGGCGGTGAGGGCCCCACTGGCGATGAAGAGGATGTGATCCGTGTTGATGTTGCCGTGCTTGGTGGATACCACACTGATGGGCAGAAGCATGGGAGAGGGTTGAGTGTTTGGGGTTGAAAGAATTGTGGATCGGCGGGGCAGGCGGTGAGGGCCCCACTGGCGATGAAGAGGATGTGATCCGTGTTGACGTTGCCGTGCTTGGTGGATACCACACTGATGGGCAGAAGCATGGGAGAGGGTTGAGTGTTTGGGGTTGAAAGAATTGTGGATCGGCGGGGCAGGCGGTGAGGGCCCCACTGGCGATGAAGAGGATGTGATCCGTGTTGACGTTGCCGTGCTTGGTGGATACCACACTGATGGGCAGAAGCATGGGAGAGGGTTGAGTGTTTGGGGTTGAAAGAATTGTGGATCGGCGGGGCAGGCGGTGAGGGCCCCACTGGCGATGAAGAGGATGTGGTCCGTGCTGACGTTGCTTTGCTTGGTGGATACCACACTGATGAAGGGGTGGAGAGGGGGAAGGATGGGGTGGAGAGGGTGGTGGGGTGGGTAAGGGGGAGACGGGATGCAAAGGCAATGGAGAGTCTGTGCTCTGTGGAGAGGATGGTGGGGTGCTCTGTGATGACGTTTCCGTGCCTGGTGGATACCATGCTGATGATAGTGGAGAAGCCAGCATGGGCAGCGGGGAAGGAGGAGGAGGACAGGGAGAGGAGCGAGGATTTGGCAGAGAGAGAATTGGAAGACGGTGACGAGAATGCGGCCCATTCTCACATTGCCCTCAGTCATGCATGCCCTACCATGCATGCCCTACCATGCATGCCCTACCATGCATGCCCCACCAAGCATGCCCTACCATGCATGCCCCACCAAGCATGCCCTACCAAGCATGCATACCATACCATGCACAATGCCTCACCTCCCCTCAATGATGGGCAGCAGGTCCCGCTGCACGCCCTCAGCACTCGCATCAGCACCATGCCATGGCCATGACGCCATACCTACCTCCCTGCAAGGATGCACCCCTACCTCCCTTCAGTGATAGCAGCACGCCCCACCTACCTCCCCTCAATGATGGGCAGCAGGTCTCTCTGCACGCCCTCCGCGCTGGCATCAGCGCCGTGCCGCGTGTCGCTGGAATGCACGATCTTGTCAATCTCGTCGATAAACACTATGCCCTCCGACTCCGTTGCCTGAAAAGGGAAAGCAGGTGAGGGGGGGAAGGGCAGGGTGGGAGGGAGAAGGGGAGGAGGAGGGAGAAGGAGAGCAGAAATTGTGTAGTGTAGGTCTTGTCGGCGAGTACAATGTTGTTGCTCGTCCATGTCGCTTTACAGTTGGTTCTCATCAATTCTCAATAAACATTTACTTACTCAGATTCCAGGACTAGTATGCCCTCCCTCTCTCCACCAGCAAAGCCCCCCCCCCTCTCTCACCTGAATGGCGTCCTTCACGAGTGACTCAGACGCCAGCCGCTTCTCCATCTCTGCGCCAGTCAGTGCTGCCCTCGCCTCCCTGCACAACTGCAAACAAGCTTCAACACCCCACATCTCTCCTCTCACCTGGATCGCGTCCTTCACGAGTGACTCAGACGACAGCCGCTTCTCCATCTCTGCGTCAGTCAGCGCTGCCCTTGCCTCCGCCACTGTCAGGTCCTTCTTCTCCCTCCGCGTTCCCTTCACCACTCGCTCCATCTGATGCCCAGCAGGAAACAGGAGATAGGGGGAAAGTGGGGCAAGTGAGAGGAAGGGAGTTGCCGTGTGCTGACTGTCAGGTCCTTCTTCTCCCTCCATGCTCCCTTCACCATTCGCTCCATCTGATGCCCGAGGGGAGTGGGAGGGGAGGAAGAGGGGGGGCGTAAGAGGGAGGAGCGGGGGTATCGTGAGTGGAAGGATGTGAGGTGCCGCCACTGTCAGGTCCTTCTTCTCCCTCCGCGCTCCCTTCACCACTCTCTCCATCTGATGCCCAGCAGGAAACAGGAGATAGGGGGAAAGAATATGGGGAATAAAATGGAGAGGGAAGAAGAATCCTTCTACTCCCCCCCCGCGCACCCACCACACGCTCCATCTGATACCTCAGATGGAGAAAACGAAGGGAAGAGGAGGGGAAGTAGGGGTGCGAAGAAGGGAGATGCACTGTCTTCACCCACCCACTACAGTCTTCACCCACCCACTACAGTCTTCACCCACCCACGTGCCACATCCACCCACCCCACCCACCCACTGCACCACCCACCCCACTCACCCACCCTCTGCACGAAGTCATGCACGTTGAGGCCAGCAGCACCCGACATGTCGATGGCGAATCCGCCCAGACCACCCGAGGGAGCGAAGTGCACTCGCCTCTCGTCCAACACACCCTTGTACTCACGCACACCTATATTCCCTGAAGACACCACCCACCCACCCGCTGCACGAAGTCATGCACGTTGAGCCCAGCAGCGCCCGACATGTCGATGGCGAACCCGCCCAGACCACCCGAGGGAGCGACGTCAGGCAGCTCCATGTGCACTCGCCTGTCGTCCAACACTCCCTCCCTGTACAGCAGACGAAAGGTCTCCCTGGAAGGGGGTGTCTGGGTATTATTTGGGGGGTAAGGGGGTGGAGGTGGGGAGGGGAGGAGGGGGCATCAGCAGCAGCAGAGGCAGTGGCACGACCACCAGCCACAGCAGTAGCATCACCCGAGGGAGCAACGTCAGGCAGCTCCATGTGCACTCGCCTGTCGTCCAACACTCCCTCTCTGTACAGCAGCCGAAAGGTCTCCCTGGAAGGGGGTGTCTGGGTGGCATTCGGGGGGAGAGAGGGTGGGGAGGAGGGGGGAGGAGCGGGGAGGGGACGGGCATCAACAGCAGCGTCATGACCAGCCGAAGAAGCAGCAGAAGAAACAACAGCAGCATGACTAGGAGGAGCGACGTCAGGCAGCTCATGTGCACTCGCCTGTCGTCCAACACACCCTCCCTGTACAGCAGACGAAGGGTCTCCCGTTTAAGAGGGGGCGACTGCGGAGGGAGGAGAGACATGCGGGGGGAAGGGACGAGAGGGCATGGAAAGAGCCAGTCAGACCAAGAGAAGGAGCGATCAACTGAGGGAGCGAGCCAATCAGTCTTAGTCTCCACCACCTCCTCTTCTCCACCTCGTTGGCACTGCATTAACTGCATTGACTGACAAGCTAACCAATTGACTGACTCATGGCCAGTTGAGTATATGGATTTGAAGTTACCCTGGTTGACCGCGTTGACCTGCTTGACTCACCGCGCCCGGCTGTAGCGCGCCCAGCAGATGGTCCAGAATCTTGTTCTCCACCACCTCCTCCACCTCCTTGGCCGCCTTGCCCCGGGCCTGACACGGAGGTTCGGAGAGTGATGGGTGGTAAGGGCACAGCGAGGGAGGTTCGAATAAAGCACATTAAAACACACACCAAAACTTGCCCTCCAACTAGGGATGAGCAAGGGGCGAACACGAACATGTTCGTGTTCGCCCCTAGACGAACACATCCGTTTGCCGAACCGAACACTGTTCGGTTCGGCGAACACTTTAAGCAAAAACAGGTGTTCGCCGTTCGCCTGTGAAGGCGTGTTCGGGCGAACCTCGAACACGTTCGTGTTCGTCGCGGGGCAAATTGCAGCAGCGGCCCGAACACGAACGTGTTCGGGCGAACATCGAACACTGTTCGGCGAACAATTTAAGCAAAAAAAACAAACCTGTTCGGTTCGCCTCGAACCCCTTGTGCTCATGTCTACCTCCAACCCTCCGACCGCACAACGAGATTCAGATGACAATCCACAACTAAGTTTTGATGAAAATTTTAGACATGGTGAGGAGGAGGACACGACAAGCCAAGAGCACCTTGTTCCTCACCAGGTGAACGGTGATTTCCTGCATGTTTCGTATGGCCTGATTTTCAGGCGCCTCCAAAATCGCCTGAGGCTCCTGAGAACCATCGCCTGAGGCTCCTGAAAACCATCGCCTGAGATGCCACGGAATTTGGCAGAGGCTCCTAGACAGCCCTTACACACCTTCTGACTCTGCATCCGAATGGCATTTTCCAGCAGGACTTGAGATCTTCAACACGCCTCAACACGCCTCAAATATTGCCTAAGGCTGCTCCTCAGGTTCCCTACACACCTTCTGCCTCTGCAGCTGAATGGCGTTCTCCAGCAGGTCTCGGATAATCTGATCCACGTCGCGACCGTGAAAGCCCACCTCTGTGAACTTGGTCGCCTCTACCTGCCGCCAGGGAGTGCATTGCAAGGGGCAGATTGCATGGACACACGTGGACACAGAAGCTCGTGAAGGCACACGCTTGAGATGGCTCAAACCAGGCGAGGACAACTTGACAAAGGGTGCATGGAACCATGGTGACTGTTGAGTCAACTCAAACGTCCTCTAGTCAAGACCATTCATTCAAACTCGGCAAGGCAAGCGCACCTTGACAAAGGGCGGATGGATGAGCTTCGCAAGGCGCCGGGCGATTTCAGTCTTGCCAAAGGCAGCGGGGCCGACCATGAGGATGTTCTTTGGCACCACCTCGCGAGTCGACTCACAACTCCTTTGTTCAGGACGGCTTACATTTGGCATGGCGGGCATACCTTGACAAAGGGCGCATGGATGAGCTTAGCAAGGCGCCGGGCGATTTCGGTTTTCCCACAGCCGGTAGGGCCGACCATGAGGATGTTCTTTGGCATCACCTCATCACGCATGGCCCCACTAATGCGCTTCCGCCGCCACCTGTAGGGGGATAGGGGTGGGGGGGAAGGCAGGGGTGGGAGGGAGGGCAGGCGAGGTGTGAGACGTCTCAGGGCTCTTCCCACAGCCGGTAGGGCCGACCATGAGAATGGTCTTGGGCACCACCTCACCTCGTCCCTCATTGGCCAGCTGATGCGCTTCCTGCGCCACCTGTTGCTCCCAGACGCGCGAGGATGGATAAGTGAGGAAGGAAAGGCAGGGGCGGGATGGAGGGCAGGGGAGATGTGGGAGGGAGAAAGGAAAAATCCTCCGCATCCCTAAAAGAGCAGAGATGATAAACAACTGTTGAGCAAACTGTGAGCTCACGTGTAGCGAGGTTGTTTTTGAGACGTCTCAAAAACAACCTCGCTACAAAGAGCAGAGATAATAAACAACTGCTGAGCAAACTGTGAAATCAAGCCAAGCGCAGCTTAAGCCGGCACCTGACTATTGAGACGTCTCAAAAGCAAACCGTGAAATCAAGCCAAGCGCAGCTTAAGCCCGCACCTGTTGCGCAGGGCGATGGCAACGGCTCGCTTGGCCTGTGCCTGCCCCACGATGTGCCGATCCAAAAGCTCCACCACCTTGGCTGGCGTCAGATCGTCCTCTGATACTTGCTCTGTGGGGGGGAGGGGGAAGAGGAGGGAAAGGCGGACGAATAGGAGGGTGGTAGAGTGTGGGTGCAACCTTGAATCACCACCATAGGAAGAGGACTGTCCCACGATGTGCCGATCCAAGAGCTCCACCACCTTGGCTGGCGTCAGATCGTCCTCTGATACTTGCTCTGTGGGAATGGAAGGGGGGGCGAGAGGGAGAGGGAACGACAGTGAGGGAGGAGTTCTGCGTTGACAGAAGTCCTTCCTGGTCTGCAGAAACCTTCTCTGTGTCCGGACGAGGAAGGAAAGATGCCTCTTGAGTCAACTCTCAAACCATGGCGTTGAGTGGATTAAAGGGTAAAAAGGGAAGAGGAATCAGGCGAACAAGCTTCGGATTTACCTGATACGGCAGCGGATTCATCATCAGTGTCTGCTGGTACGGTAGCGGGATCGGCAGCAGTGGCTGCAGTGGTGGCACCATCACCACTTGATGACAATAACGCGGATATGGACAGGGTTGCAACCGACCTGATCAGGCAGTACATGAAGAGAATTAATTATAAATGGCTTAGTAAGGATCCAACGAGGTCATAAGAAGTCTTAAAACGTCTCTCAAGTCCCTATTCGTGAGAAAGTTATCCATTATCACGGGGCTATCATGCAACCACTGCACTGGAAACTTTACCCTTGCACATTGAGCGGTTGCACTGCGCGTTGATGAACAATGCAGAATAGCGAACGGAGTGAAAGAATCCCAACACGAGGATGCGGTGAAAGGAGCCACTCAACTGGAAGCTGCAAACTTGCTGCTGGAAGGATCGCGGAAACCCGTGAATGGACGGGCATTGTCTGTGCGGAGAAGGGGACGTGGAATCGGCAGAAACGGCGGAAACGGCGGAAGCGGCGGAATTGTCGGTAAGAGTTAAAAACGGGGGCGCGTGGGGGGAGGCGGACGCGGATGCGAGTTGGCGTGCGAATCGTGCGCAGTGGTGCGGATAGCGGGAGGAACGGCGGAGGATACGGTGGAGAGACATGGCCGATCTGTTGAATGCGGTACAGAACTATATGCCTGTCCTCGATTCCGCAAACTCTACTTCTTTCCCCTGCCAGGTGCTACTCCCGAGTTGGCTGTCAGAACCCGCGTTAAAAAGTCATAGGTCGTCACACCCTTCAAAGAAGCGAAAGATAGAGGCGAACCGAGGAGGAACGACCGGATCGACAATCGTCTCCTGTCTGTCTGACGACAGGAAGTGTGAAAACCGGAAACCCGACCCGACGGGTATGCCTAAGAACAGGACAGGAAACGGTCAAATCGAACTTCTATCAAGAATCATGAATAATGACGTCAAGCACAAGAGTGACAAGATGGTGCAAGTTTCTCTATGTTCCACGCGGAACATCCGCTGTATGGTGTAGTCCCGGGTACAGTGTTAGCACGGAAATATGTTGGAAAGGACACCAATGTAGGCAAACTTACTCCTGTACAGCCTTCTTTATTTGTGGCGGTACTATTAGTGTAAAACCAAATACTTATATCTCGACACTTCTGAACTATCAAATCAACCATCCTACCCTACATGCTATATTTTTGTCAAGCACCGTTGCTAAAAGTATCACACACCATAGACCACTTTCACTCCAGTTTCCCCTCTTCCACCTCATCTTCTAGTGAAAACACGTCCGTGTTTATCGGCTTCTTTTCTGCTGCAGACCCTGCCTCTGCTTTCGCTGAAGCCACGGATGCTGACGTAAGCGCAACGTCATCATCATCCTCTGGAACGTCCTCCGAATATGCGTATCTGGATGGAGAAAGGGTGTGTATTATTGGCAAGGTTGCGACAAGTGAATGTCATAGTAACTGACAACATGATCATAGGTCAGGTGCAAGGGACAGCTAAACAGCTGTTGCTGCATGCATCACATCATCACCACTAATCTCTCCATCTCGAGCATTCGAGGGAACTTATGTGGAAGAAAATGAACATAACAAGTGGGAGAGCATTAAGGTGTACACACCTGGTGGAGTTGAGAGAGGGCACGCAGAGCACGCAGATGGCGCAGAGCAGCACGTACTGCAGCAGGTGCCACAAGTGTGGGAGAGCATACTTCCCACAAGTGTTGGAGCATAGACACCTACTTGCCCGCATTCACGTGTGCATACCTCGTGGAGTTGAGGGAGGGCGCCCAGAGCGCGCAGATGGCGCAGAGCAGCACGAACTGCAGCAGGTGCCAGAAGCACCCCGTGATCCAATCTGCCTCCCACTTCTCGTTGTACGGGTCTGACAGCCGCACATACATCTGCACAAGGGACAGATATGGGGTGAAAGATTGCTTGGCTATTTAAAGCGCCTCAGAAAACACCTCTCGTTGTACGGGTCTGACAGCCGCACATACATCTGGGCGAGGGGATGGATATGGAGAAGCAGACACGGAAAAGGGGACTTTTGGGAATCTAACGGTTGCGAGACAGTCAGTCGCACATGCATCTGGAAAGAATCAGATACACAGGTGGAGTGCCAGACAGGGTGCTGAATTGGTGACTTTTGAGACGACCCAAATGACAGGTGGAGTGTCAGACACGGTGCTATATTGGGCCAAGCAATGTCACAGAAACTTTGGTCTAAATGGTACATAGAGTACCTAACAATGCAAAGCTTGCATAATGAAACTCACAAGGAAGCCACAAAGGATTAGAGGAACAGCATGGGTACAAAGCAGTGCGTAGCCCGTTCGCATTGGTACAGAGTGGTTCAGTTCAATACGCACCTCATATGCAATCCATGCAACCGACACCAGCACGGCCAGCGCCATGCCGTTGGTGAACTTGCGGTACAGCTCCAGCTTCGACCCTGTGCGCTTCGTCTGGTGGCGCGAGGGGGGGAAGGAGGCAGGAGGGAATGAATGGGCATGAATGGGGATGAATGGGGATGAACGGGCATGAATGGACATGAAAGGGCATGGATAGGCATGCGAAGTCAGATACAGAGAGATCGAAGGAAAAGCATCATTCCAGCCAATCTCATAGGCTGGCACAAACTGTGGCTGCTCATTCACTCAAATCAAGTGGAATGAGCCAACTAACAAGACGGTCATCGTCCCCTCATCCCCTTTTTGCAACCTCTTTTACCCAATCTCCCCTGAGTTTCCACAGACGCTTAGGAACGCGAGCACTGTGCCCCACCTAGTATGACCGTACCTGCAACAACAACACGCAATGTGAACGTACCTGCAACAACAGCACGCAATGTGAACGTACATGCAACAACAGCACGCAATGTGAACGTACCTGCAACAACAGCACGCAATGTGACCGTACCTGCAACAACAGCACGCAATGTGACCGTACCTGCAACAACAGCACGCAATGTGACCGTACCTGCAACAACAGCACGCAATGTGACCGTACCTGCAGCTACACCATCCGCACTGAACCCACCTGCGGCGGCGAGAGCGACTTGGAGAGCGAGATGAAGATTCAGAGGATGAAGATGGCGTCCAGCACTGCCACTCTTTTATCCTTGCACACACGCTGCCACTCTTTTATCCTTGCACACACGCTGCCACTCTTTTCTCCTTGCACACACGCTTCCACCCAGGAACCCAGGAGCAACAAGAGCACTGTGCCGCCCCCCTCTCTCCACAACACTATGACCATACCTGCAGCAGCGAGAGAGTCTTGGAGAGCGAGGAGAAGATCCAGAGGATGAAGATGGCGTCCAGCACAGCCACGGGCAGCACGAGGAAGAGGCGCTCGCTGCTGTTCAGGTCGTCTATCGCACCCACGTTCTGCATCACGTCCAACAGCTCCACCGCACAGAAGTACCCCGCACCCAGCGCCATCACCTGGTGTAAGGAGACGGGAGGGGGTGTGGGGTGAAGAGGTGTGGAGGGGATGTGGGGGAGAAGGGTTACAGGGAGGACGAGACAGGAAGGGGCGTTCGCTGCTGTTGAGGTCGTCGATGCCCCCCACGTTCTGCATCACGTCCAACAGCTCCACCGCACAGAAGTACCCCGCACCTAGCGCCATCACCTGCCCAAAGGGGGTAAGAGGTGTGAAGGGGGTGTGGGGGAAAGAGGTTACAAATTTGAGGAGGCAGGAAGTGGAGCCCCCACGTTCTGCATCACATCGAGAAGCTCCACCACACAAGTGTACTCCGCGCCCAAAGCCATCACTTGATGGAAGAGGCGAGAGGGTGAGGCGGGAGGCGAGTAACAGGAAGCCAAGGTACACTGTTGCTGAGAGTTACTTGTACATCTTCTACTACATTCTTTCCCCCTCTCAGTTCCTTCCACTGCATTCCAATTCCTGTCACTTCCCCCCTACAAGCTTCCTCGCCTTGCATTCCCTCTTCCGCCCACTTCATCGTGTTTCACCCTCCCTCTCATTCCCTTCCACCTGTGTCGCTTTGCTCTCCACACTATTCTCTCGTCGATTCACTTCCAGCCCTTTACCCTGCTTTCCACACTCGCCGCACTCCCTCCGTGACCCTGTGTTTTCCACACTCTTCTTTCTCACCTCCCCAGCCCATGATACCCCCTCATTCTTCACAAACATCTCCCACCTTCCGTTCCCCCCCTCTTCTTCCCCCCCTTCCCCCACGCAACACCCCCTCCCGTTCCCCCCCTCCTCTTTCCCCCCTTCCCCCACCCTGGGCGTACCTTCCCTGACAGCCCGCCCAGCGTCAGCCGCACCACGCCATACCCCATCGCCACGATCAGCACCAGCACGCGGGACACGGCCTTGCGCAGCGCGCCGAGCGTCGCCGCCCAGATCGTCGTTCCATACGGGCGGAAGCCGCCAGCGTTGAAGTTGACGTAGTCGAAGTACCAGGTGGCCATCTCGAGCATGGAGAGCGCCCATAACTCCCCTTCACATCCCCCTCCCCCTCACACCCCCCTCCCCCTCACAGCCCAATCCCTCTCCTCTTCCCTTCCCTCGCCCCTGCTTTCCCAGAGCGTACCTTCCCTGACAGGCCGCCCAGGGTCGGTCGCACGACGCCATACCCCATCGCCACGATCAGCACGAGCACGCGCGACACGGCCTTGCGCAGCGCGCCGAGCGTGGCCGCCCAGATCGTCGTCCCATACGGTCGGAATCCGCCAGCATTGAAGTTGACGTAGTCGAAGTACCAGGTGGCCATCTCCAGCATGGAGAGCGCGATGACGGCCGTGATGCAGTTCTGCAGCTGCAGGATGTCGCGCCAGAAGCGCGCGTACTGCATGAACCACACCACGCCCAGCACCAGGTACGCCTGGGGGAGGGGGAGGACGGGGAGGGGAGGGGGAGGAAAAAAGGGGGGTTGGAAGGGGTGTGGGGGGGGGGGAGGGGGATGAATTTCGCGCAAGAAGCGCGCGTCATGCAGGAACCGCACCACGCCCAGCACCAAATACGGCCTGTTGGGAGAGGGTGGGGGCCCGGCGTGGAAAATGGGTGGATTTTCACAATCAAGTCAAGAAAACACCACTCACCATGGACATGACGGCGTAGAAGTTGAGGTAAGGCATCATCATGCCGGGCAGATACCCGCCTGGGTTCTTCCAAATGGTCGTCCCGGTGACAGCCACGCCAGCGAGGCTCTTGTCGCAGATGACGAACCAGAGGTAGTACATGCCCGGCGCTGTGATGTGGATCTCCGACGGCGCCACCGCCACCGCCGTGTCGTTGCCGATAAAGTTGATCTCCACCACGCGAGGCCACTGTGGAGTGGAGTGGATCATACAGGGTGGAAGAGGAACGGGTCAAATATGAGCAACCTTGTTGAGAGGTAGTACATGCCCGGCGCTGTGATGTGAATCTCGGACGGCGCCACTGCCACCGCCGTGTCGTTGCCAATGAAGCTGATCTCCACCACGCGGGGCCACTGCGGATCATTCCGGGTGAAAAACAAAATGAACGAGCATCGTTACAAGATGGATTATTTCGGGCCGGCAGCCATTCTTGATTGATCGTTACAAGATGGATCATTCTTCCTCGTCCATTGTCTCTTGCGTTACTGCTGGACGTGAAATCATTCTGGTGCCGCTGGGACCATGCGAGTTATCGGCAAGCTGTTTGCTTGATCACTTTCAGCATTCTTACCTTCCAACGTACTTGCTAGACGAGACAGGCAGAAAACTTTGGACTCTTCCAGATGGAAACGAATCTGGGTATCATATTCGCGGATCCGAAGAAAATCTGCCCATACCTGGTTATCGCCGTCTCTCGGCCGTACGATGATGTGTCCAGGGTTACATCCTGTCCGTTGAACAAGCTCGGGGGAGCAGCAGAACGCGCGGATGTTGGAAGCAGACGCATAGCCGATGCGGTCGCGGTCCTTCACCTCGAACAACAGCGCCTCGATTCTCCCCGTCTGTCCGGCGATCGGTGCCACCTGAGCCTCGGAAAGCGGCCGATGGAACTTTAGGTTGTCGAACCTGTGTGCACGACGATGCGAATTCCAACCCAAACAGAAGAACGGTATTACAAATCAAAACAACCACGAATTAGTAGAGGAAACTTGCGTCCGCGACGGCAATGCATGATTCTAGCAGGACCCGGAAGTTATCAATAGGAGCAGCCACGAGGGAGCCTGCGAAAAGAATGTTGAGCTGTGCTCTCTCACGATCTATAGAAAACACAAACAGTATTCACGAGAGTTGCGTTCATTCGCCAGCCATTCACGCAAGTTTGTTGTTGCTGATTAATCTACGGATCGAATCCGAAGTGACGTACGCCTTTCCGTTTGCCAAGGCATCTAGACTACCAGCATCTTTCCTACCGGATGTACGCTTTTCCGTTTGCGACTCCTCTCGGGATGTCCACCCAACGGCGAACTGCTTCAGGCGTGGATGCGAAGAGACCTTCGCGTCCGCCTCGGAAGAGGAAAGCATCAGACGCTTGGAAGAACTTCCCGCCATTATACTCGTGCACGGCCGCCTCGGCAAGCAGACCGGACAGCATACAGAATAGAGCAAGCCCACAGGCGAGCCTTCCTAACGCAGCCATGGTAGCCAACACAAACGAGACACCTACTGCTATTGCTGCTGATATGTCCTCTGACAAGAAAACTTCGAGATTTCCTTCCTATTGACTGAAGGTCATGGCAACTCTGGGCCGGGTCTAGGGATGTGAATCTGGCGAGGTGGGGGATGAGCGGAGCGATTTCGGGTGGGGGAAGGGGACAGAGTCACGGAGGGCGAGGGTCGGGAGAACCACGTGGAGGCGGGGAGCAGAGTGGCGGAAGAATCACGTGCAGAAGGAAGCAGAGGGGCGAGGGGAGGAATTGAGTCGCTCGCCGGGATGGGCGCGGGAAGTTCGGGAAAAACAGGGGGGAGGACTGCTTGACAGGACAGTGGCGCAGAGCAGGCCTGCGCCTGAACTTCGATCTTGCCGAATTTTCCTGTTCCCGTATCGCGAGTGCGAGCTGGGAAATGGAATGGGAGGGAAAATGGTCAGGCTCGGGCAAGTGAAGAGGTGTGTGTCAGAAGCCTTGACCTGCATCTTCGGGGCAATAATTCCATCTCAGCGGTACACCGAACCCAACCCTGCTGACCAGAAAAAGGTCTTGTCATAAGCCCAACACACATGCCGCCTACATCAAACCAAAAGAAACAATACGGGTATGACTATCATAACACATGAACGAAATATTTCATAAGGTGACAGCTACATCATTTATAAGCATATATCCATCATAAATAAATACATAAATGGCAAACTCTACTACGCTACCATCTAGAGAGATACGGTACAACAACCCTTATTCCGATTAAACGACTAGGCCATCAGGCTGGATGGTGGAACGCAGACCTTTCATAGCCATGTGCTGCGCATAGAACTCAGCATGTTCCTGCACACGGCAAGGAGACAACCGTCAAGTCAAGCATGTATGAAACTGGTGTTAAAAGTACCCCAACCAACCCCCTCCATCACACAACCCTCCCAGAACCCTCATTCAGCCGCCACAACTCCCATCATAACCATGCATAATATAGAAAACGAACGAACATAAGTAGCTCAAGGTAATGAAAGAAAATTGTTACCTTGATAGCGACGCAGACGAGCCCCTGACCCAGCTCCCTGGACTCGTTGAATACCCGCCGCGCGTCGTCCGCCGTGACTGACGGCACCACTGTTGGCAGCACCTTCGCCACTGATTCACAGAGCGAGCACATGGGGAACGTTTGAAGAGATAGTGAAAATAGCGAAATGAACTCGTGAGAATCGAACCAAAAACAAAGAGATCATGACGACGCAAGCCTTCCCCCTCGCTCCCACCTCCTCACCCCCCCACCCATTCCCTATCCCCTTCCTCCCTAAACTCCTCCGCTTCGAACCAGGGAAACGGTTTTCGGTTACCACAGAAACAAGCTGAAGCGAGGTGACAGCACAAAGTAAGCACCTCTATCCTCGGTGTGCTTCTCGTGGTCCAACAGAAGCACGCGGTACCGATCTCCGCCTCCGTTCCGCATCCGCTGCTTCAGCTGCCCCATCTCTCCGCCGGCGTCCGTCTTCGGAGCGCCGTCCTCTCCTCCTGATTGGTCCAATCCTGGCCGCTCCAGCACCGACGCTCCCCCGAACGAGCTGCCGAGCCTACCGCGCAAGCGAACGCCCTGAGAGTCCATGCGAACAGCTAGAGACGCCGCGGCAGCACGAGGGTCTGCTTGACTCGAGTGTGCGGCTGAGGAAGGCTTGGCAGTCGCGGTCAGTCTATGTGGGAGAGCGGAGGCCGTGACAGTCGCGGCGACTGAAGCAACTGACGCCATGATTACGTTAAAAAGGAAATTGTTGGTGACCTGACGCTGCGTGGAATGTAATCGATGCGTGGCGGCTGGCGAATTCGCAGACGGTGGTGATTCGCATCTAACAGAATCTGGAGCGAATGGTGGAATGGAGGGTGATTATGAATTCGATGAGGAATAGCTATCGGTATGCTCAACTGAAAGGAGAATCGGTGGTGCATGAGCAAACGAGTTTTCCGGCGGGAACAGGCGAGGAGGAGGGGGACAAAATCGGAGCCTGGACAAAGCAGATGAGTGCGAACGAATTCTCGCGATATTTGTAACAAATCTTCGTGACGAGAGGAGACGTTGCCAGCTGGACCGTCCAGAAAGAGCGACCTGAAGTGGCGGCACGGGTGAGTGCCAGGTGTACATCGCAGTTGGAGGCGCGTGAACCTTCCCAAACGCGCAGAGCCAGGCGTGTGTACCCCGCAATGTCGTGAGCCAGTACGAAATAAAAACTTAGTGATACATTATTGTGGAACCTCTAGCTTAAATAGCCTTTTTGCTTTTACCCAGCCCCTTCTACCAAGGGGAAATGAGTAGCAAAGGTAAACCACCCATCAGTCTCGACCACGAAGTTCTAAGGAGCCAACCTCTCACCGCCTCCATCTCCATTGCTTGAACAATCTCAGCGTCTGTCGCTGATCCGCCACACGCATTAGATGGGGATAGGAAAAGCCTTCCCATAACTGCGTCGTCCCAGTGCTGCCGCTGACATTTAATTAAATCTGCCCTGTCGGAGGCGCCAGGAAAATGAGACGATTCTTTGTTGTCTTCTGTTATTCTTCCGCTTCTGTCACTGCCTTCGCAGCTGCAATGTAGCTTAGCATCACCTCCACTACTGTCACACTTGCTGTTGTCTCGTGCAAGGGCTCCGTCACTGCTGAAACTTCCCTTTCTTCTCCAGACTGTCAGACAGTCGTGCGTCCCTGGCCAATTGGGAAGAGCCACGTGTTCAGCCAGCACCCATTCCTTTTCCAAAATGGAGAGAAACCGTGGGCCAGCGGTCTGCGGCTGGTACGAGGGCAACTGAGACGAGTGTGACTGTAGGGAGGGGTCACTTGACTGCAGGGTGTGTGCTTGTAGGAAGTGAAGTGGGAATTCCCCAATGAATACCAGAGTGGATCCCCTGTAGTGGAGCAAGGCGTCAGCTGCCAGAGATGGCATCTCAGCAGCTGATGCTGAATCACCTCCTGCTGCTCCCACTGCGGCTCCCCCTGCTGCTACTCCCCCATCTATCGGTAACCTACCTGCTGCTCCTCCCTGTGCTGCTGCCTTTTGTGCTGCTCCCCCCTCTGCTGCTGATATACCTGGTGCTTCTGTTTCTTCAGGTGGTGGCCAGCACAGCAGCAATGAACGGTCAGGATGCTGTGCAGACACCGAAGCATCTCCTTCTGAAGAATTCAAGGGCGTGGAAGAACGAGGTGCACAGGGTGATTGAGCGAATGATGTGAGTGAGTGTCTGTTACTTGGTAACCAGCTACCCAAATTGTTGTAACAACGACGTCAGAGGCGCTTACCAGCCACATGTGTAAAGGACGGCACATTGACCAGCTGACAGCCGATGCCATGTTGACTTTTGAGTCGATTAAAACAACTGTTGCTAATTAGCCAGCAACACACATAGGCACCGTAGTACAAACTTTTCAAGAGATGCACTTACCAGCCACATGTGTGAACGGTGGCACGTTGACCATCTGACATGCCGATGCCATGGGAAGCACATGGTGCCCGTTCACCCAGCTGCTAGTGCCATCGCTGCCACTGCTGCTGCTGCTGCTGCTGCCTGTGCTTCTAGTGCTGCCCAGAGGCGTCCAATCATACACTGCCACGTCAACGCCTCTCCTCCTCAGCAGGGCAGCCCAATAACCCGTTCCTGCGCCCACCTGCCATGGTTATGGTGAGCACCGAACGAAAGGTTACGTCCATGTCTACTTCTGAGACGCAGTGGAGCCCAGCTGTTATGGTGGTGGTCCCAGAGATATGATCATACGACACGTTATGATAAGCGATGACATGCCATGATATGCCATGTCAGTCAGCTCAACAACACGCATTCATGCCAGGACGATTTCCCAATCACACTCCCCCTTGTGCCTGTCCCCATCGCTCACCTCCACCACCCCCTTCCCCCCTGCTGCGGCCGCCTTCACAGCTGCCAGTGCAGCCTCTGTGGGTACGGCCCTGCGGAAACGGAGGGGCGCAGGGGCAGAGAAGCGGAGGGACGACAGGAAAGGAGCTGAACGAAGTTCAGGCGCCGGCAGCGGTGGCGACGGTGGAGGGTCCTGTGCGGCGGTGTGGCGACGTCGGAGGGTCCTGTGCGGCGGTGCGGCGACGGCGGCAGCAGCAGCAGAGTGAGCTCTCCTAAAGGCTGCCAGGCATACCAGGCGTATATTCTGCGGAGCGGGGCGATGTTCAGATCAAGAAGAGCTACCATACGACGTACCAGGCGTATATCCTGCGGAGAGGAGCGATGTTGAGGTCAATGTAGGCCACGAGCAGCAGCCGCAGAGTGAAGCCTATATCTAGTAGCAAGTACCCTGGGGAGCTACAATTCTACGTACCAGGCGTATATCCTGCGCAGCGGAGCGATGTTGAGGTCAATGTAGGGCACGAGCAGCGGGTTCAGCGGCGCCCCTTCCCTTCCCCACTCTCCGCCAGTCTCCGCCCGTTTTCCCCCCACCAGCGCTTCCCCTCCGAGCGCGCGGAACTCCGCCGTGCGCTGGCGGAAGAGGCGCAGGTATTCCATGTCCGGAGCTGACGGCTCGCCGCCTGTACGCGATATCGAGGCATCGCGATAAGAAGATGAAGGTCCATGCAGTCCGGTTGAGGTTCCGTGATTTGGATTCTTGCGAGTAGGCGGTTGCTTCGGAAGGAGCAAGCGAACGAGGAGACGGCGAATCATGTTGAGCTGTCAAATGACGCAATGCGAGATGGCGGCAAAATCTTGGCGAGATGACGGCGAAATCGCATGACGGTTACGAACGCGCCACACTACGGTTACGACGGATATGGCGGACTGATGCTTTCAGCTCTGCCCTGCCCTGGTTTCAGCAGCTGGATTAGCTAGCTGGCAGGAAATTTGTTCATGTGGGGGATGGAAATGCAGGGGCGCAAATATTTGAGCTATACACGATATGAAGTAGCACTGTAGGAGTTCAGACAAATCACAACCCCGTTCTGAGTCTCGTCTTATGTACACCATAACATTTCAACGAAAAATTGTGGAATAAACCCCGTTTGCCAAACCCTTACACCCGCAACCCTAATATCCGCTGCTCACCCCCACTATCCCCACCATTCCTGTACCTCCCTTCCCATGCGGTCCCACACTAAGACGAAGCGAGCTAAAAACCACGATCGTAGGATCGCATTGCAACGCAACGAAGGCATTCCGGTAGAAAGAGTAACAGCAAAGTCGTTGCAATCCATCCAGTCGACACCTGCATGAGACAACTTTAGCCCTGAGCAGCCGCCCTTAAGAAATTTATTCTTAGTTACGTTTTCGTGAGCGCAGCCTGTGTGCCCCGTGCTATTACAGCCTGTGCACCCGTTAGAAGCGACATGCCTGCTGCAGTCACTAACGAGGATGAGGCCACCAGGGCAGGTGCCGCTACTAAAGAGGATGAGGCCACTAAAGACGTTCTGGATTCGCTCGGCGATCTCCCACCCACCTCCTTCCTCGCACCTTCCTCGGACCTTTCGCAGCAGCTTCGCACCGCAGTGAAGGCGCTATTCGACTCCGGAATGTCCAACCTGGACGCCGCAAAGGACGCCGCATCCGACGCCGCATCTGGCGGAGGGAAAAAAGGAGCGTCCCGTATGACCAAATCCCAGTCGCTAGCCCCGGAAAAGAAGCTTCCTGGGCTTTTCGTGGACGGATTTGATTCTGAGCAAATCTGGTGCCAGCTGGACCTCGCTTTGGCGCCAACGCTTCCCCGCATTCGGCGGCGGCTGAAGCGGGCGGAGGAGCTCACGGAAGGGAAGGCGGTGGGGCAGGAGTTTTTTCGGGTTCCAAAGCTTGTCAGGAGGAAAGGCGGAATGGGGGAAGGCGGACAGGGGGGAGGGAAAGTCAAAGGGAAGGAGATGCGGGGGAAGGGGGGGAAAGGGGGGAAGGGGCGAGAAGGGGAAGGGGACGAGGAGGGAAGTGACGAGAAGGAGCGGGTACAGGGTTTCGGGTTGGGGGTTTCTGAAGGGGAGAGTGCGGAGGAGGAAGAAGAGGAGGATGAGGAGGGATTGATGAGGGACGGGAGGAGGAGAGGGATAGTATTGGGTTCAGAGGAGGAGGATGAGGAGAGGGAGGGGGATGGGGATGGGGAGGAGGAGGACGAGGATGAATTGGCTTTAATGGAAGAGATAAGGAAAGCGAGGAGAGAGGAGGAAGAGGAGGGAGAGGGGGAGGAGGAGGAGGAAGGGGATGAAGAGGATGGGGAGGGGGCGTTTGAGGCGCTGTACAGGGCAGGGTCGCTTGGTGAAGAGGAGGAGGAGGAGGAGGAGGGCGGGGAGGATGACGGGGAGGAGGTAAGGGGCATTGGGACATGATGGATGGATGGGAAGGGATCGAAAGGGATGGGGAGGGGTGGAGAGGGATGGGGAGGAATGGGGAGGGATGTGTGTGCCGGTTTAGAAAATTCATGAGAAGTGTTGAAGACTCAATTGCAACGTATGGTCTGCCGCTGTCGCAATATGCGTGGCGGCATGTGCCATGCACGTTTGTTTGTGGGATGTGCGTGGCAATTGTGTGTGCATGCTTCTTATGCGTGGCACGTGCACGTATGTGTGTGAGCAGGGAGTGCGGAAGAAATCTAAGAAGAAGAAGGCACGGTTGGATGGCTCCATGATCAAGTGAGCTGTTAGGTTAAGGCGTCCCACTGGGTGTGCTCGATTGGGCATGCAGAAAAGAGTGAGTGCAGGGTGGGGGAATGGACGCTTGAGTGAGCTGAGCATGCTTGTATGTAAGGAAGGCTAAGAAGAAGAAGGCATGGGTAGATGGGTCCATGACCAGGTGACCTTTAAACCTCGATGCTGTTCCATGGGTCTATGCAGGGGGGGAGGAGGAGATAAGGCTTCTCAATATCCCAATCACTTGCGCTGTTCTGTTTTTGAGTCGACTCAAAAACCGACCAATCACTTGCGCTGCTCTGTTTCCCTCGCCTCATTATCCCTACCCCCTTGTGCTGCACGTTCCCCATTGGCTTGCCCCATTTTTCGCTCCCTTCGTCGTCCTTCCCAGGTACGAGGACTTCTTTGGAAGAAAGGCGCCAGAGAGCCACCTTGAGGCGGATCGGACGATGAGGGGCGAGGAGGGAGAGGATGTGGAGGATGTTGAGGTGGAGGAGTGGGAGGAGTGGGAAGGGGAGGAGGAGGAGGAGGAGGAGGAGGAGGTTAGGGTTCATGTGTTCCCCATTGCGTTCCCCATTCTCTCCCTTTCCTCATCCTTTTCCCAGATATGAGGACTTCTTTGGAAGGAAAGCGCCAGAGAGCCACCTGGAGGCGGATCGGGCAATGAGGGGCGAGGAGGAGGAGGATGTGGAGGATGTTGAGGTGGAGGAGTGGGAGGGGGAGGAGGAGGAAGAGGAAGAGGAGGACGACGAGGAGGGAGAGGATGAGGAGGGAGAGGAGGAGGATGAGGAGGAAGGAGGGGAGGAGGGGAAGGCAGTGGTGGAGAGAAGGAAGAAGGGGCTATTGGAAGAGGAGGATGATGAGGGTGGAGAGAAGGAGGACGAGGAGGTGCGTTAAGAAAATGGGTTGGAAACGGTAAGTGGTGAGGCGGTGGGGAGGGGACAGCGAGTTAGAAAGGAAGAGGTGGTGGGTGGGGACAATGGATAGGGCCGCAGCTAGAGCTGCCCTACGCTGACTTTTGAGTCGACTCAAAAGTCAGCCGGGACAATAGGGCCGCAGCTACAGCTGCTCTACGTTTGGATGGGGACAATGGATGGGGACAATGGATGGGGACAATGGATGGGGACAATGGATGGGGACAATGGATGGGGACAATGGATGGGGACAATGGATGGGACGTCCCAGCAGTTCACGGCCCTCTCTTGAGAACTCTCGAAGCTCCCACCACAGCCCTTGTTCCCATCCCACCCACCCACCCACTACTTGATGATGCCATCCTCTCGCCCGGATTCGCCCCATTTGCTCCCACAGCCCAAATCGCTGTACAAGATTCTGGAGCGGCTGACGAAGCGCATGCGGCAGCTGGAGGAGGAGAGTGTTTGATTCACATTACTTTTACCGTGCACCCCTCTCATGCACCCTCCTCTCGCCCTCCTCTTGCATCTCTCTTTCCCGGTTCTGATTACTGTTGTTACAGCCCAAGTCATTGTACGAGATCCGCCTGGAGCGGCTGCGGAAGCGCATGCGGCAGCTGGAGGCGGAGAACCTCCACGTGGAGGCGCGCCATTGGACGATGCGCGGCGAGGTGACAGCTGGCAGCCGCCCGAAGAACAGCGCGCTGGCGGCTGACCTGGACTTTGAGCACGCCGCCCGCCCGGCGCCCATGATTACAGAGGAGGTGACTCAAACGATTGAAGAGATCATCAAGAAGAGAATTCTCAACGTGAGTTCTGTGTGTGTGTGTAAGGGAGACGAAAGGGGGAAATGGAGGAGGAGGGATGGGGACCGGGGTGAGCGAGGAGGGCGAGAGTGGAAGAAATGGAGGAAAATATTAGAGTCGGATTGTCATTCGTGAGTGTGGTTATGGTTGTGGTTGTTCAACCATATAGTAGTCCTTTGATGAGCACGCCGCTCAGCCGCCGCCCGTGATTACAGAGGAGGTGACTCAAATGATAGAAGAGATCATCAAGAAGAGGATTCTCAACGTGAGTTCTGTGTGTGTGGGTGGGTGGGTGGGGGAGGGGGGGGGTGGGGGGCCAGGAGGGTTCTTTTCAACGTGAGTGGTTGGAGGTTGGTGGGGGCCGGGGTAAAGTGGAGGAAGCGAAGGAGTGCGGGTTTAGGTGGTTTATTGAGTAAAGAGGATTCAAGGTTGATCCAAATTATGATTCGTGAGTTGACTCAGAGTCATGATGCTTCCGTTTGCACCACTACTCCTTGTTGCTAGGCTGGTCATCCAATCCAATCCAACTATCCCCAACTCCCCTTATCCCCCCCCCCTCCCCTTTCTTGCTCTGCTTGTCCACGTCAGCAACAATTCGATGACGTGGAGCGGAAGGCCAAGCCTGTTGCGACACCTGTCAAGGGAAGATTGGAGCTGGTGAGTGGCCAATGCAGCTTCTACTGCTGCTGCCGGTCCCGCTGCTTCTTCTCCTGCTCCTCCTGCTCCTGCTCCTGCTTCTGCTACTTCTTCTGCTCCTGTTGCTCCTGATTCTCTTCCTGTTTCTACTCATGCTGCGCCTATTTCTCTCCCCGACCTCGCCTGACCTCCTTAATTTTCTCTTGACACCCACGTCTGTGGTCCGTCCCACCACCCTCAGGCCTCCCCACTCTGCTCCACTCTTCTCGCTCCACTCTTCTCGCTCCGCTCTTCTCGCTCCGCTCTTCTCGCTCCACTCTTCTCGCTCCGCTCTTCTCGCTCCACTCTTCTCGCTCCGCTCTTCTCGCTCCGCTCTTCTCGCTCCGCTCTTCTCGCTCTCCCTCTGCCTGTCTGTCCCCTTCTGCCTGTCTGTCCCCCCCTGCTGCGACAACCCCCTCTGCCTGTCTGTTCCCTTTTCCTCCCTCCCTCCACCCGTGCCTCCCTCAGGACGACAATCCGAGTGCCCAAGGCCTGGCGGAGATCTGCGAGGCTCAGTTCCTCAAGCCTCGCCCCTCCCTTGACTTCTGCGTCTCATTCCTGTGTGCTCCCTCCATGCGTGCCCCTTCCCTCGCAGGACGACAATCCCAGCGCCCAAGGCCTGGCGGAGATCTACGAGGCTCAGTTCCTCAAGGCGGCTGGTCAGGCACCCGAGGGCATGAGCGCCACTGAGCAGATCAAACACGAGGTGCTGTGCTGGGAGGATAGAATGGGAGAAGGGCGGGAAGGGGGGGGGGGAATGGGGAAAGGGGTGGTGAGAAGGCGGCTGATCAGGCGCCAGAGGGCATGAGTGCCACGGAGCAGATCAAACACGAGGTAAAGTGGGGGGGGAAATGGAGGGGAGAGGGGGAAAGGGGCAGGGGAGGGGGAATGGGGGAGTGGGGAGGGGATGGGAGAGGGGGGATGGGGGAAGGGTGAAGGGAGGGGACGGGTGGGCGGCCCACAGTGCTCGCATGTTCAAGCACCTCTGCACCAAACTGGTTCTCTCTCACACTTCCCAGTTAACACCCTTCCCATCTCCCGCCCTCCCATTGTCACTGCTCCCTTTCCGTACGTTCCTTTCACCCCGTATAGGCCGCCCGCATGTTCAAGCACCTCTGCACCAAGCTGGACGCTCTCTCGCACTTCCACTTTGCTCCCAAGCCGGTACGTCTCCCACCCCTCCCACGCTGCATTCGCCACCTCTCGCACGCTGCATTCGCCACCTCTCACACGCTGCATTCGCCACCCCTCACACCGCACAATACAATGCAGCGGCTAACAGCTTCATGTGCTCGTTACTCCCGGAGTGCCTTCTCAGTCGGCTCAAACGTCCCAGCTACAATATGCCAGCGTGCTGGCCAGATGGCCACAGATGGCCACTGCATGCATTGCTGTGTATTTTGAGGCGCCTCAAATTACACTTCAATGTGCTGGCCAGGCCACTACATGCATTGCGACCGATGTGCCCTGATTGGCTTGTTGCTCCCCTCCTCCCATCCCGTCAGATCATGAACGACGTTGACGACGTCACAGCCAACGTGCAGACAAGGTGTATTTTGGATTGACCCGTGACTCATATCTCGCATGCTTCTTACCCCCCTCCTCACCACCCTCAGATCATGAACGACGTTGACATCACAGCCAATGTGCCTACCATGTGTATTTCGAGTTTACTGAAACTCACCGTGTCGCTAGATCGAATGTGTCATTTTCTTCTTTTTCCTCCCTGTCTGCCCATCAGATCATGGACGACATTGACGTGACAGCCAACGTGCCGGCCATTGCCATCAGCTGATGTGCCACATCCTCTCGTGCTTCTTACTAATATCTCACATGCTTCTTCCCCTCCTCCCACTCCCATCAGATCATGGATGACATTGACGTCACAGCCAACGTGCCGGCCATTGCAATGGAAGAGGTACGACTGCTGGAGTGGTGTGCGCGGTGGAGGGGTTTTCTGAGAACCAAAACAACAAGGCAACCAAAAACAAGCCAAATGGAAAAAAAAAAAAAAAAAAAAAAAAAAAAACAACAACAACAACAACAACAACAACAACAACAACATATGTTTGAGGGACCACTTGCAGTCCCCAAGTGTGCGATGCTCTTCCTTCCAACCAAGCACAAATATGTTGGCAATGATTCCGTTCCTCCTCTATTGATAGCCATCGCTTCCCCCATGCTCTTCCTTGCTGTACCCTGCTATCCTCCCCTCCCCCAGGTGGCGCCAGTGGCGGTGTCAACGGCCAGTGGCATGTTGGCACCAGAGGAGGTGTTTGAAGGCGGGGAGAAGGGCGTGGGGTGGCCCCTGCGGGCTCCCCGTCTTATTGCCACAGCCACTAATCCCCCCTCCCTTTCAATGCCCCCCCCTCTCATCCTCCCCTCCCCCAGGTGGCGCCAGTGGCGGTGTCAACGGCAAGCATGCTGGCGCCAGAGGAGGTTTTTGCGGGCGGGGAGGAAGGCGTGGGGGCGGGCGGGGGGAGGAGGGGGAGTGCCCGGGGGATGGTGAAGGGCGAGGGAGAGATGGAGCGGGAGGATCGGAAGCGGCTTCGCAGCAAGCTCAAGCGCAAGTGGAAGGGTGAGTGTCGGTGCT
Source organism: Closterium sp. Naga37s-1 (assembly GCA_947471745.1). NCBI lineage: Eukaryota > Viridiplantae > Streptophyta > Zygnematophyceae > Desmidiales > Closteriaceae > Closterium > Closterium sp. Naga37s-1. Next base: position 1,392,617 of record CANJKZ010000903.1, read on the forward strand.
GCTTCTTGTGCTGCTTGTGCCGCTTGTGCTTCTTGTGCTTCCTGTGCTTTCTCGTTTTGTGATTGATGCTGGCCCCTGTGGTGCGTTCCCTTCAGTCCCCATTCTGTCTAAACTCTCCCAACACATTTCCCCTCTCCCCTGCTCTCGCTCCTCTCCATGGTGCTTGTGCAGGAGAGAAGGCCGAAGACCAGAAAACCTCACAGGCAGCCCCTGGCACAGCATCTTGTGTGGGTGGTGCTGCTGCTGGCATTGGTGGGCGCAAGATACCGTGTTCCCTTCCCCCTGCCCTCCCTTCTTCCTCTTGTGCTTGTGCAGGAGAGAAGGCCGAAGACCAGAAAACCTCACAGGCAGTCCCTGGCACGGCATCTGGTGTGGGTGGTGCTGCTGCTGGCAGTGGTGGGCGTAAGATACGGGTGGTGGAGAAGGGGCAGCAGAAGCAGGGCCTTTCAGATTTCACCAATTCAACAAAGGTACGCCCTTCTTACCTGCCCTTCTTACCTGCCCTTCTTACCTGCCCTGCCCTTTTCCCCCCTCTTTTCCCACTTTTTCCCGCTTTCGTCCCTATCATGGTCCAATCTGCGTCATTTGTCCCACTTTTCCACTCACATCCACAACGCTGTCTCGAGCATCTGGCAGCAGGAGGTGCTTTCACTGTGATTCGAGGTGTTACGATCACTCTCTTTTTTCTCCCCCACAGGTCTTCACACACATTCAGGGCATCAGAACATCTGGCAGCAAGAGCTGCTTTGTCAAGTGTTGACATGTTATGTTATCTGCCCTCCCTTCTCCCCCCCCTCCCCTTCTGCCCCCCACAGGTCTTCACACACATTCAGGACATCAGAGCATCTGGCAGCGAGAAGCAGCGGGCGGCAGCGCCATCGCAGCTTGAGCCTCAGCAGATTCGGGCGGCGGCACTCAAGCTGTGACGTGAATGGGGCCTTCACCACCAGCAGCACATGGGTTATTTTGTTCTCTTTTGAGGTTCACAGCAGCATGGGCCTCAGCGGATTCGGGCGGCGGCACTGAAGCTGTGACGCGGATGCAGTGGTCAGTGTTCAGTGTTCAGTGTGCAGTGGTCAGTGTTCAACACATTATAAATTTTAAACACACATTGTGTTTTTTAAATTGTGTATTGTGAAAGCGAAGCTGCTTGTACTGCACATTTGGCATCGTCGAAGCGCGCTAAACGCCCTTCTCCAACTACAAAAACCGTGGGTTGGAGCTCATTTCCCTCCACACACGTTTCTCTATTTCCAACGGCTCACTCAACTTTCCCGCTCGAGTAGTTTTTTCCTCCGTCCAAACTGGCTAGAACCAAAACGCTTCCTCGAGGCGTTTCACCCTCGACTTTACTCAGCGATATTTTTAACTTCAATCGCTCAACGATGGCACCTACGCCGGCACTTAACAACGACAACTCGGCCAACCCCGCTTCCGACTCCGACCGTAACGCCCGCGATTTTGCGGGCGATCGACGTAACAAGCGTCGGGCAGAAGATGGACCTTCCGCCCCGACTGGAGTGGACGTGCTGCTGGGCGGGCTCGATGCCCAGCACCCTTCGGCGAATGTGGCGCCAGTGGCGCCAGTGGCGCCTGTGGCACCAGTGGCGCCAGTGGCAGCGGCGGCTGGCGCGACACACGCGACTGACGCGGGGCACACGCCAGCACCCGCGGCTGGACCGTCGCGTCAGCGCCAGAGGCGACGACCGGCGGTCTCCTCGTCTGACGCGACGGCGACCCCTACGCTGACGCAGGCGTTGACCCCGGACCAGGTCAACGCGCTGCTGTCCCTTCTACAGCAGCAGCCCGTCAGCGTTACAGCCGCGGAAACTGCACTACCTGCTGCATCTGCGTCTGCTAAAAACGAAACTGCAAAAAAGGAAAAAGGAGTGCGAGAAGCAAGGACGAATCGGCGCAACAACGACGCAGCGACCGGCGCTCCCCCTGCTCCAGCGGTCGACAACGACACCGACGACTCCGAAGATGACGCCGGAGCGTGGCAATACGAGGCGGCATGCGGCGACGACCCATACGAATTTGCCATAACGGACAAAACCGTTACACATATGCGCGGTCGGCTTCGCGCGACCTTTGCATGGTGGAGCTCATGGTGCTCGAGTAGCCTTGTCCTCTCCGTCATAGCCAAAGGCTATTGGTTGCCATGGAGCCACGGCCCACCGCAACCCTTCCACGATCGCAACCATGTCGGGGCGAACACGCATGCCACATTCGCACGTACTGCCGTACACGAACTCACAGAGACCGGAGCGGCAGTTCCGATGGCCGCAAAGGAGCTTACTTGCATAAGTCCGCTCAACGTGGTCGAGCAAAAAGACAAATGCAGGCTCATTCTTGATCTGAGGAAAGTCAACGCCCACTTAATTGTCCCCAAGTTCAAGTACGAGGGACTTAACCGGGTGGCCGACCTGGCACGCGCTGGGGACTGGATGTTCTCCATCGACCTCAAATCCGGCTATCACCACATCGACATCCACCCCTCGTGCTGGAAGTTCCTTGGATTCGAATTTGGTGGACACACATACGCATTTCGATCCCTGCCATTCGGACTCGCCACAGCTCCATTCGTCTTCACGCAACTCATCAAGCAACTTGCTCGGCGTTGGCGAGAACAGGGCATCCGAGTAGTGCCATACGTGGATGACATTTTATTTCTCTGCCAGTCAAAGGCCCATGCGCAAGCTACCTGTCAGCGCGTAATATTGGACCTCAAAGCAGCGGGGCTGGTGATAAACGCGAAGAAATCGCAGCTCTTACCATCGCAGCACCTTCGATTTTTGGGTGTAGAGTTGGACACCGACACCGGCCGATTCTCCATCGGTCCCGACCGACGAGTCGCGCTACATGCAACCATCCAGAACCTCCTAAGTGCAAGCAAGGCAAGCACACCAGTCCCCGTCCGTCATGTGGCCAGAGTCACAGGCATGCTCGCCTCAATGAGTGTTGCACTAGGCGTGACAGCTCGCGCATTCAGCCACGCCATGTTACAAGTGATCAACGACGCGCCGTCATGGAAAAGCAGTGTGATCGTCTCCCCATCTGTAGCTGAGGAGCTCAACTTCTGGCGCGAAGAGTTTGATCGGTTTAACGGTGCACCATTCCACGTCCGAAACAGTTACGACGCTGTAATCCATGTGGACGCCAGCTCTCACGGTTGGGGCGCCACCCTGACCACGTTTCCGGGCGGCCTCGAAGAAGCTAGTGCAACCATGCCAGAGCCGCTACGAGCAACGTCCAGCACGAGACGGGAGATTGAAGGCGTCTTTTGGGCAATCCAAACGTATGCCAACAAGATCCAGAAAAAACACGTTCTCGTGCGGGTGGACAACCAAGGTGTATTCTTCATCCTTCGCAAAGAAAGCTCTCGCAGCCCCGACCTCACCATGGCCTGCAAGGGCATCATACGAACATGCATGGAGCTCGGCACGCGCTTAATCATCGAATGGATTCCCCGCGAACTCAACTCACACGCTGACGAGCTTTCCAAAATAGTCGATCACGACGACTACTCGTTGAAGACGCCATGGTTCCGCATCTTGGAACGTCGTTGGGGTCCCCATTCCATCGACCTTTTTGCAAACTCCCGCAACACCCAGCTATCGCGCTTCTGCACAAAGATCCCTCACCCAGACGCCTTCGCAATTGATGCATTTTCGCTCGCATGGACAGGCGAAAATGGTTTCGCGTTCCCCCCACCCCAATTGGTCCCCGCCGTCCTCCACCACGCACAACGCACCCACGCATCACTCACACTGATAGTTCCGCACTGGCCGGGCACAAGCTGGTGGTCACTACTACAACCCTCCCCATGCACGTGGGCGTCACACATCCATGCACACATCCCTCTGACTCACGGAAGCCAATGCTTAGCTGCAGGGACACATTCCACTGCCTTCTCAGGCTCAGGATTACCGCACAGCCCAATCATAGCACTCCGAGTGGTATTTGACTAATTCATAACTTCTCCGCCTTGTGTTCAGAATTGCTCCCAAAGCTACACGACCAGCTGATTAACATGATCGCACAGTCTCGTGCAAACTCGACGATCCGGACATACGAACCATACTGGACTAAGTTTCGAGCCTTTTGTACAAAGGTGAACCTTGCATTTCTCCCCGCATCCGACATGACCCTCGCGCTATACCTGGTCCACGCAATCCAACGTAAAGCTACCCTGTCTGTAGTACAGCTCACGTGCTCAGCAGTCAGCTTCGCCCATCGCATGACTGGGAGCACATGCCCGACGGATGGGCCATTCACCACACAAGTCCGCGACTTTGCGAAACGCCATTGCCCTCGCCCTACTCGTCTGAAGGAGCCCGTATCGATCCAACAAGTTCGAGACATGGCGGCGAGCTACCTGCTGTCTGACAATCCGGCGGAATTCCAGAAAGGGCTGATCCCTATCCTCATGTACTCGGGATTTCTGCGATACTCCGACCTCGTGGCTATCAAATGGCAAGACATCCAATTCGACGACGATGTCATGTGGATCCTCATACCACACTCCAAGACGGATCAGGCCGGTCATGGAACATGGATACCCATTGCGGCAACGGCGGTGCCCCGTGCGCTGCACCAGACGCTTCATTCAACTTGCTGGCTACGGCCCGCACTCGGAGGGGTCGTTGATCCGCGTCTTCGGCCATGCCTCAACCAGCGTGGGCCAGGCCAGGCCACCTTCATACACGACGATCCGGAACTGGTGCAAGGAAGCCTTCGCAAAGGTTGGGCTTGGAGAGCAGCAGCTCGGCACTCATTCCTTCCAAAAAGGCGCGGCCACAGTGGCAGCCAACACCGGTGTACCAGACAGAATCTACAGAAGACTGGGCAGGTGGCGAAGTGACACAGCCAAGGAAATGTACGTCACGCCATACGTCGAACCTCTCATCAAGGCATCGCGCATCCTGCAGAACCCGACACTTGCATTGTCCTCGGAGCAACACGCAGAGGCACTCGTACGCAACCGGAAACCCCCGCTGCCCATGTCTCAGAGGCCCCATTTGCAATGAGAACGATGCCAAATGATAAAAACAAGAAAGCAAGCTTTCTCAATATTATAAATTTTAAACACACATTGTGTTTTTTAAATTGTGTATTGTGAAAGCGAAGCTGCTTGTACTGCACATTTGGCATCGTCGAAGCGCGCTAAACGCCCTTCTCCAACTACAAAAACCGTGGGTTGGAGCTCATTTCCCTCCACCCACGTTTCTCTATTTCCAACGGCTCACTCAACTTTCCCACCACCCACCCCAGCATCGACTGCCTACTAAGGCCGTTTGGACACGGTACATTTTAGCTAGTATTCTCTGCATGTACTAGCTTGTGTTAGAACTCGATGGATATGTTGTAATATGTCATTTGCAATGAGAACGATGCCAAATGATAAAAACAAGAAAGCAAGCTTTCTCAATCAGCAGAACATCTGCTTCTTCCTCCTTCACCACCACCACCACATCTATTTCATTTTCCTTAGAGAGTTCTCAAAAATGGCACCACATCCACCACATGCGTGTTTTCTGTTCCTGTCTTTCCCTCCCAACCTATGACTGCGCATATGCTAGTCGTCGTACTAAGCTGTGTGGTGCTCATGTGTTCCAAGCAAAACGCCCTGGTTTCTCTTGCACTGCTTTCCGTATGCTGCTTTCCTGGCACTTCTCCCTTTGTTCCAATGCAAGCCAAAAACAAGTGATATATTAGCATGCACACACTAATGTACGGTATAACCATGCTAAAACAATGTGTGATAGCCCAAATCCCACAGCCCAAGCCAACACAAATGAATGCCCCTAAGCAAAACATGATTGCATTTCTGGCCTTGCAGCCTGCAATAGGCCTCCCTCCCACCCATATACTCTTAACTTCTAGGGCTTCATAGCCCTCCTGTAGCACAGGCTTCGTGTTATAACTTACGCAGCTATCATAGGTAAGTAAAATATCCTCAGAGGTGCAGTGCAAGGTCCAGCACCGGAGCAGGTGCAGAAGGGTGCTGAGCGGTTGAGAGCGGTGGTGGACGTATCTTCCCGCAAGCACTCCCAGAGCTGCCACTCTCCATTTCCGTATCTGCCCCTGAGGAGCAAAAAAGGTTCAATTCCAATACCACGTCCTCCTTCCCATCCTTCTCATTTTTCACATTCCGTCTCGCCTCTTGCTCGTTCTCCTTGTCATGATCCTCGTTTTTCGCATTCAGTGTCACACTCAGTGTCGCATCAACAGCAGCCATGGCTGCGTCTGAAGCTCCCGAGCCGGCACCCCTGCTTCCTGAGAGTGCAGCCATGGCAGCATCAGAGTCAGCCGATGACGTGGACCTTGCGCTTGTCTCTCCTGCCACGTGGGACACCTTTTGCCGCTTTAACCTGCCCAGCTCCTGCAGAATGTTCGCCAGAATCGCAGTTCTTTCTGTATCTGAGGACCCACTCTGGTTATGGGTCTGGTTACCATCGCTCTGGTTACCACTACTGTGTCGCGTGTCCACGTCAGAGGACCGCGTGGAGCTGTCAATCCGAGTCAGCCTGGGCGGCCGCGCCGCCAACGCGTTCACCTTGCCACTCGGCTGCTGCCGATTCTGATTCCGAGCCGCCACCTCAAACAAAGGCTGCTGCGGTGGCGCTCCGGTCACTCGAGGCTGAAGCGGCAGCGGCAGCGGCAGAGGCTGCGGCTCGGACTCAACGACGTCAACTTCAGCCGTCCTCGCGAAGCGCGGCGCGTCTTTATGCAGATAATAGAGTCCCCGAAGCTGCGGGTCCGGAGAGAAGTCCCGCCGCCGCTTTCCGCCGGCGGCGGCGCCACAAGTTTTCGTCGAAGCGGGGGCCCTGGCCTTGACGCCGCCGCCGTCGCGATGAGCCGACTTGTGGCCGCCAAGGGCTTGCAGCGACGCGAATTTGGCGCCGCAAATTGCGCACGCGAAGGGGCGACACGGCGACGGCGACGGCAGCAAAAGAGAGTGTTTTCCGGTTTGCGTTATAAACATCAGCTGGTTACCACAAGCAGGAGTGCCACTAGGAAGTGCCGCTGATGATGACGTGGCGTGTAGAGACGCGCCGCGATTATTATGAACTGCAAGGGACCGAAACGGGCCGCCGAAACGCCGCCGCGCGGCTTCGATTTGTCGCGACTCCTCGTGCGAAAAGGATCCCCAATCCGCCGCCCGAAGGGCCGCTACAGAAGCTTGGTCATCAGCGAAGTCTTGATGATAGTGATCTTGATCGATAAAAAAATTGTTGAGCCCGCATTTTCCGCGCCAATCGATTAACGCGCCCAAGAGAGAGTGTGAGGGAGCAAGCGGCGCGCTTCGCATAGTCATTAGTTCCGCCTCCGTCGCAACATCACCCTCGACCGTCGATATGGAATCTTCGAAGTCGATTGCTCGATTAATATGGCGTCCCGCGGCGCGTCGTGGTGATGCAAGGAATTGAGTAGACTCAAGAAGCTTATGCGGCGCAAGATTGTAGAGAGGAGCATTGGCAAGCATCAGTCGAATGGAATAGGCTGATGGAACGCTTGCCGCATGATGCGGCGATTCAAGAAGGGCGGTCATCCTGCTTGGTAGTGCCAACTGGTTTGAGAAGCTTGTGTGTCACAAGGAGAGAAATGGAGAGCGGCGGAAGTATCCGCGTCTTCCAGCTGTTGAACTGTACGGTGAATCGAAGAATGAGTGAATGGAAAGACGACGCTAGTGACGGGCGAGGCGAGTGGTTGAGTTGAGAAGGACAACTAAGATACTGTATTGAAGCTTCGAGAAGACAAGTGAATCAAGCTTGAGTTTAGCTCGATGAGAGAAACAAGACGATCATGTGTGAGATATGCAATCAAAATGTACTTGCACGAGAGGAGCTCTTCGAACAAGCTGGTTTCACGTCGAGGCGCGAACGCTCTACAGTGCGCTTCTGTGCATGGACAAGCAATGATATTTGGGCATGGATACGGAGCTGGCCCATTTCTGCAGGATATTACGGCAATGACTCTAAAAATCGGGTCCTACTTTCGGGACTCTGCCCAGGCTGTACGCAGCAGTATCTAAAAGACTCGAAGAATCGAGGCCGTGGAAGAAAGCTTGACACTAGACAGTTTCCACGTGGATGTATCAACCTGGCTGCGACGTCACCACCCTCCCTTCTTGGTCTGATCTTTCGCCAAGTAAAATCAGCCACCTGATTGTCAGACACAAGATGCGAGTGCAAGAGGGTGGAAATGAGAACACGGAGGTGTCCCTGGTGGTGTGTGCTCTAGGTTGAATCGTATCTGTTCAATGTAAATTCCTGCGCTTGTTTCGACGGCGTTTCTACTTAGCCGAGTGCTGGTCTGGATCGGCCCTGCAGTCAGGGTTCTTTGAGATTCGATCCGTTCATGAAAGGGTGGGAAGAAGACCTTGTTTAAGACTGGTATATCTCACCCGTGACCCTATAATGGGAAAACCCGCAAACGCAAACGAAACGATAGATGCTGATTGCGTTCTGGATTCAAGTCGGTACCAATAGGCGTATTATCTTGCCTCAAGAGAGCTGACACCTGGCATCACCTGAGGCTATTCGCGCGTGCTGTATACAGCGTGCTTTCCAAACTCGTGGTGGCAACAAACATCCAGCGAAGGGTGCCCTGATTCATGTGCTGCTTGATCATTACCCATCACCAGCTGTCCCGAGTGCAGAAGATATTTGAAGAATGCCACATGCCCAGACCCCACAAACCCAACCAGGTACTCTCCTCCAATGAGAGTTCGCCATTGTCCTTGGACTTGATGCACAGTACCGCACTACTGCACCACTGCTTACCTGGCGTAGCCTGACGCCATTCATTCTGGGCTCAGATCAGAACCACCACACGGCCGCTGCTCGGCCAGGCTGCGTGTCCACATTTCAGGGGGTCAAGCAAGGTGTTACTGGTGCAATGGAACAAAGTAGCGAGGATTGCACTAGAGTGTCAAAAGAGTACAAAGTGTGAGCTAAGGCATGAGCGAATACTTATGTGCGAAAACATGCAACGGTTACGCGGTGTGTGCGAGCTAGCTAGTGCTATGCTGGCATGGAAGTTCAGGCTAGTCCCGAAGCGTAGGCCAACTCGGCTGGGCCAGCTATGCAAGGTTTGGTGAAACAGTGTGCGCGACGTTGGCGAAGCCCCGTTAGTAGTAACGGGTGAACAACGGCTGCTGCTGTATGCGATGTTGCTGATCGCGGAAAGGAATGTCGAGAAAATTCCTTACCCCCCCCCCCCAAGAAGCCCCCTTCGCTACGCGAGTGCGTGTATATCGTGGAAACCCCGGCTCCTCAGGTACACTTGCAGGGCAGGGTGGTTCTCGATGTTGGCCAAGGGCACCCAGCTATCGTCAGTTGGCGTGCGGTCCTTCCAACGAACGAGGAACTCGATCCTCTTGATGCCTGCGGGGTGTCGAATCCGATGGCTCAGAATCTTCTCGGGCTCAACGGTCGGCTCCGATGCAGGGCGAGTCATGGATGGCGGGCGGTGACGAGGCAGTTGGCTCGTGGTTGGGATGTAAGGGCGAAGCAGGCTGACGTGGAACGATGGGCTGATGTACCAGTCTGTCGGTAATAGTAAATGGGCGGTAACAGGGGTGATCATGTGGCTGATTTGGAACGGTCCACAGTATCGCGGTCGAAGTTTCAGTACGACGGACAGTCTTAAGTTTTGTGTGTCGAGCATTACATAATCCCCTCACTAGTACGTGACTGGGCGGCGGTCGCGGTCAGCGTTTCCTTTTGTGATGACGTTGACTCTTTTAATTGCTTCTGCGGCTCTGGTGCGGGCAGCTTGCAGAATTTCGGCAAATTGTTGTGCGCGTGGCGTTGGGTTGTCCGGACTTGGCGTCATGGGCACTATTGGATTTTGCCCATAGTTCAGGTAAAACGGGGACTGCTGCGTCGTCGCTGACGTGGCGTTGTTGTAGGCGAACTTGATCAGCGGCAGCTGCTGCTCCCATGTTGTCGGGTCGTCGCACATGGCACAAATCAACTGCTCCATTGTCTAATTCGTCTGCTCCGTTTGACCGTCGGTCTCGAGGTGGTACGACGAGCTGAGTTGTAGCCTGGTCCCGAACTGCTCCCAGAGGTTCTTCCATAAGTTGCTGGTAAACTTCGTGTCGCGGTCGTTGATGATTGCGGCTGGTATCCCGTGCAGTCGAACGACGGTTGCGATGAACAGGCGAGCGGTTTCTCCTGCACGCAGCGAAGTGAGCCATTTTCGTCAGTCCGTCAACGACGACCATTACCGCGTCGTTACCCCCAGGGTTCGAAGGTAACCCTGTGACGAAATCCATGGTAACCTGCTACCAGACGCGCTCGGGCGGTGGAATCGGCTGCAACTGACCCGCCTTTTTTTTTCGCGAGCTCTTCATCACCTGACACGTAGGACACGAGCCCACGTGGTGACGTACGTCGGTCAACAGCTCCGGCCAGTAGTAATACTGATGCAGTTGCTGTCGCGTTTTTTCTACCCCAAAATGACCTGAGGTAACCCCGCCGTGTACCTCCTGCAATAGCAGTTTCCTCAGTAGTGAGTACGCGGGTACCCAAATGCGGTTGGTGCCTGTTTTTACGTAATAGACTCCCTTGGCTTCTGCTAGTTGCTGTGAATTTCCGGTTGTGAAAAATGGGTCGGTGCGATATCCGTGGGTGAATAGGCCTGTTAACAGTTGGTTGGTTTGGGCGAGTAGGATGGCGTGGAGTTGGGCGGTAGGGCGAGTGAGTGTGTCGGCGATATTGGATGCGCCTTTTTTGTACGTGACGGTGTAGTGGAAGTTGGATTCCAGATAATCCAACCAGCGGATCTGTCGCGGATTGAGATTCGGTTGGGCGCACAGGTACTGTAGTGATCGGTGGTCTGTCCGTACTGTCACGTCGGCACCGGTCAGGTAACATCGCCACACTTTGAACGCGTGCACGATCGCCAGCATCTTGCGGTCGTGTATCGGGTAGTTGCGTTCGGGCGGGTGAAGCTTGCGGAATTCGTACGCGATTGGTTGGAGGCCGTTCCCGAAGTCCTGCAATAGTATTGCTCCCACAGCGATGTCACTTGCGTTGATGACAAGCTCGAACGGATGGTGCGGATCTGCGATGTGAAGCACGGGCGGCGAGCACAATTTTTTCTTGAGGGTCGAGAAGGCAGCTTGCTCTTTCCCCCCCCACATGTACTCAACCGCCTTCCGCAGTAGGTCGATCAACGGAGCAGTCAACTTCGCCATGTCGGGGACGAATTGGCGCACGTAGTTGACAAACCCCAAAAACTCTGCAGCTCAGTCAAATTTGGCGGCACGTGCCATGCTTGAATCGTCGCGATCTTTTTTGGGTCTATTTCCACTCCGTCAGCTGAAATAACGTGCCTTAAAAACTCCAGTCTATCCTGTAAAAACTCACACTTAGAGGCTTTTGTCAGTAGGCGGTTCTCACTCAGGATTTAAAAAACTGCTTCGATGTCCTGTAGGTGCTGTGCTCGGTCTGTTCTGTGGATCAGTATGTTGTATAAATACACGATGACGCATTTAGTTACGAGCGGGCGGAAGGCTTCGTTCATGGTCATTTGAAAAGTGGCAGGGGCGTTGGTCAGTCCGAATGGCATGACGGTATATTCGAAGGATCCGTAGCGTGTTCGGAAAGCTGTTTTCGGGTAGTCGGGTGGGTTGACGCGGATCTGGTGATAACCCCCTCGAAAGTCGATTTTCGAGAAAACCCGGGTTGTGCGTGTCAGATTTATATGACATAGCTACTGTAGGCTATAGTGGGGTAGCACATATGGGGTACAGTTTTCTAGGGTTTGCTTTTTGTACCCAACTTTCACTTAGTCATTTCATTCCTGTTTTCTTAATTCACATGGTATAGAGCGGGTTCCTACATGGGACCGTTCCTTCCTAAGGGCCCACCATAACGAATTTTTTTTTTTTTAGCTGCCCGACGCGCATTGCGCCCCTGCCCTAAATTTTTTTTAGCGGCCCCCCCCCCTAGCGGCCCCTACGCGACCCCTACGCAGCCCCTACGCGGCCCCTACGCGGCCCCTACCCGGCCCCTACGTCGCCCCTGACGCGGCCCCTACGCGGCCTCTGACGCGGCCCCAACGCGGCCCCTGACGTGGCCCCTACGCGGCCCCTGACGCGGCCCCTGCCGCGGCCCCTGACGCGGCCCCAACGCGGCCCCTGACGCGGCCCCTACGCAGCCCCTGACGCGGCCCCTGCCGCGGCCCCTGACGCGGCCCCTACGCGGCCCCTACGCTGCCCCTGAGGCGGCCCCTGACGCGGCCCCTGACGCGGCCCCTCCGCCGCCACTACCGCGGCCCCTACGCCGCCCCTGACGCCGCCCCTGACGCGACCCCTGCCGCGGCCCCTGACGAGGCCCCTGACGCGGCCCCTGACGCGGCCCCTGCCGCGGCCCCTGACGAGGCCCCTGACGCGGCCCCTGACGCGGCCCCTACGCCGCCCCTGACGCGGCCCCTGACGCGGCCCCTGACGCGGCCCCTGACGCGGCCCCTGACGCGGCCCCTGCCGCGGCCCCTGCCGCGGCCCCTGACGCGGCCCCTGACGCGGCCCCTGCCGCGGCCCCTGCCGCGGCCCCTGACGCGGCCCTCTCCTGCACCTGACGCGGCCCCTAGCGGCCGGCTTCTGCCGTCCCTGAGGCAGCAGCCGCCGCCGTCTCTGCAGCAGCAGTCGCAGCCGAACAGCCGAGCCGCCGAGCCGCCCAGCAGCCGAGCCGCCCAGCCGCCAAACCGCCCAGCAGCCGAGCCGCCCAGCAGCCGAGCCACCGAGCCGCCCAGCAGCCGAGCCGCCGAGCCGCCCAGCAACCGAGCCGCCGAACCGCCGAGCCGCCCAGCAGCCGAGCCGCCGAGCCGCCCTGCAGCCGAGCCACCCGAGCCGCCCTGTCCGGTAAGAGCAGCGCCCCTTTCACAGCACTGCCCTCACCCTACTGTTTGCGCTGCTAGTCTACTACTGTCATGGCTACCCCTAGTGTCCTCGCTTTTGACGCTGAGGGTCGGGCCATTGACTTTGATGTCTGGATAGATGACCTGCAGCTTTTCTTACAGTGCGACAGGGCAGACGGCCTCTCCCTCTTTGACCTCACTTCTGGTGCCTCTCCTGCCCCCGCTGCTGATGCTGACGCCACTGTTCGCTCACAGTGGGCCACGCGCGATGCTGCTGCACGTCTTGCTGTGCGTCGCCACCTGCCTACCTCTGAGCGTGCGCACTTTAGCCAGTACAAGAGTGCTCAGACCTTGTACGACGCTGTAGTTGCGCGCTACTCCTCCCCTGCCACTGCTGCACTGAGCCGCCTCATGCTACCGTACCTCTTCCCTGACCTTGCTGCCTTTCCCACAGTCGCTGACCTCATTACGCACCTCCGCACTAGTGACACTCGCTACCGCGCTGCGCTTCCTGCTGAGTTCTGCGCCAAGAACCCCCCCCCCATGTACATCACCCTCTACTACATAGTCACCCGGCTCCCTGACTCCCTTCGCGTAGTCAGGGACCACTTCCTCTCAGTTTGCCCCACCACTCTCACCGTTGACCTCCTCGAGAAGTCCCTCCTAGCAGCAGAGAAGAGCATAGTCGCTGTAGGAGCCTCTCGTGGTGACCCTTGCACCCCCATCTTTGAGGGGTGTTCCCCCTCCCCCCTTTTGCCCTCTATTGCCTCTGCTGCTGCGGCCGACCTCGTTGGGCTTGAGTCGGTCGGTGCGGCGTCTACCCCTAGCGGGAGACGTCGCCCTGGCAAGGGCAAGGGGGGCAGGGGCATTGGAGGAGCTAGCGGGGGCGGTGGAGGCGGAGGTGGAGGCGGTGGAGGGGGTGGGGGTGGCGGTGGGGGTGGTGGCGGGGGTGGAGGTGTCGGTGGCGGCAGTGGAGGCGGAGGCGGAGGCGGCGGTGGCGGTGGGAGCGGAGGTGGCGGCGGTGGAGGAGGAGGCGGCGGAGGAGGTGGAGCTGGTCGGGGTGGCGCTGCGCAGAGGGTCGGCTCCGGTGGTGGTCAGCGCCAGCAGCAGCAGCAGCAGCAGCAACAGCAGCGCACTCGTGACATCCCCTCCCCTCAGCAGCTCCGTGAGTGGTACGCTGCACGCCAGAGGGGTGGGGGTACTGGTCCGTGCACCTACGTCCTCCGCACCGGCGACCGCGCGGGTGAGCAGTGCGGGGGTGCGCACTCCACCCAGCGCTGCTTTGGCCGCCTGACGGACGCTTGGCGTCACCAGTTCCCTGAGGCCACTGAGATCCCCCGCTGGGGTGAGCTGTCTAGGGCGGGTGTAGCTGTATTTGACCTTGACTTTGATGCTATTCTTGCTGCCATGTATACTGTGACTATTAGTGATGAGGGTGACTGTTACCGGTGTTTTCCGCCCGACCCGGGCATTGAGACTGCTGCTCTAGGTACTGGTGAGGCTGCTGCTCTAGGTGCTAGCGAGGCTGCTGCTCTAGGTGCGTCTGCTCCCTCAGGTGCTGGTGAGTCTGCTCTCTCAGGTTCTGCGTCGGCTTCGGCCTCCCACACCTTCACCCTTGACTCGGGGGCTTCTCGCTCCTTCTTTCGAGACCGCACCACACTCACGCCGCTTGGCCGGCCAGTTGCAGTCTCTCTGGCAGACCCCTCTGGGGGTCCTGTCCTTGCTCACTTCTCCACTGTCCTCCCGTGTCCGGCGGCCCCCTCTGGCACCCTGTCTGGTCTTTACCTCCCCTCGTTCTCTACGAACTTGGTGAGTGGTGCTGACCTACAGGATGCGGGGGTTCACCAGTTCACTCCTGCGAGTCAGCGGGTGACCCACTGCACGGACGCTCGGACAGGCCGACACCTGGCCACGTTTACACGTCGGCCGGGGTCGAGCCTGTACACACTGACCACTGCGTCTCCTCCAGTCACTGCGTCTGGTCAGGTAGCTGTGTCAGGTCAGGTGTTTGCTGCAGCGTCCAGGTCTGGTCCTGAGTCTGCCCCCTGCTCGTGTCGCCTCCTGTCTCACGAGACTCTCCTCTGGCACCACCGCCTTGGTCACCCCTCCCTGCTTCGTCTCCGAGGCATGGCCTCCCGTGTCCTTGTCTCTGGTCTTCCCCGGTCCCTCCCTCCCCTTCCTCCGGGGCCTGGCCCTACCTGCGTCCCCTGTGTCGAGGGGCGGCAGCGGGCTGCCCCTCACTCCTCCCAGTTTCCTCCGACAGAGGCCCCGCTGCAGACGCTTCACATGGACGTGTGGGGCCCGGCCCGCGTCCGTGGACAGGGTCACGAGCGCTACTTCCTGCTGGTGGTTGACGACTACTCGCGTTACACCACAGTCTTCCCCTTGCGCAGCAAGGGTGATGTCACTGAGGTGTTGATCGACTGGATCCGCGCAGCTCGTCTCCAACTCAGGCAGAGCTTCGGCTCGGACTTTCCTGTTCTGCGTCTGCACTCTGACAGAGGTGGAGAGTTCTCCTCTGGCCTTCTGCGAGCCTACTGTCGTGCACGAGGCATCCGCCAGACCTTCACGCTTCTGGACTCTCCACAGCAAAATGGGATTGCTGAGCGCCGCATTGGCATGGTCATGGACGTCACCCGTACGTCCATGATGCATGCGGCTGCCCCCCATTTTCTGTGGCCGTTTGCGGTTCGGTACGCGGCGCATCAGATCAACCTTCACCCCAGGGTCTCCATGCCGGAGACCTCCCCAGCCTTGCTGTGGACGGGGAAGGTTGGCGATGCGTCTGCGTTCCGTGTCTGGGGATCTCGGGCGTTTGTCCGCGACTTGTCTGCGGACAAGCTGTCCCCTCGTGCTGCTCCTTGCGTCTTCCTTGGCTTCCCCCCTGACGCGCCAGGGTGGCAGTTCTACCACCCCACCTCTCGCCGTGTTCTGTCCTCCCAGGACGTCACGTTTGACGAGTCGGTCCCCTACTACCGCCTCTTCCCCTACCGCACTCCGTCCCTCCCCCCGCCACCGCTCTTCCTTGTGCCAGGTCCCCCCCCGGTAGACCCCCTCCCCCCTCAGGGTCCTGCCCCTTCAGGTGTGTCCCAGGTAGACGCAGTCGAGCCTGTCGAGGTTACTGGTGACTCTGGTGCTGCTGAGGGTGCTGAGCCTGGGGGTGCTGACTCTGGGGGTGCTGAGCGTGTGGGTGCTACGCCTGGGGGTGCTGAGCCTGAGGGTGCTACTACTGGGGGTCCTGAGCCTGGGGGTGCTGAGCCTGGGGGTGCTACGCCTGGAGGTGCTGAGCCTGGGGGTGCGGAGCTTGAGGGAGCTGGGCCTACTCGTGTGGCGTCTGGAGGTGCTAAGCCTGGAGGTTCTCCGGGTGCTTCGTCTCGGCGGGAGCCACTCTCTCCACAGGAGCTGCGCGAGTGGTTTGCCCGGCGCTGGAGGCGTGCTGCTGGAGCTGGAGGTTCTTCGCCTGCTGAGGGTGCTGGTACCGCGGGTCCCGGAGGTGCTCGTACTGGGAGTACTGGAGCTGCTAGGCCTGCGGGTACGACTGGAGCTGGAGCTGCTGAGGGTGTTGGCGCTGAGGCTACTGCTGTCGGTCCTGGAGGCGGTCCTGCTGGGGGTGCTACTGGTGCTGCTGGAGGTACTGGAGCTGGAGGTGCTGCTGGCGCTGGTGCTGCCGCTGGGGGTACTGGTGCTGTCCCTGCTGTGTCTGGAGTCGCCGCGCGGCCTCGGCCGTACTTCGTTCCGCTCCTTCAGCAGGTTCTTGGTCTCCCGCCTTCTACTGGTCCTCCTCCTCCCCTAGAGTGTCCACAGCCTGTCCTGTCACAGTTCCAGTTACAGCCGGCCTCCCCACTGCCTGCTCCTTCTCCCTACACTGGTCCTACTGGAGGTCTTGCTGAGCGTCGTGAGCCAGCGTCTCGCCCTGCGTCGCCTGTCCGTGCTGCTCGCACTAGTGGTCGTGGTTCGCGTCAGCGTCCTCCTCCTGTCCCTGGCACGCACCGGATGTCTCTGCGTCCGTCCACTGCTCCTCTGCGTGCCCCTTTGCCTTCTCCTCCTGAGTCCTCTCTTCCTGCTCTTCCTGACCCGGAGTCGGACTCTCTTCGTGCTGCCAGTCCTACTGTCACGCGTCTCCTTGCTACTGTTGTCACTGACCCTTCCTTTGAGTCCACTGCTGCGTCTGCCCTAGTTACTGAGCTCGTCGACTTTGCTGCTCGCTGTCGTCTAGACTACGCTGCTAGTCTTGTTGCTGAGTCTGAGTCTGTCTGTCCTCCGTCCGTCGGGGGTGAGTGTGCCCTTGGCACGGACGTCCTTGAGGACAGGCAGGAGGAGTTCCAGTGTTTGGCTGCTGCTTCACCTCATCTCGTGTCCGTACTGCTTACCCCTGAGGGAGACCCGGATGCACTTGACATCCCGACTCCGCGCTCTTACGCGGAGGCGATAGAGGGTCCCTACTCCTCTCAGTGGCAGGCAGCTATGGACGCAGAGATGGCTTCCTGGAAGTCCACAGGCACCTACGTTGACGAGGTTCCCCCGCCTGGGGCGAACATCGTCAGTGGCATGTGGATTTTCAGGGTGAAGCGACCGCCGGGTTCTCCGCCTGTCTTCAAGGCGCGTTACGTGGCTCGTGGCTTCAGTCAGCGGCAGGGAGTTGACTACTTTCAGACCTTCTCTCCCACCCCGAAGATGACCACTCTTCGGGTACTGCTGCACATAGCTGCTCACCGCGACTACGAGCTGCACTCTCTTGACTTCAGCACTGCTTTCTTGCAGGGCAGCCTGCACGAGGAGATCTGGCTGCGTCGCCCACCTGGCTTCACTGGGTCTTTTCCTCCTGGCACCCAGTGGAGCCTCCGGCGGCCAGTCTACGGTCTCCGCCAGGCACCGCGTGAGTGGCACGACACACTGAGGACTACACTTGCGGCTCTTGGGTTTGCTCCCTCTACTGCCGACCCGTCGCTGTTTTTGCGCACCGACACTTCTTTGCCGCCGTTCTACATCCTCGTGTACGTCGACGACTTGGTCTTCGCCACAGCTGACACTGCTGGACTCGCCCACGTGAAGTCCGAGCTGCAGAAGAGACACACGTGCACAGACCTGGGTGAACTGCGCAGCTACCTTGGCTTGCAGATCACCCGGGACAGAGCACGCCGCACCATTACCCTGACTCAGTCACACATGGTGCAGCAGGTCCTTCAGCGCTTCGGCTTCACGTACTCCTCGCCTCAGGCCACTCCTCTGCCTACTCGCCACTCGCTCTCAGCTCTGCCTTCGGATGAGTCCGTAGAGTCGAGTGGCCCGTACCCAGAGCTTGTTGGCTGCCTCATGTACCTGATGACCTGCACACGACCTGACCTTGCATACCCTCTTAGCATTCTTGCACGCTATGTTGCTCCTGGGAGACACAGACCGGAGCACATGGCTGCAGCGAAGAGGGTGTTGCGCTACTTGTGCAGTACGTCGGGCATGGGGCTTGTGCTTGGAGGGCAGAGTCCAGTGGTCCTCACTGGGCACGCAGACGCTTCTTGGGCTGACGACCAGGCTACGCAGCGGTCGTCACAGGGTTACACCTTCAGCCTTGGTTCCGGCTCTGTTTCGTGGCGGGCTACCCGCTCGTCTTCTGTTCTCGGCTCCAGTTGTGAGGCTGAGATCTACGCCGGGGCCATGGCTGCACAGGAGCTTCGCTGGCTCACCTACCTGCTGACTGACCTCGGAGAGCCGCCTCGTTCTCCTCCAGTGCTGTACGTAGACAACAAGGCCATGCTGGCCTTGTGTCGAGAGCAGAGACTGGAGCACAGAACGAAGCACATTGCTCTCCGCTACGTCCTTGCTCGTGAGCTACAGCAGCGTGGTCAGCTGCGGCTTGCGTACGTGGCCTCTGAGGCCAACACTGCTGATATCTTCACCAAGGCACTTGCGCCTTGTGATCATCAGCGCTTCTGTACTCAGCTTGGTCTTGTGCCTACCTTGCCTCACTTGCTCACCCCTTGACCTTGTTTGTACTGTTGCATATATATATACACCTGCTCTTGCTTGTCTAGTCTTATATATATATATATATATGCAATCCTGCATGTGAACTGGCCTTGTGGCCTTGAACTTGTGCTCGGAATGTGTGGTGACTTTGTGATCCACCCTGAGCTTGTTTTGCTTTGCTTGACTGGTCTTGTGACCCCTTGTTCTCCCCCACTTTGCCTATGGGGGTGTGTCAGATTTATATGACATAGCTACTGTAGGCTATAGTGGGGTAGCACATATGGGGTACAGTTTTCTAGGGTTTGCTTTTTGTACCCAACTTTCACTTAGTCATTTCATTCCTGTTTTCTTAATTCACAGTGCGCGGTTGGTTGATCAGTTCGTCGGCTTGCGGGATGGGGTAATGGGATTTTATGGTAACCCGGTTCAGTGCGCGGTAATCGATGCACATGCGAAAACCCCCACCCTTTTTCGGTGTGAACAGTATCGGTGCTGCGAAGGGTGAAGAACTCGGTCGAATGAACTCCTTCTCGAGCAGGTCATCCAGCTGCTTCCTCAGTTCATCCAGTTCAGGTTGGGGCTATCTACCGTGGTACCCTCCTTATTCGGCCGGGTGTGGTCGATTGCGTGAACCGGCACAATCACTCGGTGAGGGTCGGTTGGGTCGGGCGAGCGGCGTGACCTGTCAGTAGAGGGCCCGTCAGCTACTGACTCACAGCGTTTCCCTGCTGCTTTGTCTGTTTCTGCTGCTCAGCTTCCCCCTTTCCCTTAGCGTTTTCCGGTCATTCGCTTTTGAGGTGTCCCGGCCGATTGCACGCGAAGCAGCACCTTTTAAACGGTGTGGCAGCTGTCAGAACATTATAGTGCTTACATTTGTGTAGGCTATAGTGGGGTAGCCCATAAAGGGTACAACCCAATTAGGGTTAGTACTTGTACCCAACTCTTTGCTAGTTCATCCATCCTCGTTCGTTCTTTCTGACATGGTTTCAGAGCAGGTCCCTTCTATGACCGTTTTTTTTTTGGCCCACCACCTGCTGCCCTGCTAGCCACCCTTGCAACCCGTAGGCCGACCCGTAGGCTCCTAGCCCGGCCCGTCGCCCTTAGGCCCGACGCCCCTTGGCGTCGCCCGTCGCCCGTCGCCCCTAGCCCGGCCCCTAGTCGCTCGTCGCCCCTAGCCGCGGCCACGTCGCCCCCTAGCCCCTAGGCTCGGCCCCTTGGCCCCGTCGCCCCTAGCCGCGGCCCCTCGGCCCCGTCACCCCTAGCTGCGGCCCCTCGCGACCCGTCGCCCCTAGCTACGGCCCCTCGCGCCTCGTCGCCCTGTCGCCCCTAGCCGCGACCCGCCGCCCCTATCCGCAGCCCCGTCGCCCCTAGCCTCGGCCCCGTGGTCCCCCCCGCGACACGTCGCCCCTAGCCTCGGCCTCTCGGCCCCGTCGCCCCTAGCTGCGGCCACGTCGCCCCGTCGCCTCGGCCCCTTGGCCTCGTCGCCCGTAGACTCGGCCCCTTGGCCCCGTCGCCCCTAGTCGCAGCCCCTCGGCCCCGTTGCCCCTAGCCTCGGCCCTGTGGCCCCACGCGACCTGTTGCCCCTAGCCTCGGCCCCTAGCCTCGGCCCCGTCGCGCCTAGCCGCGGCCCTCGTCGACCCGTCGCCCCGTCGCCCCTAGCCTTGGCCCCTCGCGACCTGCCGCCCCTAACTGCGGCCCCGTCGCCCCTAGCCTCGGCCCCTCGTGACCCGTCACCCCTAGCCGCGGCTCCGGTGCCCCGTCGCCCCTAGCCTCGGCCCCTCGCGACCCGTCGTCCCGTCGCCCCGTCGCCCCTAGCCGCAGCCACTCGCGACCCGTCGCCCCTAGCCTCAGCCCCTCGGCCCCATCGCCCCTAGCCTCGGCCCCTAGGCCCCCGGCACCTCGGCCCCAAGGCCCCTCGGCCCTTTGGCCCCTTGCCCCCCCTCCCTTGGGCCCCTCGGCCCCTTGGCCCCTCGGCTCCCCCTTCGTGTTTGGCCCCTCGCCCCCCCCCCCTTCGTGTTTGGCCCCTCGGCCCCTAGGCTACTCGACCCCTCGGCCCCTTCAACCTCGGCCCCTCCGCCCCTTGGCCCCTAGGCCCTAGGCCCCTCGGCCCCTTGGCCCCTCGGCCCCTCGGCCCCCCCCCTTCGTGTTTGGCCCCTCGTCCCCTAGACCCCAGGCCCCTTGGCCCCTCGGCCCCCCTTCGTGTTTGGCCCCTCGGCCCCTAGACCCCAGGCCCCTCGGCCCCTTCGTCCCTGGCCCTGCGGCCCTGTCCCCCCCCCCCTAGGCCCTCGGCCCCTCGGGCCCTCGGACCCCTGGCCCCTCGGTCCCCCCTTGGCTCCTCGGCCCTTGGCCCCTAGGCCCCCGTCACCTCGACCCCTTGGCCCCTAGGCCCCTCGGCCCCTCGGCCCCAGCTGCTGCACTTACTACTGTTGCTACTGCTACTGCTAGTGCTGCCACTACTGCTCCTACGTACTGTGCCCCGATGGCTTCGCTTCGAGTTCTAGCGTTTGATCATGAGGGCCGACCGATTCAGTTTGACACGTGGCTTGATGATATGCAGCTGTACCTACTGAGCGATTCTAAGTACAGTGTTTCGTTGTTTGACCTAGCGTCAGGCGCTTCTACTGCCCCTCCCGCCACAGCTGACAGTGCGACTCGCTCACAGTGGCTTACTCGCGACGCTGCTGCCCGCTTAGCCATTCGCAACCACCTGCCGTTAGCTGAATGCGCTCACTTCGGACAGCAGAGGACAGCACAGGCACTGTACGCCGCAGTCGTAGCTAGCTACTCCTCGCCTGCCACTGCTGCTCTCGGCCGACTGCTACTGCCCTACCTGTTCCCCGAGCTGTCAGCTTTTGCCACAGTAGAGGACCTGGTTTCCCACCTGCGCACTAGCGACGCTCGCTACCGCGCTACCGTCCCTGCTGAGTTCCTTGACAGGAACCAGCCCCCGATGTTCATCACCCTCTACTTCATAGTCACTCGCCCCCCTGACTCTCTTCGCTCTGTCAGGGACCACTTTCTCTCCCTTGACCCCACCTCCCTCACTCTTGACCTCCTCGAGCAGCATCTCCTCGCAGCTGAGACTAGTGCAGTTGCTGTAGGTGCTGCTCGTGGCACTCCGGGCCCGCCCTTCTTTGAGGGGTGCTGCCCCTCCCCCCTTGCCCCCTCCTACGCCTCTGCAGCTGCTGCAGATGTCTCTGTTGCTGAGGAAGTCGGGGCTGCTTCTGCTAGTGCGAAGCGCCGAAGCATCAAGGGCAAGGGTGGCAGGGGTGGTGGAGGTGGCAGTGGTGGTGGTGGAGGTGGCAGCGGGAGCGGTGGTGGGGGCAGCAGTGGAGGTAGTGGAGGCAGTGGAGGTGGTGGCGGCGGTGGGTCTGGTGGCGGGAGTGGGGGCTCTAGTGGCGGCGGTGGAGGCAGCGGTGGGAGTGGCGGCAGTGGAGGCGGTGGGACTGGAGGCGGTAGGGCTGGACCTAGTCATGGAGGCCCTGGTGGTGGCCAGCGGCAGCAGCAGCAGCGTCGGAGCAAGACGAACTCGCCCCAGCAGCTTCGTGAGTGGTTGTTTCAGCGTGGGACGTCTGGGGGTAGTGATAGCTGCCTGTATGTCATTCGCACGGGTGTTCGTGCTTGTCAGACATGCGGGAAGCTTCACACTCAGCACCGCTGCTTCTCCCGCCTCAACAACGCTTGGCGTGCTGAGTTTGGTGACGACTTCGAGCTCCCTCGCTGGGCAGATCTGCTTAGGTCTAGGATTGCTATCTATGACCTAGACTTTGATGCTATTCTTTCTGCTATGTATGCTTTGTCTGTTAGTGCTGAGAGTGACTGTTACCAGTGTGTGCCGCTTGACCCAGGTATAGCTGCTACTGCTCTAGGTGCTAGTGAGTCTGGTACTCTCCCTGGTACTGCGCCTGCTGAGGCCTTGCACACCTTCACGTTGGACTCTGGCGCCTCGCGCTGTTTCTTTCGTGACAGCACCACTCTCACTAATCTCTCTGCACCTCTCCCGGTCAGACTGGATGACGCCTCTGGGGGCCCGGTCGTTGCCCGTTCCTCCACTGTCCTCCCGTGTCCGGCGGTTCCATCAGGCTCACTGTCAAGTCTTCACCTCCCCTCGTTCTCTACGAACTTGGTGAGTACCGCTGCCCTCCAGGATGCGATGGTCACTACCACCACTCCTGGGGGTCAGCGTGTGTCGATCTGCACGTGCACACGGACGGGGCGTCACCTGGCCACGTTCACTCGTCGGCCAGGGTCGAGTCTGTACACACTCGCTACCGAGCCTCCTTAGGTAGCTACGTCTGCTCAGGTGTCCGCGTCATGTCAGGTAGCCGCCCTCTTGCTCGTGTTGCCTCCTGTCGCACCAGACTCTTCTGTGGCACCACCGCCTGGGTCACCCCTCCCTGCCACGCCATCGTCGCATGCACTCTCGTCTTCTTGTCTCTAGTCTACCTAGGTCTCTGCCTCCCCTCCCACCCTCGCCTGCCCCGCCCTGCCTTCCTTGCATCGAGGGGCGGCAGCGCGCCGCTCCTCACTCCTCCTCGTTTCCCCCGACGACTGCTCCCCTGCAGACTCTCCACATGGACGTGTGGGGCCCAGCCCGCGTTAGTGGACAGGGCCGCGAGCGCTACTTTCTGATAGTAGTTGACGACTACACGCGGTACACCACGGTCTTCCCCTTGCGCAACAAGGGCCAGGTCGTTGATGTCTTGATCCCTTGGATCCGCATAGTCCGTCTCCAGCTCCGCGAGCGGTTCGGCCAGGACCTTCCTGTCCTGCGTCTGCACTCTGACAGAGGTGGTGAGTTCTCCTCCAACCTCTTGCGGGACTTTTGTCGTGGGGAGGGCATGCTCCAGTCGTTCACGCTTCCGGACTCCCCTCAGCAAAATGGGATTGCTGAGCGCCGCATTGGCTTAGTCATGGAGGTCGCTCGTACCTCCATGATCCATGCGGCTGCTCCCCATTTTCTGTGGCCGTTTGCGGTCCGGTACGCTGCGCATCAGCTCAACCTTTGGCCCCGTGTCTCCTTGCCGGAGACCTCGCCCACACTGCGTCGGACGGGGGAGGTTGGCGATGCGTCGGTGTTCCGGGTCTGGGGTTCTCGTGCCTTTGTTTGCGATACGTCCGCGGACAAGCTCTCCGCCCGGGCTATCCCCTGCGTCTTCCTTGGATTTGTCCCTGACGCGCCTGGCTGGCAGTTTTACCACCCCACCTCGTGCCGTGTCCTCCCTTCTCAGGACGTCATGTTTGACGAGTCGTTTCCCTTTTACCGTCTCTTCCCCTACCGCTCCGCCCCTCCCCCGCCCCCACCGCTCTTCCTTGCTCCCACTCCCCCTCCGGTAGACCCCCTCCCGCCCAAGGGTCCTGCTCCCTCCGGTGTGTCTCGGGTAGACCCTCTCCCTGGTAGTGCGCCTGTCGAGGTGGCTGTCGGCTCAGGTGCTGCTCGAGGAGCTGCGTCTGGGGGTGCTGAGTCTGGGGGTGCGGAGCCGGGGGGTGCGGGGTCTGAGGGTGCTGGGTCTAGGGGTGCTGAGCCTGGGGGTGAGGAGCGTGGGGGTGCTGAGCCTGAAGGTGTTGAGCCTGGGGGTGCTGAGTCGGAGGGTGCGGAGTCTGGGGGTGCTGAGCCTCGGGGTGCTGCTTTGTCTGGAGGTCCTGCTGGTGCTTTGCCGCGACTGTCTCCGCAGCAGCTGCGTGAGTGGCTTGTTCGGCGCGCACGACTTTGGCGTGGATCTATAGGAGCTGGAGGCGCTGGAGACGCAGGAGCTGGGGGTGCTGGAGCTGGAGACCCTATGGAGTCTGGAGCTGCTAGAGTTGGAGGCTCTTGCACTGGTGGCGCCGGCGCTGGAGGTGCTGGTGCTGGAGGAGCTGGAGTTGGAGGCACTGGCGCAGGAGGCGTTGGAGCTGCGGGAGCTGGAGCTGTTGATCCTGGAGCTGGAGGTGCTGGAGGCACTGTGCGGCCGCGACCGTACTTCTTTCCCCTGCTTCAGCAGTTTCTTGGTGTCCCGTCTTCTACTGGCCTTACTCCTCCCCTCCTGTGTCCACCGCCAGACCAGTCGGGGCCACTGTTACTGTCAGCCTCCCCACTGCCTGCTCCCTCTCCTTACACTGAGCAGTCCGGCGGTCTTACAGAGCGTCGTGAATCTGCGTCTCGTCCTGTCTCGCCTGTTCGCACTGCTCGTCGCGTTCCTCGTTCGCGTCCTCCTCCTGTCCCCAGCACGGACGCTATGGCACTCTGTCCTTCCTCTGTTTCACTGCGTGTTCCTCTGCCTGCACCTCCTGAGTCCTCTTTTCTTGCCGTCCCTGACCCTGAGTCTGACCGCGCTCGTGCTGCCAGTCCCACTGTCGCTCGTCTCCTCGCCACTGCTGTCACTGACCCTTCCTTTGAGTCTGCTGCTCCGTCTGCTCTCGTTGCTGAGCTGCTTGACTTTGCTGCTGCCTGCCGTCTAGACTACGCCACTGCTCTTGTTGCTGAGTCTGTGTCTGCCAGTCCTCCGTCCGTCGGGGGTGAGTGTGCTCTTGGCACGGACGTCTTTGAGGACAGGCAGGAGGACTTTGAGTCTCTTGCAGCTGCTGTACCTCGTTTCGCTTCCATGCTGCTTGCCCCTGAGGGAGACCCGGATGCACCAGACATCCCGACCCCGCGCTCTTACGCAGAGGCGATTACGGGTCCTTACTCCTCTCAGTGGCAGACGGCCATGGATGTCGAGATGGCATCCTGGAAGTCCACAGGCACCTACGTCGATGAGGTTCCCCCTCATGGGGCGAACATAGTCTATGGCATGTGGATCTTCAGGGTGAAGCGGCCACCGGGTTCTCGGCCTGCCTTCAAGGCGCGTTACGTTGCTCGAGGCTTCAGTCAGCGACAGGGAGTTGACTACTTCCAGACCTTCTCCCCCACCCCGAAGATGATTACTCTTCGGGTGTTGCTGCACGTCGCTGCTCAGCTTGACTACGAGTTGCACTCTCTGGACTTCAGCACAGCTTTCCTGCAGGGCAGCCTGCACGAGGAGATCTGGCTGCGCCGCCCACCTGGCTTCACTTGGTCGTTTCCTGCAGGTACCCAGTGGAGCCTCCGCCGGCCAGTCTACGGATTCCGTCAGGCGCCTCGCGAGTGGCACGACACACTGAGGACTACACTTGCGGCTCTTGGGTTTGCTCCTTCTACTGCTGACCCGTGGCTGTTTCTTCG
Source organism: Closterium sp. Naga37s-1 (assembly GCA_947471745.1). NCBI lineage: Eukaryota > Viridiplantae > Streptophyta > Zygnematophyceae > Desmidiales > Closteriaceae > Closterium > Closterium sp. Naga37s-1. The sequence goes on from CANJKZ010000903.1 coordinate 1,418,637, forward strand.
CACCGACACCTCGCTACCGCCGTTCTACATCCTCGTGTACGTAGACGACCTCGTCTTTGCCACTGCTGACACTGAGGCACTGACCCTTGTGAAGTCGGAGCTGCAGAAGAGACACACCTGCAATGACCTGGGTGAGCTGCGCAGCTATCTTGGCTTGCAGATCACCCGGGACAGAGCACGGCGCACCATCACCCTGACTCAGTCACACATGGTGCACCAGGTCCTTCAGCGCTTTGGCTTCTAGTTCTCCTCGCCATAGCCCACTCCTCTGTCTACCAGCCACTCACTCTCAGCCCCACCTTCGGACGAGTTCGTAGAGCCGAGTGGTCCGTACCCAGAGCTTGTGGGTTGCTTCATGTACCTGATGACATGCACACGACCTGACCTCGCGTACCCTCTCAGCCTCCTGGCTCGCTACGTGGCTCCCGGTAGGCACCGAAAGGTGCACTGGGATGCTGCGAAGAGTGTACTGCGTTACCTGTGCAGTACGTCGGGCATGGGGCTCGTGCTTGGAGGACGGGGTCCAGTTGTCCTCACTGGTCACGCAGATGCTTCGTGGGTTGACGACTCGTTCGTTCTTTCTGACAGCAGCGGCATTCGCGACGTCGGCTCGTATCGTGGCGCCTTCGTTTGTCCGACGAGACCGATGTCCCCAATTGCTGCTACTTCCGTAGGACCCCGGTCTCGGTCGGCGGAAAAAATCGAGCTTCTCCACCATAGCGAGAATCTCCTGAAAGTCGGTGACCCCGCGGAGCTGGATTTCCTGAGCGATTTCGTGCTTCAGGCTGCCGATGTAGCAGTCGATGCGCTCGCCCTCGTGCATGTATCCCACCTGCTCACACAGTGCCAGAAACCCGCTGGTGTAATCCTGGACGGAACCGAGTTGGCGCCAAGTGCAGAGCTTTTTACGCGCCGCGATCGAAGCCACAATTGGCTCAAATCAAGCACACAGACCTATGCACCACGCGTCCCATATGCGATGTTGGGGCACCTCCACGAAATACGACGGCGCCCAGGGTCTGGTTTGTCCTTCTCGTGATGGTAGAGTCGCGTAGTCTGTCGGCTTCGTGACGATGACACGCCACCAATCCATGGCGGGTCCTCGCAGCAGCGACACGGCGTAACGAATCTTCGCTGTATCCTCCGAGATGTAGTTGGCGTCGAAGAAAACGTTCATCGTGAACAACCACGCGTGAACGTTAGGACCACCCCGTTGACTCGGGCCAAAGCATGGCGGACACTCCGGCTTTAGCGGCATCGGCGACTACAATGTTGACTCGCCGGTCGGTACTGAAATTGTGACGCGAGGTTGACTTCTGGCTGCATTCGTCGCTTCGGGGTGTGTCGTGCCGTGGTCGTCGTCTCCGTCGTTGCGGAAGACGCCATCACTGTCCGCGCTCGCGGGTTGCCCCACAATTCTGTGCTATGATGATTGTGGTGCGGGTTGTCCCGGTGTGCCTTGTGCCTTGTGTTTGTTGTGCTCGTGCGACTTCATTTTGCAGGGACGTGCAATCTGCCATCAACGTCGCGATTTCTTCAGAGCTTTCGCAAAGTTGCTACAGCAGTTCGTTCAAACGGTTCTGCGTGAGTGTAGTGACGTCGATGTGTTCAGCCATTTCAAAGGGTGTCGGCTCAGCTTAGTCTAGGCGCAGTCGTGGCTGCATGCGTTCACGAGAGAACGCGAGGACATCGGCTCCTAGGTGTTAAGGGGCGTGCGTCCCTTCGAGTGAAAAATCAAAAGTTGATTTCCTGGGGTGCGGAGATGCGCGGTCCAAAAAGGAAAGAGGCTCTGATACTAAGTGTTACGGGTGCAATGGAACGAAGTAGCGAGGATGGCACTAGATGTCAAAAGAGTACATAGTGTGAGCGAAGGCATGAGCGAATACTTATGTGCGAAAACATGCAACGGTTACGCGGTGCGTGCGAGCTAGCTAGTGCTACGCTGGCATGGAGGTTCGGGCTAGTCCCGAAGTGTAGGCCGACTCGGCTGGGCCAGCGATGCAAGGTTTGGTGAAACATTCCGTGCGAAGTTGGCGAAGCCCCGTTAGTAGTAACGGGCGAACAACGGCTGCTGCTGTACGCGATGTTGTTGGTCGTGGTAAGGAATGTCGAGAAAATTCCTTCCAAAAGGACAGACCCGACCGAGGTTGCTACATGACGGACTACATCTTTAGAGGTCAGATATATGTCAAAGTAAAATCTTACTTGTAGGCTATAGTGGGGCAGTCCTTATGGGGTACAGCACTTCTAGGGTTAGTACCTGTACCCCAACTCTTGCTAATCCAATCCTTCCTGCATAGTGATTCTGACATGGTATTCAGAGCAGGAAACCTGTTAAGTTTTTAGGGCCCACCGATAGTTCCGCTCGTTCCTGCCCGAAGCGCCCTTGCGCTGTCCGGCCCTGCTCGCACAGTGTCGCACTGCCCTGCAGGTACTCACACTGCCTGCCCCCCGCACGTCGGGCCCTGCTGCAGCCTGCGAGTTGCGCCCTGCTGCCCTGCCCAGCGCGCGCTGCCCTGCCCTGCAGCCCGCGCCCAGCTGCCCTGCAGCCCGTGCATCGCGCTGCCCTGCCCTTAGGCCCGCGCGCCGCCCTGCCCTACAGCTTGCGAGCTGCACCGCCTTGCCCTGCAGCCCAGCGCGCCGCGCCCTGCTTCTTTGCCCAGCGCGCGCCCCACTGTCCTGCGCGTCGCGCCCTGCTGCAGCCCGCGTGTCGCACTCTGCTGCTCCGCGCGTAGCGCCCTGCTGCAGCCCGCGCATCGCTCTCTACTGCTCCGCGCGTCGTGCCCTACTGCAGCCCGCGCGTCGAGCTCTGCTACCCCGTGCGTTGCGCCCTGCTGCAGCCCGCGCATCGCGCCCTGCTGCCCTGCACAGCGTGCGCCCTGCTTCCCGCGCCGCCCAGGCCGAGCCGCGCCGCCCAGCCCGAGCCGCACTGCCCAACCCAAGCCGCCCTGCTGCTACTACTGCTGCTGCTGCTGCTGCTCGTGCTACTACAGCTGCTGGTGGAGGTGCTGCTGGGAGTGCTGGAGGTGCCGCCGCCCAGCCCCACCGAGCCGCCCTCCTGCTACTACTGCTGCTGTTGCTTCTGCTCGTGCTACTGCTGCTGCTGGTGGAGGTGCTGCTGGGAGTGCTGGAGGTGCTGGAGGTGCTGGAGGTGCGGCTGGGAGTACTAGAAGTGCTGCTGGTGCTGGAGGTGCTGGACCTACTACTGACCGTCACGGCAGTTGCAGCGGCCAGGGGTGGACAACAGCGGTCACTGCCTCTCCCGGACGACACCACCCCTCAGTAGCTTCGTGAGTGGGTTATTCAGCGAGGCAGTCCTGGTGGTGGAGGTTTTGGTTTTATATGGCCTCAGCGACCTCACGACTGTGCTTCTCAGCGATGCGTCCCTGGTAGTGTAGAGGCTGCTACTCTCGGTTCTAGTGAGTCTGTTGTCGCTCCAGGTGCTTGTGAGTCTGCTGCAGCTCTAGGTGCTCGTGAGTCTGCCGACTCTCTAGGTGCTAGTGTGTCTACTGTCACAGGTCCTGCCTCATCTGAGGCCTTGCACACATTCACGCTTGACTCGGGCGCGTCACGTTGCTTCTTTTGTGATTGCACCACAGTCACACCACTAGCAGCACCTGTCCTAGTCTCACTGGCTGACCCCACTAGGGGCCCAGTAGTTGCGCGAGCCTCCACTGTCCTCCCGTATCCGGGAGTCCCCTCCGGGGCTCTCTCAGGTCTCCACCTCCCCGCGTTCTCGACGAACTTGTTGAGCAATGCAGTTCTCCAGGATGAATGGGTTGACACCTTCATTCCTGGAGGACAGCGTGTGGCAATCTGTAAGTGCTCACGGACTGGCCGACACCTTGCTACGTTCACTCGTCAGCCTGGGTCCGGTCTGTACACCCTGACCACTGCGTCTGCACAAGTGGTTGAGTCAAGTCAGGTGGCTGTGTCGAGTCGGGTGTCAGCGCCTGGTTAGCTTGCAGTGTCTTGCTCGTGTCGGGTACTCTCTCACCAGACTCTCCTCTGGCACCACCGCCTAGGTCACCCCTCGCTGTCGCGTCTCCGCAGCATGCACTCCCGTCTCCTTGTCTCTGGCCTTCCCAGGTCCCTGCCCTCCCTCCCGTGCTTGCCTGCACCGCCGTGCCTTCCCTGCGTCGAGGGGCGGCAGCGTGCCGCTCCTCACTCCTCCGAGTTTCCTCCGACCACTGCTCCTCTGCAGACTCTCCACATGGACGTGTGGGGCCTGGCCCCCGTCGGTGGAACGGACCAGGAGCGCTACTTCCTGCTGGTTGTTGACGACTACACACGCTACACCACAGTCTTCCTCTTGCAGCGCAAGGTGGACGTCAGCAGTGTTTTGATCCCCTGGATCCATGCTACTCGTCGCCAGCTGCGCGAGCAGTTTCGTCGGGACTTGCCAGTCCTGCGTCTGCACTCTGACAGGGGTGGTGAGTTCTCTTCTGGCCTCCTTGAGGAGTTCTGTCGAGACGAGGGCATCTGCCAGACGTTCACGCTTCCGACCTCTCTTCAGCAGAATGGGATTGCTGAGTGTCGCATTGGCTTGATCATGGAGGTTCCTCGTACCTCCATGATCCATGCAGCTGCTCCCCATTTCCTGTGGCCGTTTGCGGTCCAATATGCTGCGCATCAGCTCAACCTCTGGCCCTGTGTCTCTGAGCCAGAGACCTCGCCCACACTCCGGTGGACGGGGAAGATTGGCGATGCGTCAGTGTTTTGGGTCTAGGGCGCGCTCTCCCTTGTTCGCGATGCCAAAGCGAGCAAGCTCTCCTCTCGCACTCTCCGCTGCGTCTTCCTTGGCTTCCCCACCGACGCCCCGCCGTGGCAGTTCTACCACCCACGCGCGCGTCGAGTCTTCTCCTCCCAGGACGTCACCTTTGACGAGTCTGACTGTTTCTACAGACTACACCCGCACGCGTCCCACCCGGTCCCCCTAGCGCCTCTTTTCCTGGTACCAGTCCCACCCCCGGTAGACCCCCTCCCCCCACAGGGTCCTGCTCCCTCAGGTGTGTCTCAGGTAGACCCACCCCCCTTGGTTGAGCCTTTGGAGATCTCTTCTGACTCCTCTGGCCCGACTGAGGGGGGTGACCCCGCCGCTGACGACACGGCGGCCACTCGCCGCTCTCCACGCTTGGAGACCCGCCTCTGGTTTTTTGCCTCGGCCGTCTTCGCCGCCTCCGCAACCTGCTGCTGTGGACTCTGGAGCTGAGACTGCTGGTGCTGAGCCTGGGGGTGCTGCGACTGGGGGTGCTGGTTCTGGGGATGCTGCGACTGGGGGTGCTGACTCTGGGGGTACTGCGAGTCCTAGTGGCGGTGGAGCTGTGGGTGACCCTGCTGGAGGTCCTGGAGCTGGACAGCCACCGCGGACTGATCTACTTGAGACGCTCTCGCTGCAGACGATTCGTGCATGGATCGTTCAGCGAGGCAGTCCTGGTGGTGGAGGGTACGGTCCTGCTGGTGCTGGAGCTGCTAGTCCCGGAGGTTCTTGAGGTGCTGGAGGTACTGCTGGAGGTACTAGAGGTGCTGATGCTGTTGGAGGTACTGGAGATGCTAGTCTTGGAGGTACTGGAGGTGTTGCTGGTGCTGGAGGTGCCAGAGCGACTAGTCCTGGAGGTGCTACTAGTGCTGGAGGTGCTGGACCTACTAGTCCTAGAGGTACATCTGGTGCATGAGGTGCTGGAGCTACTGGCACAGGAGGTGCTGGTGCTGCTGGAGCTCGAGGTACTGGAGGTGCTGGAGCTGCTGGTCCTGGAGGTGCTCGTACTGGAGGTGCTGGAGCTGCCGGAGCAGGTGGTGCTGCTGGTGCTGGAGGTGCTAGACGTACTGGAGCTGCTGGCACTGGAGGTGCTGGTGCTACTGGTGCTGGAGCTGCAGGAGCTGCTTGTCCTGGAGGTGCTTGTACTAGAGGTACTGGAGCTGCCAGAGCTGGTGGTGCTACTAGTGCTGGAGGTGCTCGTACTAGAGGTGCTAGAGCTGCCGGAGCAGGTGGTGCTGTTGGTGCTGGAGGCGCTGGAGGTGCTACTGAAGCTGCTGGCACTGGAGGTACTGCTGGTGCTGGAGGCGCTGGAGCTGGAGGTACTGGAGGTACTGGAGGTGCTGGAGCTGCTGGTCCTGGAGGAGCTCGTATTAGAGGTGCTGGAGCTGCTGGAGCAGGTGGTGCTGATGGTGCTGGAGGTGCTGGTGCTGCTGGTGCTGGAGGAGCTGGAGCTGCTGGTACTGCCCTGCACCGACTGTTTTTCTACCCACAGCCGCTGTCGTCCCTGCCGCCGCCTGACTCGGTCCTTCGCCAGGTTCTTAGTCTCCCGTCTTCCACTAGCCTCACTCCACCTCTCCTGTGTCCACCGACAAACCAGTCTCAGCCACAGCTACTATCTGGCTCCTTGCTGCCTACTCCTGCTCCTTACAGTGAGGTGACTTAGTCCCTGACTGAGCGTCGTGAGCCTGAGACTCGTGCTTCCACACCTGTTCGTGCTCGTCGTGTCGCCCGTCCTCGTCCTCCTGCTGTCCCAGGCACTCACGGTATGGCACTTTGTCCTTCCTCTATTCCACAGCGTGTTGTCCTGCTTGAGCCTCCCACGCCCTCTCTTCCGCACGTTCCTGACCCTGGGTCTAACCTTGCTCGTGCTGCCAATCCTACTGTCACTCGTCTCCTCGCTACTGTCGTCACTGACCCTGACTTTGAGTCTACTGCAGCGTTTTCCCTAGTCACTGAGCTCGTCGACTTTGGAGCTAGGAGTCGTCTCGACTACGTCGCGGGTCTTATTTCTGAGTTTGAGTCTATCTGTCCTCCGTCCGTCTGGGGTGAGCCTGCCCTTAGCAGTGACGTCCTTGAGGACAGGCAGTTTGAGCTTGAGTGTCTTGCGGCCGCTTTTCCTCGTTTCGCACCCATGCTGCTTTGCCCTGAGGGAGACCCAGATGCACTTGACATCCCTACCCCGCGCTCTTACGCTGAGGCGATAGCGGGTGAGTACTCCTCTCAATGGGAGACAGCCATGGACGCAGAGATGGCTTCTTGGAAGTTCACAGGCGCCTTCGTCGACGAGGTTCCTCCTCCTGGGGCGAACATAGTCGATGGCATGTGGATTTTCAGAGTGAAGCGACCGCCGGGTTCTCGGCCTGCCTTCAAGGCACGTTATGTTGCTCGAGGCTTCAGTCAGCAACAGGGGGTCGAATTCTTTCAGACCCTCTCCCCCACCCCGAAGATGACTACTCTTCGGGTGTTGCTGCACGTTGCAGCACAGCGTGACTACGAGCTGCACTCCCTCGACTTCTCCACAGCTTTCTTGCAGGGCAGCCTTTACGAGGAGATCTGGCTGCACCGCCCACATGGCTTCAATGGGTCGTTTCGTATGGGTACCCAGTGGAGACTCCGGCGGCCAGTCTACGGTCTCCGCCAGGTGCTCCGAGAGTGGCACGACACACTGAAGACTACACTTGCGGCTCTTGGGTTTGCTCCTTCCTCTGCGGACCCGTCGCTGTTTCTACGCACCGACACTACTTTGCCGCCGTTCTACGTTCTCGTGTACGTCCACAACTTGGTTTTTGCTACTGCTGACACTGAGGCGCTGGGCCTAGTGAAGGCGGAGCTGCAGGAGAGACATACATGCACTGACCTGGGTGAGCTGCGTAGCTATCTTGGCTTGCAGATCACCCGAGACAGAGCACGGCGCACCATCACCCTGACTCAGTCACACATGGTGCACCAAGCCATTCGACGCTTCGGCTTCCAGTACTCCTCCCCACAGCCCTCTCCTCTTTCTACCGGCCACTCGCTCTCAGCACCACCTTCGGACGAGTCCGTAGAGGCAAGTGGTCCGTACCCAGAGCTTGTGGGTTGCCTCATGTACCTGATGACGTGCACACGACCTGACCTCGCGTACCCTCTCAGCCTCCTGGCTCGCAATGTGGCTCTCGGTAGACACCGAAAGGTGCAATTTGATGTTGCGAAGAGGGTACTGCGTTGCTTGTACAGTATATCGGGCATGGGGCTCGTGCTTGGAGGACAGGGTTCAGTGGTACTCACAAGACACTCCGACGCTTCTTGGGCCGACGACCAGGCGACTCAGCGTTCGTCACAGGGTTACACCTTCAGTCTTGGCTCTGGTTATGTATCGTGGAGGTCCACTCGTTCTTCTTCTGTGCTTGGTTACAGCTGTGAGGCCGAGATCTACGCTGGGGCCATGGCTGCACAGGAGCTACGCTGGCTGACCTAACTGCTGACCGAATTGGGGGAGCGGCCTTGTTCTCCTCCAGTTCTGTACGGCGACAACAAGGCCATGCTTGCCTTGTGTCGGGAGCAGGGACTGGAGCACATAACAAAGCACATCGCTCTTCGCTACTTTCTTGCTCGAGAGCTGCAGCAGCGTGGTCAGCTTTGTCTTTCTTACGTGGCCTCTCGAGCCAACACTGCTGATGTGTTCACCAAGGCCCTCGGGTCTGGTGATCTTCAACGTTATTGCACTGCTCTTGGGCTTCTGCCCGTTCTACCTCACCTGTTTGTCTCTTGATCTTGCACTTGTTGTGCATTGATATCTATGTTTATGCCTGCATGTTTCCTCTTGCTAGGTTATGATCGGTGTACTGCCTTGCTATTATAACTCTGCATGTGAACTGGCCTTGTGGCCGCTTGCTTGTGCTCGGATTGTGTGGTGTCCTTGAGATCCACCCCGAGCTTTGCTTTGCTCTGCTCTGTTGTCTTGCTTGACTGGTCTTGTGACCGTCTTGTTGTCCCCCACTTAGCCTATGGGGGTGTCAAAGTACAATCTTACTTGTAGGCTATAGTGGGGCACTCCTGATGGGGTTCAGCACTTCTAGGGTTAGTACTTGTACCCCAACTCTTTCTAATCCAATCATTCTTTCAGAGTGATTCTAACAATATAAATTAGTCACTCATATACTTGCCAGGTTGATACTAGTTCATAATCACAACCGAGCGATCTCACACGGCATCAGCTCTATAAATTTTTACAAATTGCAGCACGCCAAGCGGATACATGAGAATAAATAACGGTCGCTGTACGAAGGAGCATTCATCACGCAATGTGCATCATTGTACAATGTCCATATTATCACTATATATTTTTGTAGGTATGGCTCGCTAGGGCCCACAGCATTTCCTTATTTATCTGTATAGTTATATTTATGAATCTGATAAAAGCCTGAATAGCCTGTCAACTGGCTCACTAACAGATAAGTTGAACTTAAAAAAAAAAAAGCAGTTAGGAGCCTTTTACATATGAGAGCACATATCTGTATGCCACACACTGCTTTGCTCAGCATGTAGAACGACGACTTCACAGAAGCGATGGAGACTGTACAGATTCTCAATGAAAAGCTGAGCGATGATACGTGCATACAACACCGATGAATGATGACACTTCTTCGATGTCAGGCAGATGGATACGACTGCAATTTGTCGCTGCAATATCATTCGTGGAAATTTTCTGCGTTTCTGTGGATCACCCAGCCGATCTCCAAGTACTTCACTTCAGATTTACATTCACCCCCATGAAATGGGTTTTGGATCTTTGATTCACCCCCATGTTGTGGTAGTGGATATATGTTTTAGCAGAGGTTTTCTGAAAGTTCAAACAGCCTATACACTTGAACAAAGTGTGTCGAGGGTGGTTCTTTACAGTTCGAAGACTAAACACCCTCCCAACCGACGACCGCGCATGCACAACATTTTGGGACAAGTCTTGAGCTTCAGCATTGCTCACGGTACAGTTCTTTTGGCATCTGTAGGACAAAGGGGGGATCTAGAGGGCTGAGGCTGTCACAATACACTTAATACACAGCTGCATTTTATCTCAACATGAATCAATACCTTAACAGGAGTGCATTTACTACTTAGCGCGAAGGACGACCCACCAGATGCAACAATTCTGAACAGAACAGAGGCTGTCGCCCATGCTTTCGTCACGAGGTTTGAGATTACCCCCCTATTTTGTAGTTCGTCATAAGTTGTCCTGTGGCGAAAGGTGCCAGTGACAAAAGGCGCGGAATCGTTTCATTGTTTTAAAAACGAGTGTGATGCGCCTATTGATAATGTGTTGTAGTCTTGTACTTTGATGGTGTATGGAAAGCAAATTTGCCAAATCGGCAGCTTGCCTGCAATCGATTCATCAATCGCGACCTGTACCAGCGCATTCCTGCCGTTGCCATCTTTCCACGTCGCAGAGCCATCTTTTTCATATCTTTCATTGGTTGTCACCAGAAATCCCAGATCTTTTCCTTCTAGAGCATTCACTGTGCCTTTGTCGGGTACTAAGATTTTCCAGCCTGTCTTCGCTTCCCTTCCCTTTCCCGAGACTGAGAAAGAAAACATTTCAAAAAGGCTTTTTGCTAAGTGGAAGGTTAAAACCACGGGGAGACAAGTGACCACGGGGAGTCGACGTGGCGAGATTACAGCGAACCACAACAGAGTTGAGGACTTGGAGGGAGGCATGGAAAGCCAATGAGTCAACAAAACCATTCCACTCAACCCCTCCACCAGCAAAGCCAAGCCACACAAGTGCAGACGCTACCTGATGTGTGAATCTGAGAGACATGCGGCGGCCTAGACAGCCACGACGAGTCCTCTCCTCCTCTCCTACAAACCCTTGCCATTTCCATAGCCTTGGGAACATCAGTCGGAATTAGTCTGTTCAACCGTCGTTCCTCGTGGCAGTAGTAGCCCACATTCCATAACAGCTAGTCAGTCAAATTTTTGTTGCTTCATCCTCGAAGATTGTCTTTGATTCTACCAACATCTTCACGATGTTCACAGCCATTGCAGCACGAAGCTCGAACAAGCGAGCAGGAGCAGTGTGCCTCGACGAGACGGCTAGAATAGACCCACATACCACCATGTTCATCGACCATTCCTTCCGCTCCTCGCGCTCTTTCGCGACGCTCGACACGTCAGCATCTCAGCGGCCGCCTGGCCCACCCGCGGCCGCGCAACAGATCGTACCGCAGGTCCGAGCCCCAGAAGGAGGTGACGGCGCGATGCTATCGATGCTATCAGTGGATCACGTGACGCTGCCTTCTCAAACCTTATCTGGAAATGTCGAAGAAGCCGCGGATCTGTTTTCCCCCGAAGGCTGCGTGATTCCTTCCAAGAAATTTAGATTAGGGCCGGCCGAAGACCGTGTTGATTCAGCGGCCGTGCTGGGGGCTTCGTTGCTTCTATCAAGGCCGCTTGTAGCGGGGTTAGCTGGCGACCGATCCGTTCCTTCCATCGACGAAGACTACCTAGCGTCGCAGCCGTCCTTATCGCCTCTACTGAAACAGCAGCCTGACGCCACTTCGCCAGTTCTCGTCGTCTCTTCCGCGATTAACAGCGAACCTGATTACAGCTTTTGCAGCTTCGGACAGCGCCAGACGTGGCGGTTTGAAGCAGGTTCTCCCGACGAGGAAACGGAGGAAGCGGATGAAGCGGTTGCAAACAGTAACGGCCCATTCTCATTCTACGTTGACGATGATGATGTTGATGAAGAAGATGATTGTGACGATGCAGCGGAAAGCGGCGCGGATTGTCAATCATGGCGGCTAGTCGTTGATCTGACTCTTCAGTGCACGAGGGGCCGCCTCTGGGGATGCTCTGACGTGATTGGCTCCATCGATTTCGATGATTCGGGTAACTATTTTGCCACTGGTGGCATTTCACGAAAGATTCGCGTGTATTCGCTATCGTCGCTCCGTTCGCTCAAGGAACGGAAGCTGGAGGGATGGCGGGAAAGATGGGGACGACGGAGCTGTGAGATCGGACCAGCAATGGCGGATTCGGCGGGCGACGCGGAGTTTTGCAACTACGGATTATCTCGCGCGGGTTCGCGACGAGGAAAGCGACGCGCTGCGTCGACGAGCGATCTTCGACGGTACGCCGAAGCTTCGGACAGAGACGATGCAGACGAGGAGGAGGCGTGCGTACTCGACACGGACCAATCAGCGTCCAAGATCCTATGCTGCGCTGCGAAATTAAGTTCCGTGATGTGGGTCCCCGGATCTAATGGCATTATAGGCGCGGGTGACTATGACGGGGTCTTTGCGGAGTGGGACATCGAGAAGGGGCTCTGCGTGATAGAGAGGGAGGAGCACGAGGGACAGCGCATCTGGTCCGTCGATTACTCGCATTGGATGGGGTCCAACGGCAAGCCGATGTCCGTTACGGCATCGAACAACGGGGCAGTATGCCTCTGGTCGGCAGACTCGGAAGACAGCGTGGGGATGATCCGATTGGCTTCCGGCAAGCGTGCAATCTGCAGTGCGAAATTCGGTCCAGCTAAGGGTGGCGAGAATCTTCTCGCATTGGCCGGAGCCGATTCGAAAGTGTACTTGTACGACCTTCGGAATCTCCAGGAGCCGCTTCTTTCGCTCGCAGGGCACCAACGAACCGTGAGCTTCGTGCGATTCATGGGCCCGGGCTCCCTGGTTTCCTCATCCGTCGATTCTACCGTCAAGCTGTGGGACGTCACGGGTTCGAATCCCAGCAACAGCGTTTCTGCATTGACCAGCTCCCCCAGCCGGATACCTAAAGCTGCTAGTGGTAGTGCGACCAGCGATCGTTCTAATCTTCCAGTCCCAGGAGTCTCTAATCACCTGCGTGCGAGCTGCGACGACCATCTTAACGTGCGGAACTTCGTCGGGTTATCCGTCAGAGAGCTAGACGGCGGTTCAAGCTTCTGCCGCGGCGGTACCACCAGGTGCGGCAAGGGGACGTCAGGTTCGGCGGGTGGTTCGGGAGCCGGGCTTATCGCAACAGGCTCTGAGAGCAACGAGCTGGTGATTTACCACGTGGACTCCAAATCCCGGTGCAGTTGCGCCTTGAAGTTTGACTTTGGCTTCGCTAAGCCGCCCGGGAACCACGGGAGTTCTGACAGTAAGGGACGGTCTAGAACCCCTACTTTGGGAATGTCCGGGAGAGAGAGCAGCAGCGGGGGAGAGATGAGGGGAAGCGGAAGCAGAAGCGGCGGTGGTGGGGGAAACGTTTTTGTGAGCGCTGTTGGTTGGCAGCAGCGCTCAGACAGTGACCTGCTTGCTGCTGCCAATTCTCAAGGAGTAGTGAGGATTCTTCGCACCCAGTGTGAATAGTTGAGATACATGTGTGCACGAACATAGTGAATTCTTTTAGAGGTTCTTTTAATAATCATCCATTTCTCACTTAGTTGAGATACATGTGTGCACGAACATAGTTTTTGTAAGGATACACAAATCCTTGCTGCAGAACTTGTTGGCGAGTACAACCCCAAGGGTCAAGTGAATCTCACGTTCGGCCTATTTCGCCTCCGCACCAATCGCGACCTTTCACGAGCCATCCTCGCCCGACCTCTTCGCCTAGCTAGGATTTCCCCTATTTAGGCTCGCTACTTTCCTTGTATCGTCATTCAGCATATTCAACCATTCTTGTTATTCGTTATTCTGCGCACTCTGCATGTTCATTCATAACAGTTTTCCCTCCTGACTGCAAGGCTGAACCGTAGGTCTGTTCTATGACACTCTATGGTTTAGGGTGAACTTTACGACCACCTTTCAGCAAGTCAAAATAGTATGTAAGACAACACTGGTAACACAAAAATGCATGTTAACAGCCACGATTTTGCGGCTGAAAAGCTCCCATATGCAATAAAGCTCACACTGAAAAACATTTCCATATTTAGTGAAATGGGAAACAATTACTCTGCTGCTTTGAACCTCTTCTGTGCATGTTCTTCACTTGCTGCCCTCTCCATGCTTGCACTCCTCTCCATTCTATAATGCCGCCCCCCAGCCTCCTCTCCTCCCATACCTCCTGCCGTTCCCCCCTCTCCCCCTTCCGCAGCAGCAGCTGCAGCAGCGGCTGCATGGTCTGCCATGGCTGAACCTGCCCCAAGTCCGGCCATTCCTCCTCCCACCCCACGCATCCCAGGCATGGCAGCCAGGCTCGGGTGCAGCCCTCCTCCTGCTGCTGCGGCTGCTGCTGCTGCAGCTGCTGCAGCAGCAGCATAATTATGAGGGGAAATACCCGGACAAGGGAGGTGCATACCCCCTGCACGCAGAGCCTCGAGTGAATACGCCCCATGGTGTGCTGCCGCTGCTGAAAGAGCAGCCGCATGGTGATGGGAGGCATACGACTGGAGAGACTGAAAAGACGCATGAGAGTGCGCTGCTCCTGAGGCTCCTCCTGCTGCTGCTGCAGCAGTCCCAGCACCAGTAGCAGGAGCAGAACCGGCTGCTTCCCCAGCCGCAGCAGCAGCGGCAGCAGTGGCACCAGCACTTGCCGCTGCCGCAGCTGCTGCCGCCGCCGCAGCTGCTGCCGCTGCTGCAGCCGAGGAGTTATGCGCGTGGTGCTGATAGTAAGCGATCTCAGCAGCAGACGGGCCGTACGGAATCGAACCAGCCGCCGCCGCAGCAGCAGCAGCAGCGGCAGCAGCAGGATCATGCCGATAAGCCATAGGCTGGTGGTGATGGTGATACATATACTGCGCCATGTGATTCACCCGCCCAAGCATCTCCTCAGCCATTTTCACTTTAGCTCGTAGCGCCTCCACATCGGATTTTAACACGCGGTTGTCGACAGCAGCGTCGCTGTATTTGCGTCCGATCTCCCCAAGGCGGCTGGCCAGGTTGGCGTTTTCGATCTGCAGCTGAGTCACCTGCGTCTCCATCTCCCCCATGTGCGCCTGCTTTCGCCGCCGCGACCGCCGGGCTGACTCGCGATTGGACAGCATCCTGCCACGTGGTCAGAGGTGGGGCCGGAAGGGACACAATGACGTGGCATGCAATACAGGCGAGATAAGCTAATTTACATCCTGCATGAACCGATGGGTGGTAGTGCACTGATATATTGATAATATTCCAGCCTTTGGTATGTATATATGCTAATTTTGATTTCAGATCAGCTCAACTCAACAATATTCTTACCTCTTGACTCGTTTGATTTCCTCCGGATCAGTCAGATGCTCCAACGACGCTACCAGCTCATCCTCCCCTTCCGACCTCCCCCCATCATCAGAATGATTCTCATCCGACCCAACCCCAATCTCCCTTCCCCCTCCCCCATGCGGGCCCGCCCTCGTTCCCCCTCCCCCTCCCCCCCGCCCGCTCGATGCTCCCCCCAGACCCCTCTTTCCCCCACCCTTTCCGCCGCCCCCCCCCCTCTCTCCCCTGCCAGAGGTCGGGCTGGCGGCTTCCGCCGCGCCAGGGGGCGCGCACAGGCGGCCCATTTCCTCGGGGGTAGGGTGGACCACGGACGGCGGGGGAGGCGGAGAGAGAGGCGCGCCGTTCGCCGACGCGGCAGTGCCATTTGTCGCCACGCCATTGGCTACGGCTGCGGCTGCGGCACTTGCGCCGGAGGCGCCGGTCATGGCAGCTGCTGCGTCCGCGGTAGGCGCCTGAGGGGCGGCGGGCGGAGGGCGCAGGGGATAAGGGGGAGGGGTACGGGGAGGGAGAGGGGAGAGAAGGGGAGGGGTGGGGTGGGGGTGGGGTAAGGGGTAGGGCAGAGGGGGAAATGGTTTTGGTCTCAATGCGAAGGGAGGGAACAGGAGCGGAAGGGGGGCGACAGGAGAAATGAGAGGAGGGGGGGAGAGGGGAGGAGTCATTGCGTGAACGCAACAACGGGCTTGAAAAAGGTAGGAGCGAAGGGCCACAGGAATTGGCGGAGAAGATCAGTGGCAGCAACGAAACGGGAAAAAGAGGGTGTGGGTAACCGGATCTGCGACATCTAAACCCCTAAGATATGGGGCACTGTTCCAGGTCGTTCATACCTGCTCTGCTGCCGCTGCCGCTGCCGTTGCCGCTGCTGCTGCCGTTGCCGCTGCCGCATCCGCTGCCGCGCCTAACGCGCCTGACGCCAATCCCTTGCTAGACGGGGAGCGGAACACTCCGAGCCCGCCGAAACTTCCGCCATCCCCCGCCGTCCCGGCATTTGTTCCGCCTCGCCCCGCCTCCGCTTCTTCCCCCGCTGCCCGCCTCGGCGCGGATAACCCCAGCCGCGGATCGCCCCCCGCCAGGTCTAAGCGACTATGCCTGCTGCCCCCCATTGCGCCGAGCCCGTCGGCCGCAGCGCCTCCTGCGGCGGCGGCAGCGGCGGCGGCGGAAGCGGAGATTCCCGCGTCAGCTTCTGCCCCCGGCCGGCCAAACATACTTAGGTTAAGCCGAGACGGGCTCTCCCCTAAGAGCTTATCTAGGCTCGGAACGTGGCTAAGGCCGGCCATTAGAGGGCTGACTCCGCTGAACCCTGTCACTGTCCCCGCTGCAGTCTGCTCCTTTATAAACTCCTGAAACGCCCATTCCGAGGATATTCTGTTCATACGATGGAAAGAGCCCGTGCGTGGGATTGGACGCTGGAGCTCGCTACTACCCAAACCGCCGGACATTCCGCCGGAATATCCGCCGGGAAAGGCGGACGCCCCTGGAGGGAGAAGCCCGCCAGAGGCGGCAGCGGCGGCAGCGGCAGCGGCTGCAGCAGCGGCGACATCGCCTGACGACTCTACCTTCCAGAATGTTCCTAATATATCGTCTACTGAGAAAACTCTTTCCATTTCAGCAAACAGATTCACGAAACTAGAGGGCTATTCTACGAAAGACTTAATGTGACAACAGCCTCGACAGCAGGAATAGCCTAGGTTATCAGATACGAGATACGATCAACACGAAGAAAGGGTAATCACCCTCAATTGCGAACTCGGTAATCTACCACGATCGACACGATGTAATTTGCTCCTAAGAAAACCAATTTAAAGCCAGGATCTCAAGTAGTTCAATTGTTTTGCAGTTGGTGGGTGTGCCGCACGCTCACTTTCCTAACCAGCCAGTCAATTCGCCTACAAAAATAGGGTAACAAGCGCTGCAAGTGTTTTGCAATTGAAGGCCAATTCTCTTACTTGAGATCCTGGCTTTAACACGAGGAAGCGCGATCAGCCAACAATGCGATTTATTAACACTAACGTGGTTTGACGAAACTAGAGTGACCAGAGCGATTCTAACGGACTCTTGGAGTTGGTTTGGTTCGGCTCTCCACAACAACTCCCTCGGGCTTCCCAACTCGTGCAGGCGGGGTTTCTCTGGTTCTGTTTTGACGTTCAAACGGGTGGGTCAGATGGGAGATGCTGGTGATGCGATGACTCAGCTATGGCCTGTTGCCAACGTCACCTGGGGCCCTGCCTCCGTGTCCGCTGGCCCAGCCTCTACCAACCACTCGACTGAAACCTGACCAGAAAACGCTTTTCAGACTGCATGCACTCTGGGAAAGGAGTGAGTGGGCAGTGCGAATGAGAAAGATCGGCTCAGTGCTATAATTAGCCGTTCGATACGATGCACATGAATTCGACGGCTGTGACTGATCCACATATGAGTTTCCCTCCGACCCGCATTTTAAAAAGTTTCGTAGGAAATTCACACCACTTGATCGCATCGGCACCACGAGGAGCCACGAGTGTTTACGATCGTTCTAATCGACGGCTGTCTTTCACTCCTAGACTTTACCGTGTGTTATGGATGTGCGGGGTATACCTCCACATTTATCGGCGCCGCGTTCCCAAGCTTGTGAGAATTGAACGGACCAGACATTCCTGCCAGATGGAGGCGACACCCTCAGTGTGCTGTGAAAGAATCTTGTCATCGATGACGTGTCCCTACGTGTGCCAGATAAGCCTCTATGCAATCGTGATGAGTTGGCTGGGTATGCCACGCCACATTTCAGAGCTCCATCCCGTGCAATTGTGTCAAGGTGGGATAATTTGTTCGCGACATTGTGTAGGGTTCGACAACCGCACAACGGATCAGTCAATGCCGCAGTATTTAGATGGCACACCGACAGTGTGCAACAGTGTACACTTCTCATAGCCTTTCGGTGAACGCCGACATCGTGGGCGGAAAGAAGTTGGCGATCGCGTGAAACGAAGCTTCGAGACAGTCAAACGTTCACTGAAGATTCCCAAGCTGACCCCGTTATGAAACTGGTTTGGAACTTCGGACCTAGGCTGGGCCTGAGCTCAGCAGCTAATCCAGGCTCGAAGCGAGCGACGCGCACAGAAGATCCAACCACGTGTCCAGGAGCCCAGCCGTCAATCTGACACGTCGCAACGCAACCCGAGTCGACGGGTTTCCTGCGCGTGGTCGGAGTGTGATGTGGTCGTCGTGTCGGCTCCATGCGACGAAAACGAACACGGGGGAACAAGGGAAATCAACATGCCGGGGGCGGCAGAACGAGGTGATGGTGTGCTGCGCCCCAGGGCATGGATTGCAGCAGGAAAACCTTCCCCGTGCCTCTTCCTCCCAATCACGTTCCGCGCCAGCTGCAGTGCTGTCCGTTCCCCCCAAACTCCCCAACCCACTCTTCACCGCACTTCAAAGCCTGGCGTAGAGCGGTGGCACATTTACCGAACCCAACCAGTTTCAAACTATCTGTAAGCCGCTTCAAGCCTCGTTTCTTCCGGGCCTCCCCTCGTTCCTCGTTTTGCTGCTTCTCGAAATTGCGCCTTCCTCCTCCCCCCCTTATCCCCAGGCGCAGTCACAACGTCCTCCTCATCTCAAAACAGCACTCGTCGCATCTGCCCTACTCCCATTATCCACCTAAACGAATAAAGGATTGCTCCATTTCCTCTTCTTGCACACAAGCCCCCTGCATTTCTAACTTACACCAGCAGATTACCACGCAGCAAGCGACAGCAAAGTCCTATTGCCAGATAACTCGGATTACCGAGAATAATCAAGCAGAATAAGTACACGTTCAATAATCGAACGTGCTCTGTAGCGCCATGTCTCCCAAATTTCTCCATTTCTCTCGCAAGAGCCGCCCTTCCAGGCAAGAACGTCTCGTTCTCACCTGCTCTCTCGCCCTCGCGACCCTCATAGCAGCATTCGCGCTGCTCGTCCCATCAGCCGCCGCCGCGCTGAAGCTCGGCCCTTATATCGCGCCGGGCGCCACGGACAACCGCGGCCCGTGCCCGGCCTTCAACACCATGGCGAACCACGGCGTCTTTCCGCGCGACGGCTCCGCCATCAAGCGCAAGCGCATCGTCAACGCCTTCCGCAAGTTCTACTCCTTCTCCCCGACCGTGACGAACGCGCTGATCAACGGCGCCATGTCGAAAGGCGTGGGGGATAAAAAGGCGGGGACGATCGACCTCGTGCAGCTCCGCGCGCACAACAAGATCGAGCACGACGTCTCGTTGGTCCGCGACGACGCGTATCTCGGTAACAACTACGAAGTTAACCTTACGCTGTTCAACCAAATGCTCAAGTTCTCCTCCACGAAAAAATACATCACTCTTCGCGAGATCGGCCGCTTCCGCAAGCACCGCTTCTACGCCTCCCATAAGAACAACCCCCAGCTCAATTACGACACGAATTTCGAAGCCGTGGCGTTCGGTGAAGCAGCGGCACTCGCAGGGGTGTTCGGCGGAAGGCTGCGCTTTTACGCGGTTCCGATTGACTACCTCAAGTCGTTTCTCCGTGATCAACGGTATCCGAAAGGCTTCAAGCCGCCGCTTATTCCGCTGAGCTTCCCCGAGCTGCTCGCCGTCGCGGCGCGCATCAAGGTCGCCGCGTTTTTCGCTTGAGGAACGAGAAAGCTTTGTGTCGCGATGGCTTCTAACGCGGATACGAAGCAGGCGCTATTCTGCTGTAGTAACCGATTTTGGGACAGCGTGGCTCGTAATCGTTGGCCATGGCGGAGTGGTTTTCTTGTGCTTTTTACCCAAAGCAAGAAATTAGGGTTTCGGGTTTAGGGTCTTGCGTTGTTGCCCGAACTTTGTAACTTGGTAGTTTTGGTAACAGCGTTTGGCTGTTTATCTACCCCTTCGTACTAATCTACAATTATTTATGGAAATATACCACTGCCCACATATATCGTTTTTTTTTATAATGCAAGTTACACTATAGAAGTGCATACAAGCATTGACAGTCGTAACTGCCCACATATATCGTATTCATCTGGGCTGCTCAGAAGTATATGTCAAAATAGTGAACGAGAATGAAGGCATTGAGCATAAAGTTGGGTACAAGTTCTAACCCTAATTGGGTTGTACCCTTTATGAACTACCCCACTACAGCCTACACAAATGTAAGCACTAAAACATTTTGGCACACCCCCATAGGCAAAGTGGGGGAAAACAAGTGGTCACAAGACAAGTCAACAAAAAGCAAAGCAAGCTCAGGGTGGATCACGAAGTCACCACACATTCTGAGCACAAGCAAATGACCACAAGGCCAGTTCACATGCACAGTTATATATAAGAGAACAAACAGTACAGTGATCATACCCTAACAAGTGTAAGCATGCAGGTATATATATAGATAACAGTACGACCAAAGTCACGCAGTGAGCAAGTGAGGCAAAGTATGCCCAATGCCTAAAACAGTTTAGAAACGCTGATGATCACCAGACTGAAGTGCCTTCGTGAATATATCAGCAGTGTTGGCCCGAGTGGCCACGTAAGCAAGACGAAGCTGACCACGCTGCTGCAGAGCTCGAGCAAGGAAGTAACGCAGAGCGATTCGTTCTGTGCTCCAGTCTGTGCTCCTGACACAAGGCAATCATGGCCTTGTTGTCTACGTACACAATAGGAGAAGAACGAGGCCGCTCTCCCAAGTCGGTCAGCACGTAGGTGAGCCAGCGTAACTCCTGTGCAGCCATGGCTCCTGCGTAGATCTTGTCAGAATGTCGCTTTCATTTGTGTAGGCTATAGTAGGGTAGCCCATAAGGGGTACAACCCAATTAGGGTTAGTACTTGTACCCAACTTCTGCTCAATGCATTCATTCTTGTTCGTTAGTTTGACATGGTTTCAAAGCAGGTCCTTCGCTAGGACCGTTTTTGTTGGGCCCACCACATCGCTGCCCCACTAGCCGCCCTGCTGGCTCACGCGCCGCCCCTAGCGACCCTCGTGCCGCACCTGCTGCTCAGCGTGCCACCCTCGTGTGGCCCGCCCGTCGACCCTAGGCCCCGCGCGCCCGCCCCTTGAGGCCCGCCCGTCGACCCTAGGCCCAGCGCGCCCCGTTGACCCTAGGCCCCGCGCGCCCCGTCGACCCTAGGCCCCGCGCGCCCCGTCGACCCTAGGCCCCTGGCCCGCCCGTCGACCCTAGGCCCCGGCGCGCCTCGTCGACCCTAGGCCCCGGCCCGCCCCGTCGCACCTAGGCCCCGGCCCGCCCCGTCGACCCTAGGCCCAGGCGAACCTCGTCGACCCTAGGCCCCGGCCCCGTCGACCCTAGGCCCCGCGCGCCCCGTCGACCCTAGGCCCCTGGCCCGCCCGTCGACCCTAGGCCCCGGCGCGCCCCGTCGACCCTAGGCCCCAGCCCGCCCAGTCGAACCTAGGCCCCGGCCCGCCCCGTCGACCCTAGGCCTCGGCGCGCCCCGTCGACCCTAAGCCCCGGCCCCGCCCGTCGACCCTGCTGCCCCGCGCGCCCCGTCGACCCTAGGCCCCGACCCCGGCCGTCGACCCTGCTGCCCCGCGCGCCCGCCAGTCAACCCTAGGCCCCTGGCGCGCCCCGTCGACCCTAGGCCTCGCCCCCCCCCCCGGCGACCCTGCTGCTCCGCGCGCCCGCCCGTCGACCCTAGGCTCGGCCCGCCTGTCGTCCCTAGACCCTGGCCCGCCCGTTGCCCCTAGGCCCCGGCCCGCTCGTCGACCCTAGGCCCATGCCCGCCCGTCGCCCCTGCTGCCCCGCGCGCCCCCCTTCGTCGACCCTAGCCCGGCCCGCCCATCGCCCCTAGGCCCCAGCTCACCTGTCGACCTCAGCCCCCGCCCCCCGCGTCGCCCCTTGCGGCCCGCCCCTCGCCCCTGCAGCCCGCGAGCCGCCCTTGCAGCCCCGCGCGTCGCCCCTGGTGCCCCCCCCTAGCCGCCCCTTGCGGCCCTCTCGCAGCCCCTGCAGCCCGTGCCACCCCTTGCGACCCGCCCGCCGCCCCTAGGCCAGCCTGCTGCCCCTAGGCCCTCGAGCCGCCCCTCTTGCAGCCTGCACACCGCCTCTTACTGCCTGCTTGCCGCCCCCTTTCTGCTGCCTGCCTCTGTTCCCTGCGCTGCCCGGCCTCTGCCCGCCCTGCGTGCTGCGCCGCTATGGATTCTCTCCGCGTTCTCGCGTTCAATCGTGAGGGCCGACCAATCCAGTTTGACACGTGGCTCGACGACCTGCAGCTATACCTACTGAGTGACTCTAGGGACAGCGTTTCGTTGTTTGACCACACGTCTGGCGCCGCTCCTGCCCCTCCCGCCATAGCAGACAGTGCGACTCGCTCACAGTGGCTTACTCGTGTCGCTGCCGCTCGCTTAGCCGTTCGCAACCACCTGCCGTTAGCCGAATGCGCTCACTTCGGACAACACAGGACATCACAGGCACTGTACGACGCTGTAGTCGCCCGTTACTCCTCGCCTGCCACTGCTGTTCTAGGCCATCTTCTACTGCCCTATCTGTTCCCCGAGGTGTCCGCCTTTGCCAAAGTAGAGGACCTGTTTTGCCACCTTCGCACTAGCGACGCTCGCTACCGCGTTGCCGACCCAGGTGAGTTCCTTGTCAGGAACCAGCCCCCGATGTTCATCACTCTCTACTTTATAGTGACCCGCCTCCCTGACTCTCTTCGGGCTGTCAGGGACCACTTTCTCTCACTTGACCCCACAGTCCTCACTGTTGACCTACTCGAGCAGCACCTCCTTGCAGGTGAGACAAGTGTAGTCGCTGTAGGTGTTGCTCGTGGCACTCCGCACACGCCCTTCTTTGAGGGGTGCTCCCCCTCCCCCCTTGCACCCTCCTACGCCTCTGCTGCTGCTGCTGCTATTGATATCCCTAGTGCTGAGGACGTCGGGGATGCTTCTGCTAGTGCAAAGCGCCGCAGCAGCAAGGGCAAGGGTGGCAGGGGTGGGGGCGGTGGCAGCAGGGGTGGTGGTGGGGGCAGCAGTGGAGGTGGTGGAGGTAGTGGAGGTGGTGGCGGTAGTGGGAGTGGTGGCGGGAGTGGGGACTTTGGTGGAGGCGGTGGTGGCAGCGATGGGGGTGGCGGCAGTGGGAGTGGTGGCAGTCGGACTGGAGCTACTCAGCGTGGAGGTTCTAGCGGTGGCCAGAGGCAGCAGCAGCAGCGTCGGAGCGAGACCCCGTCGCCCCAGCAGCTTCGTGAGTGGTTTTCTCAGCGTGGCGCGTCTGGGGGTAGTGGTAGCTGCCCGTATGTCATTCGCATGGGTGACCGTGCTGGTCAGACATGCGGGAAGCCTCACACTCAGCACTGCTGCTTCTCCCGCCTCGACGACGCTTGGCGCGCAGATTTTGGTGACGAGGCCGAGCGCCCCCGCTGGGCAGAGCTGCTCAGGTATGGAGTTGCTATCTTTGACCTAACTATGATGCTATTCTAGCTGGTATGTATGCTTTGTCTTTTAGTGCTGAGGGTGACTGTTACCTGTGTGTGCCGCCTGACCTAGGTATAGAGGCTGCTGCTCTAGGTGCTAGTGAGTCTGCTCTCCCTGGTACTGCGCCTGCTGAGGCCTTGCACACCTTTACACTTGACTCAGGTGCTTCACGCTGTTTCTTTCGCGACAGCACCACCCTCACTCCTCTCTCTGCACCTGTACCGGTCAGACTGGCTGACCCCTCCGGGGGCCCAGTCCTTGCCCATTCCTCCACTGTTCTCGCGTGTCCGGCGGTTCCGTCCGGCTCACTGTCAGGTCTTCACCTCCCCTCGTTCTCTACAAACCTGGTGAGTACCGCTGCCCTCCAGGACGCGATGGTCACTACCACCACTCCCGGGGGTCAGCGTGTGTCGATCTGCACGTGTACACGGATGGGCCGCCACCTGGCCACGTTCACTCGTTGGCTTGGGTCGAGTCTGTACACACTGGCTACTGAGCCTCCTCAGGTAGCTGCGTTTGCTCAGGTGTCCGCGTCAGGTCAGGTAGCACCCCCTTGCTCGTGTCGCCTCCTGTCGCACCAGACTCTCCTGTGGCACCACCGCCTTGGTCACCCCTCCCTGCCACGCCTTCGTGGCATGCACTCCCGCCTCCTTGTCTCTGGTTTCCCCAGGTCTCTGCCTCCCTTCCCGCCCTCGCCTGCCCCGCCCTGCCTTCCTTGTGTCCAGGGGCAGCAGCGCGCCGCTCCTCACTCCTCGTTTCCCCAGACGATTGCTCCCCTGCAGACTCTCCACATGGACGTGTGGGGCCCAGCCCGCGTCAGTGGACAGGGCCGCGAGCGCTACTTTCTGCTGGTTGTTGATGAATACACGCGGTACACAACAGTCTTCCCCTTGCGCAGCAAGGGTGAGGTCCCTGATGTCTTGATCCCTTGGATCCGCGTAGTCCGTCTCCAGCTCCGCGAGCGGTTCCACCAGAACCTTCTTGTCCTGCGTCTACACTCTGATAGAGGTGGTGAGTTCTCCTCCGACCTCTTGCTAGACTTTTGTCGTGGGGAGATCATTCTCCAGTCATTCTCGCTTTTGGACTCCCCTCAGCAAAATGGGATTGCTGAGCGCCGCATTGGCTTAGTCATGGAGGTCGCTCGTACCTCCATGATCCATGCGGTTGCTCCCCATTTTTTGTGGCCGTTTGCGGTCCGGTACGCTGCACATCAGCTCAACCTCTGGCCCCGTGTCTCCTTGCCGGAGACCTTGCCTACACTGCGTTGGACGGGGAAGGTTGGCGATGCGTCGGTGTTCCGGGTCTGGGGTTCTCGTGCCTTTGTTCGCGATACGTCCGCGGACAAGCTCTCCGCCCGCGCTATTCCCTGCGTCTTCCTTGGATTTTCCCCAGAAGCGCCTGGCTGGCAGTTTTACCACCCCACCTCGCGTCGTGTCTTCCTGTCCCAGGACGTCACGTTTGACGAATCAGTTCCCTTTTACCAGCTCTTCCCCTACCGCTCCGCCTCTCCTCCACCCCCGCCGCTCTTCCTTGCTCCAGGTCTCCCTCCGGTAGACCCCCTCCCCCCCTAGGGTCCTGCTCCCTCAGGTGTGTCTCATGTAGACCCTCTCCCTGGTACTGTGCCTCTTGAGGTAGCTGTCGACTCAGGTGCTGCTCAAGGTGCTGCGTCTGGGGGTGCTGCGTCTGGGGTTGCGGAGCCTGGGGGTGCGGAGCCTGGGGGTGTGGAGCCTGGGGGTGCTAAGTCTGAGGGTGCCGGGTCTGGGGGTGCTGAGCCTGCGGGTGTGGAGTCTGGGGGTGTTGAGCCTGAGGGTGTGGAGCCCGGGGGTGCCGAGTCGGGGGGTGCTGAGCCTCGGGGTACTGCTTCTTCCGCAGGTCGTGCGGGTGCTTCGCCACGACTGTCTCCTCGGCCGGAGCTTCTCTCCCCGCAGCAGCTGCGCGAGTGGTTTACTCAGCGCACACGCCTTCGGAGTGGAGCTACCGGTGCTGGAGACTCTGCCGCTGGAGACACTAGAGCTGGAGGTGCTGGAGTTACTGCTCGAGCTAGTGGTACCGGAGGTGCTGCAGCTGCTGGTCCTGGAGGTGCTCGCACGAGAGGTACTGGAGCTGGCAGGACTGGTAGTGTTGGGGGCGCTAGAGCTGGAGACTTTACGGAGCCTGGAGCTGCTGGGGCTGGAGGCACTGGAGCTGGAGGCACTGGCGCTGGTGTCGTTGGCGCTAGAGAAGCTGGAGCTGTTGGCTCTGGAGCTGGAGGCACCGGCGCGGGAGGCGCTGGAGCTGGAGGAGCTGGAGCTGTTGACCCTGGAGCTGGAGGTGCTGGAGCTCGGGGTGCTGTGTCTGGTGGTACTGGTGCTGGAGGCACTGTGCGGCCGCGACCGTACTTCGTTCCCCTGTTTCAGCAGGTTCTTGGTGTCCTGTCTTCTCCCGGCCTTACTCCTCCCTTACTGTGTTTATTGCCTGATCAGTCATAGATGCTGTTACAGCCAGCCTCCGCACTGCCTGCTCCTTCTCTTTACACTGCGCAGACCGGCGGTCTTACAGAGCGTCGTGAGCCTGCGTCTCGTTCTCCCTCCCATATTCACACTGGTCGTCGCGTTCCTTGTCCGCGTCCTCCACCTGTCCCAGGCAACCACGCTATGGCACTTCGTCCTTCCTCTGTTCCACTGCGTGTTCCTCTACCGCCTCCTCCTGAGTCCTCTCTTCCTGCCGTCCCTGACTCTGAGTCTGACCGCGCTCGTGTTGCCAGTCCACTGTCTCTCGTCTCCTCGCCACTGTTGTCACTGACCCTTCTTTTGAGTCTACTGCTGCGTCTGCCCTCGTTGCTGAGCTGGTTGACTTTGCTACTGCCTGTCGTCTAGACTACGCCACTGCTCTTGTTGCTGAGTCTGAGTCTGCCAGTTCTCCGTCCGTCGGGGGTGAGTGTGCTCTTGGCACGGACGTCCTTGAGGACAGGCAGGAGGACTTTGAGTGTCTTGCAGCTGCTGTACCTCGTTTTGCTTCCATGCTGTTTGACAGATCTCAGCCTCACAACTGGAACTTTGAACAGAAGACAACCGCCAAGAAACAGAGCCGGAGCCAAGGCTGAAAGTGTAAACCTGTGACGACTGCTGCGTAGCCAAGTTGTCAACCCAAGAAGCGTCTGGGTGTCCAGTGAGGACAACTGGACCCCGTCCTCCAAGCACGAGCCCCATGCCCGATGTACCGCACAAGTAGCGCAATACCCTCTTAGTGGCCTCCCAGTGCTCTAGTCGGTGTCTCCCGGGCGCAACGTAGCGTGCTAGGATGCTAAGAGGGTAGGCAAGGTCAGGTCGAGTGCAGGTCATCAAGTACATGAGGCAGCCCACAAGCACTGCATACGGGCCACTCGGCTCTACGGACTCGTCCGAAGGTGGAGCTGAGAGCGAGTGTGCGGTAGGCAGAGGAGTGGACTGTGGCGAGGAGTATCGGAAGCCAAAGCGCTGAAGGACCTGGTGCACCATGTGTGACTGAGTCAGGGTGATGGTGCGTCGTGCTCTATCCCAGGTGATCTGCAAGCCAAGACAGCTGCGCAGCTCACCCAGGTCAGTGCAGGTGTGTCTCTTCTGCAGCTCCGACTTCACAAGGGCTAGTACCTCAGTGTCAGCAGTGGCAAAAACCAAGTCGTCGAGGTACACGAGGACGTAGAACGGCGGCAGCGAAGTGTCGGTGTGCAGAAACAGCGACGGGTCAGCGGTCGAAGGAGCAAACCCAAGAGCCGCAAGCGTCGTCCTTAGTGTGTCGTGCCACTTGCGAGGCGCCTGGCGGAGACCGTAGACTGGCCGCAGGAGGCTCCACTGGGTACCTGCAAGAAACGACCCAGTGAAGCCAGGTGGGCGGCGCAGCCAGACCTGCTCCTGCAGGCTGCCCTGTACGAAAGCTGTGCTGAAGTCAAGAGAGTGCAGTGTGAGAATGATAGACGAAAGAAATGATTGAATTAGGAAATGAGAAGGGTACAAGTAGGAAACACATAAGTGTTGTACCCTCTAAGGACTACCCCACTACAGCCTAGACCGACTATAGTAAATATATGTTTGACACACCCCCATAGGCAAAGTGGGGGAGAACAAGGGGTCACAAGACCAGTCAAGAAAGACAAAGCAAACTCAGGGTGGATCACAAAGTCACCACACAGTCTGAGCACAAGCAAAGGGCCAGAAGGCCAGTTCACATGCAGAGTTATATAAAGGAAAGCAAACAATACAGTGAACACAACCTAGCAAGTGTAAGCATGCAGGTATAAGTATATAGAGTACAGTACAAGCAGAGTCAAGAAGTCAACAAGTGAGGCACAGTAGGTACAAGGCCTAACACAGTACAGAAACGCTGATGATCACAAGGCTGAAGTGCCTTGGTGAAGACATCAGCAGTGTTGGCCTGAGAGGCCACGTAAGCAAGACGAAGCTGGCCACGCTGCTGCAACTCTCGAGCAAGGAAGTAGCGCAGAGCAATGTGCTTCGTTCTGTGCTCCAGTCTGTGCTCCTGACACAAGGCCAGCATGGCCTTGTTGTTGACGTACAGAACTGGAGGAGAACGAGGCGCCTCTCCCAAGTCGGTCAGCAGGTAGGTGAG
Organism: Closterium sp. Naga37s-1; assembly: GCA_947471745.1. Taxonomy (NCBI): domain Eukaryota; kingdom Viridiplantae; phylum Streptophyta; class Zygnematophyceae; order Desmidiales; family Closteriaceae; genus Closterium; species Closterium sp. Naga37s-1. The sequence goes on from CANJKZ010000903.1 coordinate 1,446,510, forward strand.
CCAGCGAAGCTCCTGTGCAGCCATGGCCCCAGCGTAGATCTCAGCCTCACAACTGGAGCTGAGAACAGAAGAAGAGCGGGTAGACCGCCAGGAGACAGGAGGAAGACGCGGACGCGAAACACGACCAGCGCGAACAGAACGGACAGGCGACGTAGAACGAGACGCAGGCGACACAGGACGCGACTCAGGCTCACGACGCTCCGTAAGACCTCTAGTCGGACCAGAGTAAGGAGAAGGACCAGGCAGCGGAGAGGCCGGCTGTAACTGCGACTGAGACGGGACAGACGGTGGACTCAGAGAAGGAGGAGGAGGACCAGGAGAAGGTGGGGAGCCAAGAACCTGCTGAAGAAGCGGAACGTAGTACGGCCGCGGCCACGCAGCGCCTGGAGAAACAGCAGAGACAGAACCGGTACCCTCAGCCTCAGGGTCTCCAGTCCTAGCAGCACCTCGAGCAGCTCCAGCACCAGCAGCACCTCCTGTAGCTCCAGCACCAGCACCACCTCCAGCAGCACCAGCACCTCCAGCAGCTCCAGCAGCTCCAGCACCAGCACCACCTCCAGCAGTGCCAGCACCTCCAGTAGCTCCAGTAGCACCTCCAGCACCAGCAGCACCTCCAGCAGCTCCAGCACCAGCAGCACCTCCAGCAGCTCCAGCACCAGCACCACCTCCAGCAGCGCCAGCACCTCCAGCAGCACCCGCACCAGCAGCACCCCGACAGCGCCGAGAGTACCACTCACGAAGCCGCTGTAGAGAGAGGGGCTCCCGCCGCGACGGGACACCCAGAGCACCTCCAGACTCAACACGCGCAGGCTCAGCACCTCCAGGCACAGTACCCTCAGGCGCCACACCCCCAGTCTCAGCACCCCCAGTCCCCGCACCCGCAAGGTCAGCACCCCTAGTAGCACCTGAGTCGACAGCTACCTCGACCGGCTCGGCAGGGTCTACCTGGGACACACCTGAGGGGGCAGGACCCTGGGGGGGGGAGGGGGTCTACCGGAGGAGTACCTGGGGCAAGGAAGAGCGGCGGGGGAGGGGGAGAGATAGTGCGGTAGGGAAAGAGACGGTAGTACGACACCGACTCGTCAAACGTGACGTCCTGAGAGGACAGAACACGACGCGAGCTGGGGTGGTAGAACTGCCACCCGGGTGCGTCAGGAGGGAAGCCAAGGAAGACACAGGGAACGGCACGGGAGGACAGCTTGTCCGCTGTAGTATCGCGAACAAAAGCTCGAGATCCCCAGACACGGAACGCGGACACATCGCCAACCTTCCCCGTCCACCGCAGAGTAGGTGTGGTCTCCGGCAAGGAGACACGAGGCTGAAGGTTGATCTGATGCGCAGCGTACTGAACCGCGAACGGCCACAGAAAGTGGGGAGCAGCCGCATGGATCATGGACGTACGAGCGACATCCATGACCATGCCAATGCGGCGCTCAGCAATCCCATTTTGCTGCGGGGAGGCCGGAAGCGTGAACGTCTGGCGGATGCCCTCCAAACGACAGAAGGCTCTCAGAAGGTCGGAGGAAAACTCCCCGCCTCTGTCTGAGTGCAGACGCAAAACAGGAAGGTCGGAGCCGAACCTCTCACTAAGCTGGCGACGAGCACCGCGGATCCAGTCGATCAACACCTCAGTGACCTCACCCTTGCTGCGCAAGGGGAAGACTATGGTGTAACGCGAGTAGTCGTCAACGACCAGCAGGAAGTAACACTCGTGACCCTGTCCACGAACGCGGGCTGGGCCCCACACGTCCATGTGAAGAGTCTGCAGAGGGGCCTCAGTCGGAGGAAACGAGGAGGAGTGAGGAGCGGCGCGCTGCCGGCCCTCGACACAAGGAACACAGGCGGGGGCAGGCCCCGGAGGAAGGGGAGGGAGGGACCTGGGGAGTCCAGAGACAAGAGCACGGGAGGCCATACCTCGAAGACGAGGCAGGGAGGGGTGACCAAGGCGGTGGTGCCAGAGGAGAGTCTCGTGCGCCAGAGGACGACACGAGCAGGGGGCAGACGCAGGACTAGACCTGGACGCAGCAGCAAACACCTGACTGGACGCAGCTACCTGACCAGATGCAGGGACCGGAGGGGGCGCAGTAGTCAGTGTGTACAGACTCGACCCTGGCCGACGGGTGAACGTGGCCAGGTGGCGGCCCGTCCGAGAGCAAGTGCAGTGGGTCACACGCTGACCTCCAGGGGTGAACTGGTCAACCCACGCGTCCTGGAGGTCAGCTCCACTCACCAAGTTCGTAGAGAACGAGGGGAGGTGGAGTCCCGACAGCAAGCCCGACGGGGCCGCAGGACACGGTAGAACCGTAGAGGAGTGTGCAAGGACTGGTCCCCCGGAGGGGTCAGCGAGGGAGACCGCAACAGGCCGACGGAGCGGCGTGAGCGTGGTGCTGTCTCTAAAGAAAGAGCGCGAAGCACCAGAGTCAAGTGTGAAGGTGTGAAAGGACTCAGTAGGTGCAGTACCAGAGGGAGGAGACGTACCAGCACCTGGACCAGCAGACGCACTAGCACCTAGAGCAGCAGCCGCACTAGCACCTAGAGCAGCAGCCACAGTGCCCGGGTCGGGCGGGACACGCAGGTAACAGTCACCCTCAGTAATATCAGCAAGAGCATACATGGCAGCAAGGATAGCATCAAAATCTAGATCAAAGATAGGCACATTCTGCATAAGCAGATCATGCCAACGAGGAAGATCAACAGCGTCAGGAAACTGGGTACGCCAAGCGTCAGTCAAGCGGCCAAAGCAGCGCTGCGTGGTGTGTGGGAGACCACACACCTCCCCACTACGAGTGCCGGTGCGAAGAACGTACGCGCAGGGACCTGCACCCCCAGACCTCCCTCGTCCAGCGTACCACTCACGAAGCTGCTGAACAGACGGGGCCTCACGGGTGCGCAGCTGCTGCGGACGCTGGCTGCCACCAAGGCCTCCACGCTGCGTGGCCGCACCGCGACCAGCACCACCTCCTCCGCTACCTCCACCACCGCCGCCGCCGCCGCCGCCGCCACCTCCTCCACCACCGCCGCCACGGCCGCCACTGCCGCCACCTACGGCCCCACTCCCGGAACCACCCCCACCACCACCTCCACCTCCTCCACCTCCTCCACCGCTGCCTCCACCGCCCCCACCACCACCCCTGCTTCCCTTGCCCTTGCCAGTGCGGCGTCGCCCACTAGGGGCAGACGCAGCGCCGACCTCCTCAGTGCCAACGAGGTCGACAGCAGCAGCAGAGGCAACAGAGGGGAGAAGGGGGACAGGGGAACACCCCTCAAAGAAGGGGGTGCGACGGTCACCGCGAGAAGCACCAACAGCTAAGATACTCTTCTCAGCTGCAGCAAGGCGCTCCTCTAGCAAGTCGACAGTCAGCTCGGTGGGGCAAAGGGAGAGAAAGTGGTCCCTGACTGAAGAAAGAGAGTCAGGGAGGTGGGTGACTAGGTAGTAAAGGGTGATGTACATGGGGGGGGGGTTCTTGGCACAGAACTCAGTGGGAAGGGCAGCGCGGTAGCGGGCATCACTAGTGCGAAGGTGAGCAACTAGGTCAGCGACAGTGGCAAAGGCAGCAAGGTCAGGGAAAAGGTACGGTAGCATGAGGCGGCTGAGGGCAGCAGTGGCAGGGGAGGAGTAGCGTGCAACTACAGCGTCGTACAGAGCCCTAGCACTCTTGTACTGACTAAAGTGCGCGCGCTCAGTAGACGGCAGGTGGTTGCGCACAGCAAGACGAGCAGCAGCATCGCGCGTGAGCCACTGCGAGCGAACAGTACTGTCAGCATCAGCAGTAGGGGCAGTAGAGGCGCCAGAAGTGAGATCGAACAGTGAGAGACCATCCTTGCTATCGCACTGTAGGAAAAGCTGGAGATCATCTAGCCAGACCTCAAAGTCAACAGCCCGACCCTCAGCATCAAAGGTAAGAACATTGAGACTAGCCATGACAGGAGAAGCAGCAGGCTAGCAGTAGCAGCAGTGGAACTCGGCTAAGCAGGCTAGGTAGGGCGGCGCAGCTCGGCAGGGCGGTGTGGCTCGGCAGCGCGGCGCTCTTACCAGGGGAGAGGCTGGGGCAGGGCCGGGGTAGGGCCGGGGCAGTCCAGGAGCAGGGGCGGGGCAGGGCCGGGGCAGTTCAGGAGCAGGGCCGGGGCAGGGCCGGGGCAGTTCAGGAGCAGGGCCGGGGCAGGGCCAGGGCAGAGCCGGGCCAGGGCCGGGGCAGTGCAGGGGCAGGGCCGGGGCAGGGCCGGGGCAGAGCCGGGGCAGTTCAGGAGCAGGGCCGGGGCAGTGCAGAAGCAGGGCCGGGGTAGTTCAGGGGCAGGGCCGGGGCAGAGCCGGGGCAGGGCCGGGGCAGGGCCTGGGCAGAGCCGGGCCAGGGCCGGGGCAGTTCAGGGGCAGGTCAGGAGCAGGGCCGGGGCAGTGCAGAAGCAGGGCCGGGGCAGTTCAGGAGCAGGGCCGGGGCAGCGTCGGGGAAGAGCTGCGACAGGGCCGCAGCAGGGCCGGCCGGGCCTGAAGGGGCCTCTAACGGGGCATGACTGGGCCGAACGGGGCCTATAACGGGGCCTGACGAGGCCTATAACGGGGCCGAACGGGGCCTATAACGGGGCCTGACGGGGCCTATAACGGGGCCGTACGGGGCCTATAACGGGGCCGTGCGGGGCCTATAACGGGGCCTGACGGGGCCTATAACGGGGCCGTACGGGGCCGTACGGGGCCTATAACGGGGCCTGACGGGCCTTACGGGGCCTGAAACGGGGCCAGATGGGGATTGACGGGGCCGAACGGGGCCTATAACGGGGCCTGACGGGGCCTATAACGGGGCCTTACGGGGCCGATAACGGGGCCTTGCGGGGCCTATAACGGGGCATGACGGGCCTTACGGGGCCTTAAACGGGGCCAAATGGGGCCTGACGGGGCCGTACTGGGCCTCTAACGGGGCCTGACGGGGCCGTACGGGGCCTCTAACGGGGCCTGTCGGGGCCTAACGGGGCCTTAAACGGGGCCGAACGGGGCCTGACGGGGCCTTACGGGGCCTTAATCCGCGCCCTAAACGGGGCCAAATGGGGCCTGACGGGGCCGTACGGGGCCTCTAACGGGGCCTGACGGGGCCTTACGGGGCCTTACGGGGCATAACGGGGCCTTACGGGGCCGTAATCCGCGCCCTAAACGGGGCCTAAAGGGGCCTTACGGTGCCTAACGAGGCCTTAAGGGGCCTTATGGGGCGGGCGCAGGCTCTAAGGGCGGGCGCAGGGGCCGTGACGGGCCTCGAAGGAAAGGTGCGAAGCGCGCGACAAGTAGGCAGGGGAGAAATTTCAGTGGTGGGCCCTTAAAAAAATTCTCGAAACTAGCTCTATACCATGTGAGAATGATAGACGAAAGAAATGATTGAATTAGGAAATGAGAAGGGTACAAGTAGGAAACACATAAGTGTTGTACCCTCTAAGGACTACCCCACTACAGCCTAGACCGACTATAGTAAATATATGTTTGACATGCAGCTCGTAGTCACGCTGAGTGGCAACGTGCAGCAGAACCCGAAGAGTAGTCATCTTCGGGGTAGGGGAGAAGGTCTAGAAGAAGTCAACTCCCTATCGCTGACTGAAGCCTCGTGCAACGTAACGAGCCTTGAAGACAGGCGGAGAACCAGGCGGCCGCTCCACCCTGAAAATCCACATGCCATTGACTATGTTCGCCCTAGAAGGGGGAACTGTGTCGACGTAGGTGCCTGTGGACTTCCAGGATGCCACTAAGAGGAGTAGGGACCCGTAATCGTCTCTGCGTAAGAGCGCGGGGTCGGGATGTCTGGTGCATCCGGGTCTCCCTCAGGTGCAAGCAGCATGGCCACGGGTTGAGGTACAGCAGCTGAAACACACTCAAAGTCCTCCTGCCCGTCCTCAAGGACGTCCGTTCCAAGAGCACACTCACCCCCGACGGACGGAGGACAGTCAGACGCAGACTCAGCAACAAGATTAGTGGCGTAGTCGAGACGACAGGCGGCAGCAAAGTCAACAAGCTCAGCAACTAGGGCATACGCAGAAGTGGACTCAAACGATGGGCCAGTGACAACAGTGGCTAGAAGACGAGGGACAGTAGGACTGGTAGTACGAGCTAAGTCAGACTCAGGGCCAGGAACGGCAAGAAGAGAGGACGCAGGAGGATGCGGCAGGGGAAATCGCAGTGGAACAGAGGAAGGACGAAGTGCCATAATGTGAGTGCCGGGGACAGGAGGAGGACGCGGACGAGGAACACGACGACCCGTGCGAACAGCGTGAAGAGGCGAGGCAGGACGAGACTCAGGCTCACGACGCTCTGTAAAAGAGTTTGTCTGCTCAGCGTAAGGAGAAGGAGCAGGCAGTGGGGAGTCTGGCTGTAACTGTGGCTGCGACTGGTGAGGCGGTGGACTCAGTAAGCTAGGAGAAAGGCCAGTAGAAGACAGGAGACTAAGAACCTGGCAAAGGACCGAGCCAGGTGGCGGCAGAGACGATGGTGGCGGCGGAAAGAAAAACGGTCGCCGCTGCACAGTGCCTCCAGCACCAGTACCGCCTGCTCTAGCACCCCCATCGCCAGCACCTCCAGCTCCAGGGTCTCCAGCTCCAGTGCCTCCAGCTCCAGCGCCTCCAGCTACAGCGCCTCCAGCTCCAGTGCCTCCAGCTCTAGGGTCTCCAGCTCCAGCTCCTCCAGCTCCAGCGCCTCTAGTGCCAGTGTCTCCAGCTCCAGAGTCTCCAGCTCTACTTCCTCCAACTCCAGCGCCTCTAGCGTGAGTGCCTCCAGCTCTAGCGCCTCCAGCGCCAGGGTGTCCAGCTCCAGCTCCTCCAGCTCCAGCGCCAGTGCCTCCAGCTCCAGGGTCTCCAGCTCCAGCGCCTCCAACACCACCAGCCCCGGCGGCTCCAGTACCTCTAGTACGAGCACCTCCAGGACTAGCAGCTCCAGCACCTCCGCTACCTCCAGCTCCAGCAGTAACTCCAACACCTCCAAGACTAATAGCTCCAGCACCTCCAACTCCAGTGCCTCCAGCGGCAGAGCCTTCAGCTCCTGCAGCTCCACTCCGAAGGCGTGTGCGCTGAGCAAACCACTCGCGCAGCTGCTGCGGTGAGAGAGGTTCCCGCCGGGGAGACAGTCGTGGCGACCCACAGGACCTCCAGCAGACGCATTACCCCTAGGCTCAGCACCCCCAGACTCCGCACCCTCAGACTCAGCACCCCCAGGCTCCACACCCTTAGGCTCAGTACCCCCAGGCTCCGCACCCCCAGGCTTCGCACCCCCAGGCTCAGCACCCCCAGACTCCACACCCTCAGACTCAGCACCCCTAGGCTCCGCACCCTCTTGCTCAGCACCCCCAGGCTCCGCACTCGCAGGCTCAGCACCCCCAGACGCAGCACCCCCAAACGCAGCACCTCTAGCTGCACCTGAGTCTACAGCGACCTCAACAGGCACAGTCCCGGGGAGCAGGACCCTGAGGGGGGAGGGAGTCTACCGGAGGGGGACCTGGAGCAAGGAAGAGCGGCGGGGGGGGGGGGAGAGGGGCAGTGCGGTATGGGAAGAGACGGTAAAAGGGAACCGACTCGTCAAACGTGACGTCCTGAGAGGGGAGGACACGGCGCGAGGTGGGGTTGCAAAACTGCCAGCCAGGCGCGTCAGGGGGAAAGCCAAGGAAGACGAAGGGAATAGCGCAGGAGGAGAGATTGTCCGCGGAAGTATCGTGGACAAAGGCACGAGAGCCTCAAACCCGGAACACCGACGCATCGCCAACCTTCCCCGTCCAACGCAGTGTAGGCAAGGTCTCCGGCAAAGAGACACGAGGCCAGAGGTTGAGCTGATGCGCAGCGTACCGGACCACAAACGGCCACAGAAAATGGGGAGCAGCCGCATGGATCATGGAGGTACGAGCCACCTCCATGACTAAGCCAATGCGGCGCTCAGCAACCCCATTTTGCTACGGGGAGGCCGGAAGCGTGAACGAATGGAGGATGCCCTCCCCACGACAAAAGTCCCGCAAGAGGTCGGAGGAGAACTCACCACCTCTGTCAGAGTGCAGACGCAGGACAGGAAGGTCCTCGCAAAACCGCTCGCGGAGCTGGAGACAGACTGCGCGGATCCAAGGGATCAAGACATCAGGGACCTCACCCTTGCTGCGCAAGGGGAAGACCTTGGTGTAGCATGTGTATTCATCAACAACCAGCAGAAAGTAGCGCTCGCGGTCCTGACCACTGACGCGGGCTGGGCCCCACACGTCCATGTGGATAGTCTGCAGGGGAGCAGTCGTCGGGGGAAACGAGGAGGAGCGAGGAGCAGCGCGCTACCGCCCCTCGATGCAAGGAAGGCAGGGCGGTGTAGGCGAGGGCGGGAGGGGAGGCAGAGACCTGGGAAGACCAGAAACAAGGAGGCGGGAGTGCATGCCACGAAGGCGTGGCAGGGAGGGGTGACCAAGTCGGTGGTGCCACAGGAGAGTCTGGTGCGACAGAAGGCGACAAGAGCAGGGGGCTGCTACCGGACTTGATGCAGACACCTGAGCAGACGCAGCTACCTGAGGAGGCTCGGTAGTCAGTGTGTACAGACTCGACCCAGGCCAACGGGTGAACTTGGCTAGGTGATGGCCCGTCCGTGTACACATGCAGATCGACACACGCTGACCCCCAGGAGTGGTGGTAGTGACCATCGCATCCTGGAGGGCAGCGGTACTCACCAAGTTTGTAGAGAACGAGGGGAGGTGAAGACCTGACAGTGAGCCGGACGGAACCGCCGGACACAGGAGAACAGTGGAGGAACGGGCAAGAACTAGGCCCCCTGAGGGGTCAGCCCGTCGGACCGGAAGAGGTGCAGGGAGTGGAGTGAGGGTGGTGCTGTCGCGAAAGAAACAGCGGGAAGCACATGAGTCAAGCGCAAAGGTGTGCAAGGCCTCAGCAGGCATAGTTCCAGGGAGACCAGACCCACTAGCACCTAGATCAGCAGCCTCTATACCTGGGTCGGGCGGCACACACAGGTAACAGTCACCCTCAGCACTAACAGACAAGGCATACATGGCAACAAGGATAGCATCATAGTCAAGAGCAAAGATATCAACTCTAGACCTAAGCAGCTCTGACCAGCGGGGGCGCTCATCCTCGTCACCAAACTCTGTGCGCCAAGCGTTGTCAAGGCGGGAGAAGCAGCGGTGCTGAGTGAACTTCCCGCATTTCTGACCAGCACGGTCACCCGTGCGAATGACATACGGGCAGCGAAGACTACCCCCGGACGCCCCAAGCTGAGCAAACCACTCACGAAGCTGCTGGGGCGTAGGGGTCTTGCTCTGACGCTGCTGCTGCTGCCTTTGGCCACCGCCAGAACCTCCCCTCTGAGCACCTCCACCCCGACCGCCACCACTGCCTCCGCCACCACTCCCACTGCCACCACCACCGCCACCCCCACCGCTGCCACCACCGCCGCCACCGAAGCCCCCACTCCCGCCACCACTCCCACCGCTGCCACCACCTCGACCACCTCCACCACCACCACCCTCGTTGCCACCGCCACCACCCCTGCCACCCTTGCCCTTGCTGCTGCGGCGCTTCCCACTAAGAGCAGAAGCAGCCCCGACATCCTCAGCACCAAGGATGTCAACAGAAGCAACAGAAGCATAGGAGGGGGCAAGGGGGGAGGGGGAACACCCCTCAAAGAAGGGTGTGCGAGGAGTGCCACGAGCAGCACCTACAGCGACTACGCTAGTCTCAGCTGCAAGGAGGTGCTTCTCGAGCAGGTCGACAGTGAGGTTTGTGGGGTCAAGTGCAAGAAAGCGGTCCCTTACTGCGCGAAGAGAGTGAGGGAGGTGAGTGACTATGAAGTAGAGAGTGATGTACATCGGGGGCGGGTTCCTGTCAAGGAACTCTGCTGGGAGGGCAGCACGGTAGCGAGCGTCGCTAGTGTGGAGGTGGGTAACGAGGTCCGCGACTGTGGCAAAGCCTGACAGATCGGGATACAGGTAGGGCAGTATAAGGCGGACCAGAGCAGCAGTGGCATGGGAAGAGTAACGAGCGACTACAGCGTCGTACAGGGCTTTAGCAGTCTTGTGCTGGCCAAACTGAGCGTGTTCGGCTAACGGCAGGTGGTTGCGAACGGCTAAGCTAGCAGTTGCGTCCCGGGTAAGCCACTTTGAGCGAGTCGCACTGTTAGTTGTGGCGGGAGGGGCGAGAGAGGCTCCAGACGTGTGGTCAAACAACGAAACGCTGTCTCCAGAATCGCTCAGTAGGTACAGCTGTAAGTCGTCGCGCCACGTATCGAACTCGATTGGACGGCCCTCATGATCGAAGGTGAGTACACTGAGAGAAGCCATAGCAGACAGAGCAGGGTGGCGCGCGGCTAGCAGGGTGGTCCGCAGGCAGGATGGCGCGCGAGCACTAGAGCACTAGAGGAGCGCGTAGGGAAGGGCAGGGCGGTGCGACTGCCAACTGGGCGGCGCACGGGCAGCAGGGCGGCACACATCAGGGCGGGCAGCAGCAGGGCGGCGCGGGTAGGAAGGCACCGGCCAGCAGGGCTGCGCGCAGCAGGGCGGGCAGCAGCTGGGTGGTGCAAGCAGCAGGGCGGCGCGCAGCAGGGCTGTGCGGGCAGCAGGGCGCCGGCCAGCAGGGCTGCACGCAGCAGGGCGGGCAGCAGCAGGGCGGCGCGCGGGTGCAAAGGGCGGCGCGCAGGCTGCAAGGGGTGGTGCGCGGGCTGCAAGGGGCGGCGAGCGGGTTGCAAAGGGCGGTGCGGCGGGCTGCAAAAGGGCGGCGCGGCGGGCTGCAAAAGGGCGGCACGCTGGCTGCAAAGGGCGGCTCGGCGGCCAGTAGGGCGGCGCGCGGGTAGGGCAGGGCGGGCAGCAGCAGGGCGGCGCGCGGGTTGCAAAGGGCGGCGCGCGGGCTGCAAAGGGTGATGCGGCGGGCTGCAAAGGGTGACGCAGCGGGCTGCAAAGGGCGACGCGCAGGCTGCTAAGGGCGGCACGGCGGCCAGCGCGACAGGCAGGGCATGGCGGGGCAGGGCAGCGCGACAGGCAGGCAGGGCGGGGCAAGGCAGCGCGACTCGTGGGGCAGCGCGACTCGTGGGGCAGTGCTCTGTGGTGGGCCCTAAAAAAGAAAAAAGTCCTAGAACAGGACCTGCTCTGAAACCCTGTCAGAATACTGAACGAGAATGAATGCATTGAGTAGAAAGTTGGGTACAAGTGCTAACCCTAATTGGGTTGTACCCCTTATGGGCTACCCCACTACAGCCTACACAAATGTAAGCACTACAACATTTTCACAGTTTATCCCATTTCTAAGGTGTTCTCACAGTTCACTGAAACTCAACCACAGCAGCCTATGTTGCGTTTGTGCTGTCACTCGGACTGTAGGTAGGACCCCTTCGTAATTGATCTCATGATTTCAACCCCTCCTGTAGGCCCCCTTCTCAAAGAAATTCTCACTTTACTTTACCCATCGAATTTTATCAAACACATTCTGACTAAAAGCCTCATGAACATGCCCTTACTGCACCATACCCACATACACAGCCAGCAGCGCCACATCATGTCCCCGGACGCACATGGCCATACTAACAATCTGCACATCACAATTTAGGGCTCCATTTGTCGAAGGGCCCAGTTATACAATTAGTGTACTGGTGTAACTCCAGATGACGCATCAAGCCTACTACTCGCGATTGTCCCCTGTTCCGCATGATGAGATGAGAATATGGGCCTCTGTTTCTAAACCTCCACGAAAGAACCGCATGGACTATCGGCTGATTCTCTGTGCTCCTAGCCTCATGCCAGTGGGTTTCTTCCCCCCACTGTCATCCCCGAGCATACTCTCTAAATCCATATTCGCCCCTGCTGGCAGCTTCACATGCCCACTTGCCGCACCACCACCTCCGCCTCGGCTCGCTGCCGAACCTCTGCCAACCGCTGAGCCGGACGCGCCAGCTCCAGCGCGGAGAGGCTTGGCAGAGCTGACAGGAGCAGGAGCAGCAATAGCGGCCCAGGGGTCTTCATCCTTACTGGTTGAGTGCGGGGCAGCAGAAGAGGCTGCTGCTGGCGCCGGTTTCCCTCTTGTCACACCCAGGGACCCACCTGCCTTGCCTGCTGCTGCCCCTCCACCTAATCTCACCCCTGCTGGCCGCACCGGTGCCGCTTTTTGAGGCGACGCAGTGGGGGCTGCTGCTGCAGGGGTAGCAGCAGGAGCAGCCGGCGCATGATGCACCACAGGCCGTTGCTGTGCTGCCTGCATGCGAGAGAGCGACGCTGCAGCAGCAGCAGCGGCAGCAGAAGCAGCGGCAGCACCCTTAGACGCAGAGCTCTCCTCCCCATCATCCAAATCACCCCACCCGTCCCCATCCTCCTCCTCCTCCTCCTCCTCTGCTTCGGGTTCAGCTGGGGAAGGTGCGGCTGGGGCAGGCTTGGAGAAGGTGTGAGAGGAGGGGGCGGTGGGTCTGGCAGGGGCTGGTCGGTGAACGGAGGGCTTTGGTTTCGGCTGCTGCTCTTCCTCCTCCTCCTCTTCCTCGATTTCTCCCCACCCATTGCCCTCAGGCTCTGATGCTGCTGTGGTGTGTGTGGTGGTGAAGTGAGGGAAGGGTATCAATCAGGGGGGGAAGGAAATGGAATCAAGTGGACTGTGAGATATCAGCTGGTTTCAGTTGTTTGTGGGAAACACGAAGGCGGATGGAATGATTTGTTCACTGGAAAAGAGGATGAAAGGAAGGTGAAAGAAATACGTGGTAACCTGGTAACAAGAGGCATGCTGCAAGCTCATGTTCAGGAAAGGCAACGCAACATACCAGCGGCAGCAGCAGGAGCAGCAGCAGAAGTGGCAGTGGTGGAATCTCCTGATGAAACAGCAGCAGCAGCCTCGGCAGCTGGTGCAGTGGGGCCTGCCTTGGGCCCTGCTGAGGTGAGTGAGCTGACCGCCCAGCTGAAGTCGAGGAGGCGCGGGGATGGGAGGGAGGGAAAGAGGGATTTAGAGGCAACAGGGGATGGGAGGGAGAAAGGAGGGGTTTAGAGGGATGATAGGAGATGAACAAGAATGGTGGGAGCGCCCTGGTGCCTGCTGAGGTGAGTGAGCTGACACAGCCCAGCTGATTTGGGGAGGATGGAGAGGGCGCGAGCATGAGGGAGGGAAGATACGAGGAGCAGGAGACAAGATGAGAGGAGAGGAGATTGAAAGGGAGAGGAACATGCGCACTTGAACAGCCGGCCAAAAGACATCTCAATCTCAACACATGCAGCAGAATTGTGAGCTCACCCCAACAGCCCCCCAGAAGAGCCGGAAGCAGCAGGAGCAGCAGCAGCAGTAGGTGTGGCTGCTCCCGGGGCTCGTTGTCCCACCGAGAGCCCTTCCAGCTGCCATTGGAGAGAAGAGGCCAGCAGCAGTGGCATCGGACAGGAGAGGGAAAAGTGGGAAGAGGGTAGGAAGTGAGATGGAAGCAGCAGGTGCAGCAGGTGCTGCTGCTCCCTGTCCCTGGGCTTGATGTTCCCCTTTGTGCCCTTCCAGCTGCCACGGGAAAGAAGAGGTTAGCAGTATCATGCAGAAGAGGGACCAGTGGGAACAGCATAAAAGAGGAGAGGAGAGTGCAAGGGGGGAAGGGTAGTGAAGAGTGCATGAGCGACAAATTCTTTGGAGTAAGAAAATAGAAACCACACATGGTTGAAAGGGGGAAACACAGTGACAAAGAAGGTGACAGCGCATGCGAATGTTGAGTTTACTTTTGAGAATTCTCAAAAGTAAACTCAAAATTGTCAAAAGTAAACTCAGAATTCTCAAAAGGCAAGGGGGAAACGCAGTGACAAAGAAGGTGACAGCGCATGGGAATAAAAGAGGAGAGAAGGAGGGTGTGTGGCGGGGAAGGGGTAGTTTGGCGTGGGGTGATCACCTTAGCATGGAAATCAGAAACGGACTGGAGGAATGAAAAGGCGGCCTGGACTGCCCTGGTGTGCACGTCACTGGCAAGGAGGGTTGAGAGGTGAGGGGGGGGGGGGGAGGTTGGGGTGAAATGATGACTTTGGAGGCGCCTCAGAAGGAATGAGAAGGCGGCCTGGACTGCCCTGGTGTGCACATCACTGGCGGGGGGGAGAGTGAAGGGGGGGGGTGGTGGAGGTGGGGTGAAATGATGGTCTTTTATTAGTAAAGGGGTGGAGAGCCAACGTGCACGTCATTCGCAGAAAAGTAGCTCTCCAAGAACCAGGACCCTACGGCCAGGTGGAGTGCAGGGAGATAAGCCAGACTCACATGTCGGCATCGATAGTGAGCACCACCAGAGCAGGCAGAATGACTTTTGAGTCGACTCATAAAATACACTCAAAATACTCATGACGCATTTACAGCGAGAAAAGCTTGCGAGGCGCCTCAAAGCTCATAAAGTGCACTCAAGTGTCGGCATCTACAGTGAGCACCACCAGGGCAGGCAGAATGACTTCTGAGTCGACTCATGAAGTACCCTTTGAGGCGCCTCAAACTAAAGTGGCTTTTGAGTGGACTAAAAAATCACCTCGCCTCAAGCCTCATAAAATGGACTCACGTGTCGGCATCCAATGTGAGCACCACCAGAGCAGGCAAAATGCGGGTGGCGATCTCAGTGGCGTCGTAGTACTCCCTTGTGGCTGACAGTGCCATGATGCCTGCATGGGGAATGTGGAGAGGGTGTGGGAGGGAACGCGGGGGCGATGCGATGGGGTTGTGGGGGCGACGATGTGAGCGGTGGCGATCTCAGTGGCGTCGTAGTACTCCCTTGTGGCTGACAGCGCCATGATGCCTGCATGGGGAATGTGGAGAGGGTGTGGGAGGGAACGTGGGGGCGATGCGATGGGGTTGTGGGGGCGACGATGTGAGCGGTGGCGATCTCTGTGGCGTTGTAATACTCCCTTGTGGCTGACAGCGCCATGATGCCTGCACAAGGGGATGTGAAGGGGGGGGTGAGAGGGAGGATGTGCGGGTGGTGGGGGGATCTGAGATTCTGGGGGCAGTGCGAGCACTGGTATGTTGAAAGCAAAAACATCAAGAACGGTACTTGCACCAGACTCACATTCACGCGTTTTTGCTAATGGTGTCTGCTGCACCCGCAGCCATGGCAAGGAGGGGTTCTATCTGCAGCCCTGGCAGGGGGAGGTCGTATCTGCAGCCCTGGCAGGGGGAGGTCGTATCTGCAGCCCTGGCAGGGGGAGGTCGTATCTGCAGCTCTGGCAGGGGGAGGTCGTACCTGCAGCTCTGGCAGGGGGAGGTCGTACCTGCAGCTCTGGCAGGGGGAGGTCGTACCTGCAGCCCTGGCAGGGGGGAAGGCGTCCCTTAGAGCGCGGACAGTGAAGGCATTGATGAGCACTCGCTTGCGCGTCTGTGGGCGCCACAGGGAGGAAAGTGAGAGTGTATGTCAGGGGGGTGGTGGGGTAGAGAAGAGCGGGATGTGTAAACATTTAGACACAATGCGGACAGTGAAGGCATTGATAAGCACTCGCTTGTACGTCTGTGGGCGCCACAGGGGTGGGGTGACAAAGTGGAAAATGAGGTGCGTGAGGGGAGGGAGGGAATGAGTAGAGGGAGGGAGTGGGGATGGGCACTTGGGTGTACGGGCCACACTTTGGAATTCTAGAGAGTGGGGGTTCACACTTTAGAGTCCAGTCTGACCTGAATGGGGTGCAACGTTTTGAGTCCGACTCAGAGCGTTGTCGAGGCGATGATTTAGGCGCCTAAAAAACGAGCTCAACGCACAGTGTCACTGAGGGGCCAAACGTTCTGGGTGCAACTCACGGCGTCATTGAGGTGTCTGGCGATGTTGCCGAGCAGAATGGTGGTGTTGGTGCGGATGGGTGTCTTTTTCTTTCTCTTAGGCGAGTTGCATGCAAACTAACACACAGCGTTACCGAGGGGCCAAACGTTCTGGGTGCAACTCACAGCGTCGTTGAGATGTCTGGCAATGTTGCCGAGCAGAATGGTGGTGTTGGTGCGGATGGCTGCCTCCTCGTCCACCTGGCACAAGGCCCATGAGTGGTCACAGTTGGGAGGAGGCATGGACGGAAGGTCAGATGGGCGAAGGGAAGCACAGACAGTTGGGAGAAAGGGAAGCAAGGTCAGACAGAAGGAAGGGATGCAGGGAAGAGATGGGATGATGCATGGTGAGGAAGACAGACAGATCGATACTAAACGGAAAAGCGACAGAGAATTTGTTCTTTGCAAGCGGTAGGAGGACGGGAGCAAAAGACGCCAAGGGCGGACCGGAGGAAAGAAAGGGAAGTGGTGGAAGACAGGAGGAACAGTTATAAGAAGCCGCAGATATTTAGAGAGATGGAACGGACCTGCAGCTTGGAGAGGTGCTTGAGCAGCGGCCCTCCGAGGGTGCGTTGCGAGAGCTGCGTGGGGGGGTGGGAGAGGGGGAAAGGGAGAGGGGAAGGGAGGTGAGGAAGAGCGGTACCTTGGGAGGGGAAGCCAAGATCAGCTTGGGTGGAGAGAGAAGCACCTTGGGGGCTATCTGTAGGAGTTAGACACACCTTGGGTGCAAGTGAGAGAGGTACCTTGGGCGCGAGCAGCAGCATGGACTTGAGTGTGAGCTCTCTGGGTAGCGCCGAGGAGTCAGTGAAGCCGGAGCTGAGGTGAGGTGTGGAAACACCTGCTCCTCCGCCACGCTAGAGGCTATCTGTAGGAGCTAGCTGGCCACACTTTGGGCGCGCATAGAGAAGCACATTGGACAGAAGAATACGCACCTTGGGGGCGAGTAGCAGCATGGACTTGAGTGTGAGCTCTCTCAGGAGAGCCGACGTGTCAGTGAATCCGGAGCTGAGGTGCGGAAACACCTGCTCCTCCGCCACGTTGGGGGCTATCTGCGCGCCGAATGAGTCCAGATTCTGCAGTAGCGATACCCGGATGGCTCGGTCTGATGAGCCAAAGAGCTTCACAAGAGTGGGGAGAACCTGAGGGCGGATGGGGGAAAGGATGAGGAGAAAAGTGTTTGAGTTGAAATTCACACGCCCAAGAAATTTACGCGCCAAAGAATTTCACGCGCCAAAGAAAGAACGAAAGAATAAAAAATACGATGAAAAATGCTCGGTTCATTGATTGTCAGCCGCCCTAGCTCAGTTGGTAGAGCGCAAGGCTCTTAACCTTGTGGTCGTGGGTTTGAGCCCCACGGGTGGCGCTTTTACTCTTGTGTTCGCGATTTTCCCGTTTTCTTCTTTGACTCTTGTGTGATAAGTGTGTGTAACGCGGATATGAACTGTGAACACCAACCACCTCTTCTTTCGTAACACTGGTGAAACTCTTTCGCCCGTCAGACCTCAAAACACCACCAGCTTACCCTTAGCATGAAGCCACCCGCCCAGCTTGAGCAGCACTCGAGGGCGGAGGCGAGCTGAGGGAGGATCTTGTTGAGCAGGATGGGGTGCGAGAGCTGGTCACACAGGGCTGGCGGCGGTGGTGGTGGTACTGCTGGTAGTGTGTTGCTGGTGGTGCATGCATGCACACACAACAAACATGTAACCTACTGGCACCGCACCGAGCACCCACCTACCTTGGCGTTGAAGTCCTCTTGGTTGAGCCACCCGCCCAGCTTCAGCAGCACTTTCAGTGCCGGCTCAGGAGCAGACCCGAACTCGAGGGAGGAGGCGAGCTGAGGGAGGATGTTGTTGAGCAGGATGGGGCGCGAGAGTTGGTCACACAGGGCTGGTGCTGGTGCTGCTGCTGTTGGTGGTGGTGGTGGTGTTGGTGTTGGTCGTAGTGTTGGTGGTGCTGGGTGCATGCACACACAGAAAACATAACCTACCAGTACCGCACCGAACACCCACCCACCTTAGCATTAAAGTCCTCTTGATTAAGCCACCCGCCCAGCTTCAACAGCACGGTCAGCGCAGGCGCGGGTGCAGACCCAAACTCGAGGGAGGAGGCGAGCTGAGGGAGGATCTTGTTGAGCAGGATGGGGCGCGAGAGCTGGTCACACAGGGCGGGGAGGCGGCGGAAGAATCCGTCCTTCTCCACGCTGTCCTTGAGGCTGAGTACCTCCATGAACTGCACCGTTTCCACTAGCTTGTTCTGAAAGAACTCTGAGGAAGCACGGGGCAAATACATACGCAGAACAGATATGGGAGTGGTGGGATTGTGGGATGGATGAGAGGAAGAATCCGTCCTTCTCCACGCCGTCCTTGAGACTCAGCACCTCCATGAACTGCACCGTTTCCACTAGCTTGTTCTGAAAGAACTCTGGAATAGAGTGTGTGGACAGAAGGAATAGAGGGCGAGGATGGTTGGCATAAAGGGGGGTGTACGCTGTCCTTGAGGCTCAGCACCTCCATGAACTGCACCATCTCCACTAGCATGTTCTGAAAGAACCCTGGAATGGAAAGTGTGGGGTGGGGAGTGTTGACACGGAGGGTGCGGAATCCTTGATGCTCGAGGCTCAGCACCTCCATGAACTGCACCGTCTCCACTAGCTTGTTCTGAAAGAACTCTGTGAGGTGTAGTGTGAGGGATGGGAGGGAGGGAGGGGTGGCGGGAAGGAGGGTGGGAGGTGAGCTGCCCTTGTGGCTTGACTCTTGAGGGTGAGCACCGTTATGAACTGCACCGTCTCCACCAGCTTGTTCTGGAAGAACTCTGTAATGGGGGGGGCAGAGAGGATAGCCGGGGAGGGATGGGGTGGGATAGAGAGTGGTACGAGGAGACAGGTGCGCTGTGCTCGAAGGGCGTTAATTTAATCCAGTTGTCAATTATTGCTCTCTGGGTAGATTCAACTGTCAAAGTAAAAGCAAGATTGAAGCATAAAATGAGTAAATCTATGCACACACCACTAACTTGCTCTCTGGCTGGATCCAACTGTCAAAATTGCACACTCACCACTATTGTCAATGAGCTTGGCAGGGTTGAGTCGCCTGGCAGGGGCAGAGCTGAGCAGACGCTGGTAGTCCGGGAGAAGGGTCTGTGTGTGGAGGAGGGGGAGGGTGGGGACAGGGGAGGTCGAAACAAGGGATGAAGGAAGGCAAATGGCCTGAAGACCTTCGCGGAGTCATGTCTGTAGATGGAATTCGGGGGGATGGAGGAGGGGTTGGGGGAGTTCGAGGCAAAACAGGCTGGTGGAAGGAAAGGGCCCAGGGTAATAGAGGCAAGCAAGCCAAGCAGATTCTGCATGGTGCATTGGTGCGTCACCTTGGGAATGCAAGCTGTGTTTCGGAGCTCTTCTGTGCGTGTCAGCTGGTGCCCGGAGAACACCTCCTGGATCAGACAGCCTGCACGCAAGAGAGGCGGGGAAGCGGAACAAGGGGGGGCGGAGGACAAGGAAGAAGACAGAGAGATAAAGCAGGACCAAAGAGTGAAATGAGCGAAAGCGGACACTGAAGAAAGGCGGGTGGAAAGGAGGAGGGAAGCTGACGGGGGGATGTGAGACACGCTTTTTGAGTCGACTCAAAAATCGCCTCATCACACAGGGATGTGAGACACGCTTAACGAGTGGAAAAACCAACAGGTGGGACGCATGGATCATTCATCAAGGCCCCAGGAGTCGATGGCGTAGGGAGGGCCCTTCCTGATGGCCGTCCTATTGTTATCGCTAGTGGAAAAGTGATGCCAGACAGACCATCTGTGGAAAAAACATCATCTGGGCAAACGCAAATCACTCACCAAGGCCCCAGGAGTCGATAGCGTAGGGAGGGCCCTTCCTGATGGCCGCCCAGTCGCTCTTGGCGAGCTCCATTGACTTGTACTGCGCGCCCACCATCCACTCATATGGCTGATGGCGTGTGTGGGGCATGGTGGATGGTGCAGTTGATGCACATGCAAAAGGCAACGCACATGCACATGCCGCACATACATGACAAGGAGACGGGAAGGAGGAAGAGGGGAAGAGGACGAAAGCAGGATAAGCGAGGCTAGGAGAAAGAGACGAGCATGCAAAAGCAAGGGGAAGGAGAGAAAGGAAAGAAGACCAAGGGCATGACTGTATACTGCCACGACCAAGTCCCAATGTCCCAATGTCCCAATGTCCCAATGTCCCAATGTCACTAACTAGTAATCACTACAAAATCCCCCCTCAGCAGCTATTGTTTTGCTCACCAGCATGGGTCCCTCAGGGGCGTCCGCCTTGCACCCATCGAACTCTGACAGAACATCAAAGCCGTGTAGCTTCCAACCCAGTGCAGCCGTAGACTGGTGGTTACAACTGGTTACCACTAACCAGCGTGACGCACACGTTGCCATGCACCTCTGACAGCCATAGTCCACTCCACTATCTCACCAGCATGGGCCCCTCAGGGGCGTCCGCCTTGCCCCCATCGAACTCTGACAGCACATCAAAGCCGTGCAGCTTCCAGTCCAGCGCACCGGTGGTTACCACCGACGCCATGCACACGTTGCCATGCACCTGCAAGATTGGAGGGTAGGTTGTGACAGGGGAGTGAAAACATGCACCAGTCTAGTGCACTGGTGGTTACCACCGATGCCATGCACACGTTGCCGTGTACCAGCAGGATTAGGGATACATAGAGATGGGAGGAGTGGCAGCAAAAACGTATTTGGGTAAACAGGCAAACGCGTGGCAAGGCGTCCCAACTTGATAAGGAAAGCACATTGCCATTCTCACATTGTTCTACACAACTTGTTTGCATGGCAGGGAGAGGATGGGTGAGGGGGAGGGGATGGATTGAGCATGAGTGATTGTAAGGGGGCATGAACACATGATGGGGCGAAGGGGCATGTCATGTGTGTCTGATGAACCCACCAGCTTGCAATCGTTGTTGAGAAAGCTGACAGCCTTGGCCACTTGCAGCAATCCCCATGCGTAGTACTCATCCCTGCACACCAGCACAGCAGTACCACGCACACAGCACAGCTCAGACTGGCGTCTGATCAGCGCGCACTCACAGAAAACACAGCAACGCCATACCTACCCCCTGCACCCGCTCCGCATACTGAGCTTGAGCTCTTTAAGCCGGAGGTCCAGTGGCATGACAGGCTCTGTGATGATGTATATGGTGGGCTTCTGCACAAAGCCCTCCGATTCCCCCTGTAACCTCATCCCGTCCACCCCATGTCTCCCATCCCCCAACCTCATCCCTCCCCCTCAAACACATCTCCCTTACCTCTGCGGCCCCTTGACTTTGGCTCTTTGAGTCGGAGGTCCAGTGGCATGACGGGCTCGGTGATGATGCAGATGGTCGGCTTCTGCACGCCGCCCTCACATTCCCTTCAAGCACCCCCCTTCCCACACACCCTTCTCACCTCTGCGGCCCCTTGAGTTTGAGCTCTTTGAGTCGGAGGTCCAGTGGCATGACAGGCTCGGTGATGATGTAAATGGTCGGCTTCTGCACGCCGCCCTCCTCCTTCTCCACCTCCAGGCTGTTCAGAAACGACAGCACGTTCGGGTGCCGCAGCTGCCGACGCGAGAATGTGGAGGAATGGAAGGCGCGGAAGTTCAGAGGGGGAGATGAAGGGGATAGTAATAGTAATGAGGGTTCGGAAACACTTCATCTCCAGGCTGTTCAGAAACGACAACACGTTCGGGTGCCGCAGCTGCCAACGCGAGGATGCGGAGGAAAGGTGCGGTGATGGGGGAAGGTGGAGGAATGGGGGGAAGGAGGGCAATGCGCAACGGGGAAAGGGGGGTGGAACGCGGGGGGCGAGAGGAAGTGTTGAGAGGTTTTTGAATCGCATCATAATTGCATCTACAAGGTTAAAACAGGTCAGCACCTTCGGTGCCGGAACGGGATGGGACGAAGACAGAGACTATAATGAAGTTGCTGGTTAATTTGCTTGACATTCCAACATTGTAGGTACATGAACGCTGATATCTCACTTCCACGCACCTTTTGATATCGCTGAACGCACCATTCTGAGTCGCTTGACGCAGTTTCGGGCAGGAGCAAGCCTGGCGTCTTGAGGATTCGAACCCGTTATGGAGAAAATCGATACCGCACTGCCATCCTCCTGATATTACACGCAGAGCACACGGATTCACGTACACGAACAATGAACAGCCATTCACAAACGTGTCACCGTATACGACATGGTATAAGATGGCGTGCAGTGACGGGTTTGACATTTTCCACCACGCGGAGTGTGCACAACGTGAGAGGGAGGAAATCGAACTATGATCAGCATTTGATACGATCTTCTCCTTAGTACACAGCTCCCACAGCCCTTCTCAGATTCTCACGCGCGTCACGATATCCCCACGATCAGCCACTGGTATTGTACCCAGCGACCGCTAGGCCAGCTCGGGAGTTCGCACCTCGCGGGTGCTTGTGAGAATGAAGGATAGTGATTCCAAGACAATCAGACTTCTCAGGCCCCTCAAGAACGACCCTAAGACAATCAGCAACTGCTAAAGCAGCAGGATCTCGCACCTTGCAGGTGCCTTTTTGGTGCGTCCAGGGGCCCCATGCCGACGGGTAAGCTTCGCCGATGTTATACGGAAACTCTTTCGCCCCTCCACCAGTTCCAAGGACCGATCGCAGGAACTGCATGGCCGCTGGCCTGACTATCGATGGCTACGTGAGGGCGATAACTGAGAGAGTCTCACGAATGACAATAACGAGTATGAAAACTTCGAACTTTCTCCTGCGCAGTCGCTGTCGGAACTGCGACACCCCGAGGTTCAAGTAGCATACACGCTATGGATTTCTTTAGCCGTCTAAACGAATATATTAACAATAACTTTCGGGTAGGCTTCCGGCGAGCAGTTGGTGAAGTTAGGCGCGAAATCTGGCGCGTGAGTGCGGTCTTCGTAACGCAGTTTCAGTTAGAGTGAAGAATGGCGTTGTGATTGGCCGGAATAAATGCTGTGTATGTTAAAACGGTGGGACGACGCGACTACAGCATCGCCTGACGATGTCTGCGAAATGGAGTCAGAAACGTGTGTCGTTTATAATAAACCGACCACTTTTTGTGGTACACTGTAGCAATCTATGTGGGTGTTGTGAGCACGCAGCACCGCAGCAGCCGCATGTGCGACAGAACCAACACTGCTCCTTGGAGTCGCCACTAACACATAAGTCTGCTTTGCTTATGACTCAACGAAGCCGCACATCAACGAAGTAGCGGAGTTAATATCTAATAAGCTACGAACACGAAGCACGAAAGACGCTGTTATGGGAGGACAGCAGGGACGTTGAACAGATTCGGGAAACTCCAGCCTGCACAACTTCGGACTAGCAACAGAAACAACGGCTATCAGTAATCGGATGAAGAAATCAAATGCACTCACGCGGAACATTGCGGTGCTGGAGGGAGGTGAGGTGCGAGTGGAGGAGACCGGGGGGGGGTTGCGGGGGAACATGAGCGAGCGCATGATCAGGGAAGAGGCGGAGGCAACCTTGAAGTTGCGGTAGCAAATTTGGCGGGAAATTCTGGGATTGTCGCGCAAGTTTCAGCCCACGACCTACCAACAGACTTGTCAGTTGCCGTTGGGCCAAGAGGACGAAACCGAAATGGGTACACTCACGATCGATACACCGTCACACGAAACCACCTTAATATGTACACTAGGTTCTGTAAAAACCAGCAACACAATTTCCAGTTACATAAATCGATTATGTAGCGAACGAACTAAGCCTTGCTTCTGCATCAGCAATTTCTTCCCTGTGCTTTTCCAATTCCTGAGCACAGAGGTTTGCCAACTGATCAGCGACCGGAGGGATGCCCGGGTTACGCGCCTCGTTATAAACATGTGCGTTTCGTTGAATCAGCTTCATGTCGCTCCAAAAGGCATCCCGCGACATGTACACTCCTTGCCGATTTTTCTTGGACATGGTCGAAAGATCCATGGGATGCTTGATGACTGTATGGTAGTCTGGAGCTTCCTTCTTTGTGACTGGCTTTTGGAAAATGTAGGAAATATCCGCATGGAGCCGCAGAAAGGCAAGCACGTTATCGAAGATGTTCCGAAGAGAATCTTTGGCCTGCAGGCAAACAAAGATGAGCAAAAAGGGAGTGAGCAAGACCACTAACAAAGAGCAGAGCAGCACACAATAAACAAACAAAGCCACTCATCGTCATATCCCATCTGCAAAAGAAGCAAAAAGAGTGAAACTGGTTTCAGCTAGGCCTCTCTGGAACACTCACCAGAACACCCCCTTCAGGCAGCTTCACACGCTTCAGAGCCGGCCCTCCTCCTCTCCCCCCCTCGCTCCGCCCGCCACCACCGTCCCAAGCACCAGAAGTAACACTGCGCTTCGCCCCCTCTCCCGCCACCCCCTTTGAGCGAGGTCCCTTAAGAGCTTGAGAACTGCGCCGTTTCCCTCCATGCGCCCCGCCGTGTCCCCTCTCCTCCTCCGGCCAGTCCCTGTCCCTCTCTTCTCTCACCTCTCTCTCCTCTCTGCCCTTCCCTCTTGGCTCTTCAATACCTACAGAGCAAGACCTTTCTCTTTCCTCCCTCCTCTCCCTCTCCTCCCTCCTCTCCCTCTCCTTCTTCCCTCTTGGCTCTTCAATACCTACAGAGCGAGACCTTTCTCTTTCCTCCCTCCTCTCCCTCTCCTCCCTCCTCTCCCTCTCCTTCCTCTCTTTCTCTCGCCTCCGCTCCCTCTCCTCTTTCCCCTCCCGCTCTTCCCTGACCTCCCTTGCCTCTTTCCGCTCCTTATCCTCCCTTCTCCTCCACTCATCTCTCTCCCCATGTGCATCTTCTTTTCTCCTCTTCTCCTCGCCCTTGTCCTTCTCGCGTCTCCACTCACGATCATGCTTCCTCTCCTGCTCCTTATCCTCCCAACCATCCCTATCCACCTCATTCTCTCCTCTCCGTCCCCCAGTATCCCTCTCCCTTTCCCTCACTCGTTCCCCTCCCCTCTCCCTTTCACTATCCTTAAGCTTAAGCTTCAGAATCCTTCCTTCTCCTTTCTCCTTCCCTATCTCCTTATCCCTCTCCCTTTCCCTTACTCCTTCCCAATCCCTCTCCTTGTGCCTTACTCTCTCCCTGTCCTTGTCTTCATACAGCCTGCTCTCTTTTACCCTATCCTTCCTCCTCTCCCTTTCCTCCCCTTTCCTCTCCTGCACCTTACCCTCCCTTTCCTCACTCCTCCCCCTTTCCCAACCCTCTTTCCCAACCCACCCTTCACCATGCCTGTCCTTTCCAGAAGCTTTACCGAGCCTGTCTACCGAGCCTGGTGATGCCGAGCCTCCTTGCTCTCTCTCCGAAGCAGCAAGCCTCCTGGCAGCAGGGTGAGGTTCGGCATAACTGCCAATCACTTCAGTACCCACCCTCAGACCTTCACTCGCCTGCCCCTTCTCTCTTTTCCCTTCCCTCTTCTTCTCCTTCTCCCTCTCATGCTCCGCTCCCCAGTCCCTGCTCTTCTCGCCCTTCCTCTCACTTCCCTGCCTTCTCTCCCATTCGTCAGTTCTCACACTCTCGTTCGCCTCTTCCATCTCCCCCTCCTCTTCAAAAGGATCTAACCCACCCCTTGCTGCCTTCTTGAATCGCTGCCGCATCTCAGCACCTCTCCTGCCCTGCTTCTCTTCCTCTGCCTCCTCCTGCTGCTGCTCCTGATGCACCCTCTCCTCCTGATCATTCGCAGTCCTCTCCCCACCAGCACTCCTTTCTCCTCGTCTCTGCTTCTTCGGCTTATGAAACCCCTCCTCCACGCTCTCCTCCTGCCACTCCCTTTCCCTATCCCCCTCGTTCCTCTTTTTCTGAAACTCCCCGCTTTTCTTCCCAACACTCCTCTCCTCCTCACCCTGTCTTCCGCTCTTCCCCCCACCCTCCTCATCCCCGCCTGCTCCTACTGTCCCTCCCTCCTCTTGTCCACCGTCCCCCTCCTGCTTCTCCAACCCTCTGTTCGCCCCACCCCTCTCTCTCCTCTTCCGCTTCCTCTTTTTCTCCTCCTTCCTCCCCCATCCCTCCAAATGCCCCTCCTCCTCCTCTCCCTCACCACCTACCTCCCCCTCCTCATCTCCTCCCTTATCCCCCTCTCCTTGCAACCCCTCACCCTTGACCTCGCCATGCATCCCTGCCAAATCCTCCTCCCCACGCCCTCTCCCCTTTCCTCCATGCGAATCCTCCCCATCCCCCACAATCCCTCGCGCCTCTGAACCACCTTTGCCTCCCAGTTTGATCTTCCCACAAGACAACTTCACCTTCAGAGAAACTTTCCTCCCCATTCCCCTTTTCTTCCCCTTCTCACTCCCCTCCCTCTCGCCCACACCTCCTCCCGTGATCCTCGCTATTGTGTTGTCCGCAAGCTGGAGCTGCATGGAAGCTTCGTGAGCAGAGGGGGAATCCCCTCCTGGGGACTCATGTCTTGCCTTGGAGCGAGGGCAGTGAGGTGAGGTCACACCATCCCCACTGCCATCCCCACTGGCGTCACCATGACCAGCACCCATCACATGACCATACCCATCACCACCATCACCACCATCACCATTGTCATCATCACCATTATCCACATCAACAGCATCATCTGCATTGTCAGCACGAAGAGCACCATAACCATCAGCATCAGCATCAGTGTCAGCACGGCCGGTAATAGCATCTACAACAGCAGGAACTTCATCATCCAATGCAGAGTGACAACTTTTCTTCCCCTTCTTCTTCTCCTCCTTCTCCTTCTTCCCCTTCTTCCCCTTCTTCTCCTTCCGCTCCTTTTTCTCCTTACCTTTCTTACCAACACCAGCACCATCACCACCACCAGTACCAGCAGCAGCACCAGCACCATAACTGGCTTGGCTAGGCTGTTTGGCTGTTAGATCAACATCGAATCCATCCTCCCCATCCTCAGCAGCAGCAGCACCACCCGCAGTAGCAGCAGCACCACCATCACCATCACCTGCACCCTCACCATCAGCACCAGCACCAGCAGAACCACCCTTCCCACCACCACCTCCCACCCCACTCCACCCACCAGCACCACTCACCCCTCCACCATTAGTCCCCTCAACTCCCCCCTTTCCCCCAGCCTTCCCCAGCAGCAGCTTCGACTTAATTTTAATCTTCGTCCCTTTCCTCTCTAACAACCCCTCTGCCAGCGCCCCATCCCTGTGAATCTGATTCCCCTCCTCATCCTCCATATAGAGCGGACACTTAGCGCGGTTAGTGCGCATGTGCCCCTCCTGCCCGCATGCCCCACACACCACTGACGCCCTCTGTCCCTTCTTTGGCCCACTGCCGTCCTTCTTCCCAGCAGCTTCCTTCTTGGTGGGAGTGGGGGTTCCCTTGGATGGGGTTCCCTTGGTGGGTGTTTCAGCCTTGGGCCCTGCCTGCCCTCCCCTTTTCCGCTTCTTTCCTGCCCCCTCGCCCTCACCCCCCTGCCACACGAAAACAACAGAGAGTTTATTGGAACGTCATGGACTTTAAAAGGAACCGAACGAGAGCAATGAGCAAACAGTGCATCGAGGATCGATTCGATCAAACAGGAGAGTAAAGGCGGCAACAGGAGAGTAAAGGCGGCAACAGGAGAGTAAAGGCGGCAACAGGAGAGTAAAGGCGGCAACAGGAGAGTAAAGGCGGCCACAGGAGAGTAAAGGCGGCAACAGGAGAGTAAAGGCGGCAACAGGAGAGTAAAGGCGGCAACAGGAGAGTAAAGGCGGCAACAGGAGAGTAAAGGCGGCAACAGGAGAGTAAAGGCGGCAACAGGAGAGTAAAGGCGGCAACAGGAGAGTAAAGGCGGCAACAGGAGAGTAAAGGCGGCAACAGGAGAGTAAAGGCGGCAACAGGAGAGTAAAGGCGGCAACAGGAGAGTAAAGGCGGCAACAGGAGAGTAAAGGCGGCAACAGGAGAGTAAAGGCGGCAACAGGAGAGTAAAGGCGGCAACAGGAGAGTAAAGGCGGCAACAGGAGAGTAAAGGCGGCAACAGGAGAGTAAAGGCGGCAACAGGAGAGTAAAGGCGGCAACAGGAGAGTAAAGGCGGCAACAGGAGCGTAAAGGCGGCAACAGGAGAGTAAAGGCGGCAACAGGAGAGTAAAGACGGCAACAGGAGAGTAAAGGCGGCAACAGGAGAGTAAAGGCGGCAACAGGAGCTTACCTTATCTGCGGCAGCCTTTTTCGAAGGTGTGGCAGGTGGTTGGGAGGGATGGCCTGGCACAGCAGCCTTGCTTGTTTCGTCTGCACCTGCTTGGTCCTTCTCTGCCCCTCCTCCTTCCTGCTGCTGCTGCTGCTGCTGCTGCTGCCCCTCCTGCTGCTCTGCCTGCTGCTCTGCGTGCTGTCCTCCCTGCCCCCCTACCGTGCCTCTCTGTGCTGCTAGGGCTGATCGCTTGGCCATCTCAGCTTCGATCTGGGAGGGGAAGAGAGCGAGGAGGGGAGGGAGGGGGGAGGGGAAGAGAGGGGGTTGGAAGGAAGAAATGACCTTTGAGTCGACTCAAAAGTTGCATCTCTGTGATGTCAAGGCTGAACGCTTCTCCATCTCACCCTAGACCTGCAGCACCTGACGCCTCATGCTGCACCTGAAGGCCCATGCTGCACCTGAAGGCCCATGCAGCACCGACCATGATGAATCACGACGCATGAGCCTTCCAGTTAACATTCTGCCATGCCTGCCATGCCTTCAGATGCACTCTGATGAGGCCCACTTTGATCTGCACTGTGCCTTGCTATCCAACTATCAGATGAAAGCTGATCGTGTTGCTGTGCCTAGCTACTGCCTGCCATGCACACACACCTGCTGCGGGTCTGTGATGATGAGATGACCTCTGTGATCACCACGGTGCCGTCGGGCTGTCAGTCAGTGTGGTGAACAGATGGTGATACACACACACGCACACTGCAGGGCGTCCCTGGTGCTGGCCTGGCCTGGTACACATGTACAGTATAGACAGCATCCACATACCAGCTCTGGGTCCGTGATGATGAGATGACCTCTGTGATCACCACCGTGCCGTCGGGCTGTCAGTCAGTGCCAGTGGTGAACAGATGGTGATACACACGCACACACACTGCAGGGCAGGCAGGCATCCCCGTTGCTGGTCTGGCACACATTTACAGTACGTACAGAATCCAGATACCTGCTACGGGTCCGTGATGATGATGACCTCTTTGAGCCCCACCACGCCATCCAGCTATCAGAGGTGAGGTGAACTGATTCTTACATACACACACGCATGTGCATAGGAACACCACATAGCAGCGCTGGATCCGTGATGATGATGACCTCTTTGAGCCCCACCACGCCATGCAGCTATCAGTGGTGAATGGATAATGTTACACAAGCACAATACACACACTGCCTGCCATTCACCACATTGCCTGCCTGCCATGTGCACACGCACCTGCCACGGGTCTGTGATGATGGCCTCTTTGACCACAAACGTGCCATCCAGCTACTTGTGGTGAACTGTTGCTGTTGCACACACATGCACATAATTGCATAGAAACACCACAGGATCCCCATACCTGCTGTGGGTCTGTGATGATGACCTCTTTGACCACAAACGTGCCGTCGGGCTATCTGTAATGAGGTGAGCTGACTTACAGACACTTGCACAGAAACACCACAGGATCCCCATAGCATACCTGCTGGGGGTCCGTGATGATGACCTCTTTGATCACAAACGTGCCGTCGGGCTGCCTGTGCTGTGAACTGATGCTGATGGTGACACATACGCACACTGCAGGCAGCGCGTCCCTGTTACATACGCACACATGTGCATACCTGCTGGGGGTCCGTGATGATGACCTCCTTGATCACAAATGTGCCGTCGGGCTGCCGCGTTTTGATCTTCTTCTTCAGCCGTTTCACCACCACCCGCTTCTTCCCCTCCACACCCACGCCTGCCCCTCCGCCCCCTTCCGTGCCTCCTGCAGTCCCTCCTGCTGCTGCTGCTGGCGTGAATTTCCCAGCCTCTTGGTCCTGAATGCACGAGAGGAGATGGACGTGGGAGTGGGGGGAGAGGGGAGGGGAGGATAGGGTAGTAGTGGGGAGGACAGTGGAGCAGCGGCGAGGAGAAAGGAGGTGAGGGGAGGAGAGGGGAGGAGGGAGAGGAGAGGGGAGGAGAGAGAGGAGGAGGAAGGGGACTGGGACTGAATATGAGGACCATAAACCGTTTCATATGCAAGGATGCAAGGAGGCAGGGAGGCAGGGAGGCAGGGAGGCAAGCCCAGGGAAAACTGAGAAAAGTGCAAAAGACGCACCATCATCCCTCCTGCCTCGCCATGCTTGGCAGGTGCAGTACCGCTCTTGTCAACACCATCCTCCTTCTTCTCCTTCTCCTTCTCCTTCTCCTTGCTCTTCTCCTTCTCCTTCTTCTTATCCTTCTTCTTCTTGATGTTCTCCTTGGGATCATCATCTGCATGCCACCATGCATGCACCCATGCACACACACACACACGCACACGTGGCCGCCCCAGCCCGCCCCACCCGCGCCCTTGCTCCCGCCCCCACCCTCCCCCACGCCCATGGCCATGCCCATGCTCATGCCCCCATCCCCGCCCTCGCCCGCGCCCATCCTCCCCACATCCCACCCTCCCCCTCCCCATGCACGCGCACACAAACACACACATAGACGGCGCACATGCCAATCCACGCACAAAGGCAGCGACAGCTCAATCTGAAAGCGCACAAAACGCGGAGCCAAGCCAGGGCACTCAAGATCCTCTCCTCAAGCAGCCCATGCTGCAGCGATTTATCCACAGACACCGTCCCTCACCCACAGCCACCACCCATCACTGCACACAGCCATTCCCAACCCACCTTCCAGCAGCATGCGCCTGAGCGCAGCAGCCTCTGCCTCCTCATCCTCAAGCTCCTCCTCTCGCTGCACCTCCCACGCCCTCCTCCTCCTCATCCCCCCAACGCCCCCTCCCCTTGCCCCACGCCCTTCTCTCTCCTCCTCCCCGCCCTCCTCAGCCTCCAGCAGATTCTCCAAGTCCCCCGCAAACGAGTCCAAGTCTCCCAACAGCTCCTCCTCTTCCTCCTCCTCCCCTTCCGCCAGAGCCGATAAGCTCCTGACCTGCTTCTCCCATACCTCCTGGCACTTGCTCCGCGTCTGCAGCTGCAGCTGCGAGAAAGACATGCGCTGCCCGCGCGCGAACTTATTCAACGCAGCAACGGAATCACCACTCTTCCCCGCAGCAGCGGCCGCTTGTTCCGAAGACAGCTTTCGAACCAAGGCAATCCTGTGCCAGCGCCCCATCTTCTGAATCTGCTCATCTGCCACTCCTAGCTTTAACAGCACCTCCCGAGCCGCCTCCATCCCGAGCCTGCGCAGGTCCGCGTCCGTGCCTGTCACCGCCGCCCCGCCCCGAGCCTGCGCCGCCCGTTTTTCAACCACCTTGATCTTCTCCGCCCCTGGCTGCTTGTGCTGAATCTTGAGAAAGGAAAACGCCAGGCCACGCCCAGATGGATCCCCCGCTCCGCTAATCTCAAGCTTCTCTAACCCTCCCTTCCCGTGGGTCATGCTCGATACATAGTTGTGGGATAGGTTCCAGGGGGTCAGCAGTAACTCCCTCTCTATAAGCAGACTCGCTGCCATCTTAATCGGGTTGTCCGGGAGGAGCTGGGCGATGGCTGTGCTGAGAGGCGGCGACGCGTTAGTGAGGTGGCGGATTCCGATTCGCCGAAGATGGTGCAGGCCTGCAAGCATGCTCTCATGGCAGCACACCAAGTCAGGGGTTACCATTCTACGTAGCTCCTCCTCAGAAGGAACCCGGAAGTTTCTCCGCATCACCCACCACATCTCCCCGCCCTCCAGCCGCTGCAGCTCCGCACATGTTTTAAGCCGCTTCTTTATAAGCCCCTCGGTGAGCGTGGGAAACTGCGCGGCAATATCATCCGCCCTGACCTTCGGCGCGTTCACCACCGCACGCCGGCCCCCCTTCTTCCCACCCTTCGCCTGCACCGCTCCCTTCCCACCGCCGCTCCCGCCGCCGTCCTTATCCTTGTCATAATCCCGAAACGTCCGACAAACTTCAACCATAAGGCGGTTGCTACTATGGAGTACAGCAGCCTTGGAAATGGGATTCATAACTTCCATATGCGGCTCCTGTTGCCCCACCACCTGCATGCCATCTATCCTCCTTATAGACAGCTTCCCTTTCGGCGATCGGACGAGCAGGTAGTCCGTATGCGGCACATGCTGCCGAAACACTGGGGCTCGAAACAGGTTCGTCTCGAGGCTGGACTGGCTCGTGCCGGGCCTGACGTCGCCCAGGAACGGGGACTCCTCGTCCACTTCGAGCGGCATCACCGAGCCGGAGAAAGGGACGTCCCGGATCGCAGCTGCGCCGGAATCGACGGACGAGATCTTGCGGTAGTAGGTGGCGAGCCGGGCGCCCATGCCCACGTTACTCAGTAGTAAAGGGCGCTCCTCACAGTACCTTGGGGGGGGAAAGGGGAGGGTGGAGGGTGGGGGGGAGAGGGAGGGAGAGAGGGGGGGGGGGGGGGAAGTGGGGGGAGGAGGGAAAGGGAAGGGGGAGGGTAGGTGGAGGGGGAAAAAAAGTGGGCGGAGGGGAAAGGAAGAGAAGGGCGGATGAAAAAGTGCTCAAGCAATGGAGCAGAAGGTGTAGCTTTCAGTACTTGGAAGAGAAGACGAAGGAACGGGGAAGGGATCGATGGAACGGGGAAGGGATCGAACGGAGGAGAATGCCTCAAGAGCTCAGTCCCACTCACCATTCACCCCTCCAAACACCCCCCAAATCCCCTAAAACCTCCCAAATCCTCCCCCAAAATCTACCCCAGTCCCCCCCCCCTCCCCACTCACTCCATGAGCACCACGTGGCAATCCTTCACCGACAAATCCGCCTTCTTCTGGAACGACGCAAACACTCGGCTCCACTCACACCTCTCCCAACAGCCTCCAAATCCCCCTAACCCCTCCCCACCCTCCACTCACTCCATGAGCACCACGTGGCCATCCTTCACAGAAAGATCCGCCTTCTTCCGGAAAGTCCCAGGAGGTCGCTTGGGCTTGCTGTCGCCGGGGAGCTTCAGGTGCGCCCGCCCCCAGGGGTGCAGGCACGGGCGCATCACGTGAATGATGGCGTTACCCCTCACTCCCTGCTCTCCCAGTGGCTTGTCTGCCGTCACTTCATGCCCGTTGGAGTAGAATCGCACCACCTCACTCTCCTTCATGTCTGCGCATAGGAAAGCGGGGAAGAAATAGGAGGAAACGGAGGGGAGAGAAAGCAGGGTTGGGGGAACGAAAAGGGCTGCTTCTGTATGCTTCAGGTGCGCTCGCCCCCAGGGGTGCAGGTGCGGGCGCACCACGTGAATGATGGCGTTGCCCCTCACTCCCTGCTCGCCCAATGGCTCTGCCCCTCACTCACTCCCTGCTCGCCCAATGGCTCTGCCCCTCACTCACTCCCTGCTCGCCCAATGGCTCTGCCACTCACTCCCTGCTCGCCCAATGGCTCTGCCCCTCACTCCCTGCTCGCCCAATGGCTCTGCCCCTCACTCCCTGCTCGCCCAATGGCTCTGCCCCTCACTCCCTGCTCGCCCAATGGCTCTGCCCCTCACTCCCTGCTCGCCCAATGGCTCTGCCACTCACTCCCTGCTCGCCCAATGGCTTGCCTCCTCCTGGTCGTTGGAGAAGAAGCATACCGGTTCACAGTCCTTCATGTCTGGGCTTAAGGGGAAAGCAGGAAAACAAGAAGATGTGGATTCAAACCGCAGCAAGCGGAGTGGTCTCCTCTGAATTCGTAACTAAGAGCTTGGGGTACTGAGAGTGGGAAAAAAGTAGAATCAGGACTTGGTAAGTCCAACTTCAGTAAAGAACGTAGGCGTACGCGTTTCGGCCGTGAGGCCTTCGCAGTCCTCCATGTCTGGGCTTAAGGGGAAAGCAGGAAAACAAGGAGAGAGGAAAAGAGGGGCGAGAAGC
Organism: Closterium sp. Naga37s-1; assembly: GCA_947471745.1. NCBI lineage: Eukaryota > Viridiplantae > Streptophyta > Zygnematophyceae > Desmidiales > Closteriaceae > Closterium > Closterium sp. Naga37s-1. Next base: position 1,480,158 of record CANJKZ010000903.1, read on the forward strand.
AGGGGTGTGGGCAGGGAAGGGGCTGCCTCTGTGTGCTCGCCTTGCCCAATCTTTGCAGCAAGGAGACGGGAAAAGACGTATTTCCCAGCTTCTTGGCAGCTTGGCTCGCAGCGCCCCCAGCATCCCCCCAGCGCCCACGAGTGGTCTCACAGCCTTGCTGCCCAGCGTCCCCACGGCCTTGCGTGCTGCCCTAGCACATGCCTCCAACTTCCACCCACCTACCAGCTTCAACGCACGCACCTCCCAGTTTCTTGGCTGTCTTGGCCCGGAGTGCACCCAACATCTCCCCAGCGCCCACATGCAGCTTCACAGCCTTGCTGCCCAGCGTCCTCACGATCACGTGCAGGCTGCCCTCCCACATACCTCCTAGTTTCTTGGCGGTCTTAGCTCGCAAAGCACCCAGCATCTCCCCCGCGCCCACATGCAGCTTCACAGCCTTGCTGCCCAGCGTCCTCACGATCACGCGCAGGCTGCCCTCCTGCCCCTCCACGCGCCCCTGTGCCCTCGCCGCCGCCTCGCTCTGATGCGCAAACCACAGCGCCTGGGGCCGGTGGAAGCGCGATAGGTCCTTGCTGGAAAGGGGGGAGATGGGGGCAAAGAGACAGGGCGATGGGGGGGAAGGGGGGAACGGATGGGGAGGGGGTCAAAGAAGTTGGGAAAGAGGAAAGGGGAGAGAATTCAAGGGTTTTCAAGTTTCCCTCTCCTCACGATCACGCGCAGGCTGCCCTCCTGCCCCTCCACGCGCCCCTGCGCCCTCGCTGCTGCCTCGCTTTGGCGCGCAAACCACAGCGCCTGTGGCCTGTGGAAGCGTGATAGGTCCTTGCTGTGAAGGGTGGTGGCGGGGGGGGGGGGGGGGGGGGAGAGTGGCGAGCGGTGATTCACTTCACAATTGTATTTCAATCATTCAGAGGCTGCCGCGTTTCATATACCTACCTCACTTGCTCAATCTCGGCTTCATCGTCTGAAGTGAAGCCGAATAGCCGGCAGCGAGTGATACACCTTCACACTCGTGCTCGCACGCTTCTTCCCATGCTCCTTCCCCGCGCCTCACTATCACAACCCTCAACCCCTCACTCACTTGCTCAGTCGTGGCTTCATCGTCTGCAGGCGAATAGCCGGCAGCGAGTGATACACCTTCACACTCGTGCTCGCACGCTTCTTCCCATGCGCCTTCCCTCCACCCGCCGCCCCGCCCACAGCCCCCACGCCCGCCTTGCTGCTCTGGTACAGGTGGTCGCGCGAGAAATCCACTGCCCACGCTGCAGCCTCTGCCAGGAACTCAGGAGGCAGCCACCCCGCTGCTGCGTCGCCTGGGAGCGGCAGGTGCGCGGATGGGAGCGTGGAGGAGAGGGAGGTTGGTGGAGGGACGCTGGAGCTCTTGGGCTCGGACGCACTTGCTCCTGCTGCTGCTTCTGCTGCTGCTGTGCTGGTGGCAGGGGTGGCAGCAGCGGCTGCTGGTCTTGGTGATAGTGCAGATGCTGTTTCGCCGATTGTTACAGGCGTTGATGTGGGGAGCGTCAGCATGTGCTGATGCTGATGTGGCACGACGCGCGGCTGAGCTGGCACAATCATAGCCAGCGCATGGTCAATCAAACGGATCGTCCCAGCACCACCTGCCACTTCCTCTCCACCTGCCTCCACCCTCACTGCAACCTCCTCCACGCCGCTCACACCTGCAACTACACCACCTGGTCCCGTACCTGCCGCAGAAACACCTACACCAGATGCACCTGCCTCAGTCACACCCGCCAGGGATACCCTCCCCAGCACAGAGCCCCGCACGCCAGAGCCTTCTCTCCCAGTGACTTCTCCCACCGGTCCCACCAGCTGGAAGGTCATGCGGCGATCGCTGAGGTCAAAGATTATGCGCGGGGGAGCAGGGCGAGATGGGAGAGAAGGGCGAGCAGGGAGAGCCAAGGAAACACTCGCGGTGGATGGTGCCAGTTTCGTTGGCTTGTGCACCTTTTTGCGCCTTGAAGCCCGTGGAAACACCTGGGAGAAGGTCAGCAGAACAGGAGCGTCTGGAGTGACACTCCCCTCTCTCCCTTCCCTCACGCCACCCTTCCTCTTCCCCTCCTTCTCCTCCTCACCCGCCTCCTTCCTCTCCTCGCCTTCGTCCTCCTCCTCATCTTCATCACCCCACAGCACCGCATCCAACCATGCGCCCGAGTCCAGCTCTGTGTTCCTAGGCACGGCTGCAGTCCGCAGCACCTCCCTCACTCGCCTCCTCACTGCCGCCTTGGCTGGATCCTCTTCTTCTTCCTCCTCCTCATCCTCCTCCTCTCCCTCTGCCTCGTGCTCATGCCCATGATCATCCACAGGCCTCTCATCAAGCTTACCAGCAGCACCATCGCCCCTACCATCACCTTCCGCATCACCACACACACCCACTGCCCCCTCCCCACCTTCACCACCACCCCTCTCTCCCTCTCCCCTCCCAACCCCACCACCCTTCTCTCCCACCTTCCTCCTTCCCCGAGCCTTGGCCCTAGCTTCGGCCCGACCCTGGCACTCGAGCCGGAGCAGCAGCGGGTGGATTTCCCGAGCCTCTCCGTCCTCCTCCCAACCTCGAAACGCCCTGGGCTTGGGCCAGGACGCACCTATGGGCTCCAGAACCACCCCATCATCATACACAAGCACATCCCCATACTGCCCCACCAGCTCTGCAGATGGCTGTTTTCGTGCCGCTATCAGCACACCACCCTGCTTCCCTTCACCCCTGCTGCTCGCTTTGTCCCTTTCTCCACCTTTGCCCTTTTCTCCAACTGTGCCCCCTTCCAGCCGTGTGCCCACTGCGTCTCCTGTGCCGCCATCCTCCCATTCTAGGTCCTCTTCCGATTCCTCCCCTCCTGAAAGATCAAGCCTCTCAATGGTCCCTTCCTCCTTGCCGCCTTGCTCTGCTCCAATACCACCCTCTCTCGTGCCATCCAACTTCACTTTATCCGTCTCCATGTGCCTTTCACTTCCCATCTTCCCCTCCACATCCCCGTTTTCCCTCTCACCACCTCCCTGCCTCCTCAAATTCCGCTCCTCCTCTTCCTCCTCATCCTCCTCTTCCTCTTCCTCTCCTCCCCTATCCTCATGCCCCGTCACCCCCACTCCAACTCTCTCCCGTCCCTCAAATTCACCCTCGCCCTCCCAGCTCTCGGCGCGTTCAGGGCTGCCCCACACGATCTGGTCCTCCCAGTCGCTCTGCATGAGAGCAGAGAAGACAGCACTGGGCGTGCTGTTAAACACCCCTGCAAACGACTCCATCAGCTCATCCCTTTCCTCCAAACGGCCCTGTTTTTGAAAGAATGACCCATCCAGAGACTGCCGAACCGCCCCCTTTGATGGCCTCTTCATCCTCGTTTTACGCGTCTTCTTTTTTAGCACCTTCTTTGCCGCCTTGAGCTTTGCTCTGTCCGCTCTCTTGCCCAATTTCGTGCCTACTGCCACAATTTCTCGACTTGCTTCTCTTCTCGCTCCTCCTCGTTCCTCCAGACTACCTCTCACCATCAAACCCTCAATCTCCCGCCCTCTTTCATCACTCTCTTTTCCTCCTTCGTTCAGACTACCCCCCCCCACCATCACCATCTCTCGCCCTGCTTCTCTTCCCTCTTCTCCTTCGTCTTCATGACCCGCCCCCTTCACTTTAACCACTCCCACTTCCCCTTCACCATCCTCCCCCTGTCCTACTTCTCCCTCTTGCATCCCTTCGCCTGCTCCTCTCTCTTGCCATTCCTTTCCTCCCTCCCCAACCACTCCCTTTCTCATCCCCTTCTCTTCGCCCCCCTCCTCTCCCTCGCCTCCCCTTCCCCCATCCCCTCCCTCCTCAACCAACCTTCCTTCTCTTCCCTTCCCTCCCACTCCTCCCCCCTCCTTCCCCCCTTCCTTCTCCCCTACCACTCCCTCCCCCTCTCCCAAGCTACCTCTGTCTCCTTCGACTGTGCCCCCCCCTTCACACACAGCAGCATCCCCACTTTTGCCATCCCCACTCCCCTTTCCGATCTCCTCTCCAATCGCCTCTCCACTTCCCTCTCCATTGCCCTCCCCACTGCCCTCCCTTGTCGTACAGGCATCAGCAGCACCGTCCTCACACTTGCTGATCTCTGCGCCCATCCCCACCTGTCTACCATCAACTGCAGCTTCATCCGTCCCATCCTCCTTACCCTCACCCTCTTCTCCCTTGCCGTCCTCTCCCTTTGCCTCCTCCTCCCCTTCCTTCTCATACCCATCAACACACTCCTGTGACTGCTGTGCCTCCTTCAACTCCCCAGACCCCCCCACCATTCCCTCCACCAAACCCCCCACCACTCCCCCCTGCACCTGATGTCCTTGTCCCTCCAGCATCATTCCTTCTCCTTCCCCTGCCTCTCCCATCCCCAACCTCTTCACTTCGCCTGCCTCCCCATCAACTCGTCCTGTTTCGTTCACCCCCTTCTCTCCCTCCCATTCAGGAAGGACCCCCATCTCACACTGGTCTTCCGCCCCTGCCACGTTACCTTGCTTCTCTCGCCTCCCCCTCTCCATCGCACCACTGACATCGCCCCCTCCCATCCCCTGTCTCTCACTCGCATTCACAAGCTCCTTCTTTCGCCCCCCCTCATTGTCCTCTACCTTTTCTTTGCCCCCTTCCTCGTTCTCTCCTTCCACTTCCATCCTCTCAACTTTTTCCACTTCCTCTTTCTCTTCCTCCTCTTTCACCTCCTCTCTTCCCCCATCCTCTTTCCCCATTTCCTCGACCTTCCTCTCCTCCAACTTTCCCCCGACTTCCTTCCCCTCCTCTCCACCCTCGTTCCCTTCCCCAGGCTGTGCGTCCACCTCCATCTCTTCACCATCCTCCCCTTCGTCATCCTTCTCCCCCTTCTCCTTCTCCTCTCCCTTCTCCTCCTCCCCTTCCCCCTTCTCCCTTTTCTCTTTCTCCTCTCCCTTTTCCTCGTTCTCCTCCCCTTTCTCCTTCTCATCCTTCTCCTCTCCCTCCTCCTCGTTCTCCTCCCCTTTCTCCTTCTCATCCTTCTCCTCTCCCTTCTCCTCGTTCTTCTCCCCGTTCTCCACCTTATCCTTCTGCTCTCCCTTCTCTTCCCCTTTCCCGCCCATCTCTTCCACTACTTCACCCATTCTTCCTTCCTCCACTCGCTCCTTCACTCCCTCCCCCGCTTCCTCCTCCACTCCCTCAGCTTTAATACCATCCCCTTTATCATCATCTCTTCCACTACCAACCTGTATCGTCTCATCCTTTCTACCTTTATCCTCCCTATTATCATCATCTAAATTGCCATCCCATATACTCCCATTCCTTGCCGCAACCATCTCCTCCTGCTCCCCACCCCCTTCCACTCCAAACTTCATCCCACCATTCCCCTCCCCATTTTCGCCTCCCACCGTGATTTTCTCACCCCCCTCCTCTCCTCTCCCCTCATCCTCTCCTCTGTTCTCGTTCTCTCGTGCTCCTTCACTTTGCTTTTGCCCCTCTGCTCCACCCACTTCTTCCTTCTCCCCCAAACCCTCTCCACAAGCATCAGAATCACCACCAGCATCAGACCCATCGCCCCCTCCTCCTCCCACACCCTCATCCACCTCGTGCACTTTATTCTCGCCGCTATCACCAACAAACCCGTCCCCCTCTCCTTTCCCTCCTTCCTCTCCGTTCTCTCCTTTCTCGCCTTCCTCCCTTGCCTCACCTGTCTCCTCACCACTCTCCTCAGTAACCATTCGCCCTGCACCCTCCTCATCTGACTTCCCTGTAACCACTTCCTCCCCACGAGATTGACTACCACCTTTCTTCTCTTCCCCATTCTCACATAGCACAGCCTTCCCCCACCCATCCCCATCCCCAGGCGAATGACGATCCACATGCCCATCACCATGCCCATCACCATGCCCATTTAGACGCCCATCGCCACTCCCCCGACTGTCACTGTCATTATCACCCTCGCCTGCCCCTGCCACCTTCTCTGCTCCTTTGCTCTCTTCAATCCCGCCCTCTGCGCCGCCCACTTTGCCGCCCGGTTCACCGTCCCTTTCACCATCATTGCCAGCCTCGGCACCACCCGCCATGCTTTCTTCTTTATCTGACTGTTTTCGAGGCATCTCAGAAACAGCAGATCTTTCCTTCGTTTCTGAAGGCACCTGAACGCCTTTTTCCTCCTCTTCTCCAATTCTCCTCCTCTCCTCACTCTCTTTCCCCCTCACCTCCTCACTCGGCTGTTTCCCTCTCTTCTCCTCCTCACTCTCTCCCCTTATGCTCTTCTCAGCTCCTCCCGTCTTCCGAACCTCACATTCCCTCACAGACCCCGCGTCACATACTGCAACTAGTGACTCCGCTGGTGCACCATGCAACCCCTCCACCGCACCATCTAGCCCCTCCGCAACTTGTGACCCCTCTCCTTTCCTCCCTACCACGCCCTCCTCTCCTTCACTCCGTCCCACCCCCTCAGGCCCCTCTTGAAGCGCCCCCAAAACAGCTTCCTCTGCAGCACCACGCAACCCCTGGCACTCCGGCCCTAGCCCCGCACCTTCCCTCTGCTCCACCCCTACCCCTTCAGATTGTTCCATGCATGCAGTCTCTCCCCCATCGCCCCCACCAATACTCCTTCCAGCCCCTTCAACATCCTCTCCTGATTTCTCAACCTCCATGTTGCCAGTGTCAGCCCCTCTCTCCTTGTCCTCTCCAGCCCTTATAGGGCTTTGTGAAGTCTCAAAACTTGACATATCAATCTCCATCTTGCCGGTTTCAACTTTCTCCGTGCCCTCTCCAACCCCCATATCCTGCTCTCCAGCCCCCACCCCCTCCCCCACCCTTGTGTCACCCTGACCGGTCCCCACCTCCCCTGTGTCACCCTGACCAGTCCCCACCTCCCCTCTGTCACCCTGACCGGTCCCCACCTCCCCCGTGTCGCCCTGCCCCACCTCCCCTCGGTCCACTTCCATTGCCTGCATTTCAGTATCCTCACTAACCAACTGCTCCACTCCACCTTCTGCCTCCCCTGCTGCATTCCCCTCTGCCTCTCTCCCTGCCTTCCCTGCTGCATCCCCCTCTGCCTCTCCCTCTGCCTCCCCTCCCATTTTCACTGCTGCACTTAAACCTCCTGCCTTTGACCCTCCTGCCCCCTCTCCTTCCCCTGTTTTCGCCTTCTCTTCCTCCCTCCCACCTCCTCTCTCCTCCTCACCCTCGACCCGCTCATCCTTCATCACATCCACCATACCTGCACTCCTCCCCTCACTCCCTCCCTCACTCTTTCCCTCACTCACTCCCTCGTTCCTAGTTTCTCTCTCTGAGCCGCCACCCTCTAGCCCTCTATGCTCGCCCTCCACAGTGCTTGAAGGTGTCTCAAGAGTGGTCCGAGGCACCTCTACCCTATCCCTATTCTCCTCAACCCTTTCCTTATCCCAACTATCCTCCTCTCCACCATTCCTCTTTTCCTCAACCCTTGCCATATCCCCTTCCATTGCCACCTCAGCATCACCTGTCACACCTTCCTCCTTCAGCCCTTGATCCTTCTCATCAGGTCCTGCCTTCTCCATATTCCCATCTTTCTCTCCCTTCTCCATATTCCCATCTTTCTCTCCCTTCTCCATATTCCCATCTTTCTCTCCCTTCTCCATACTCCCATCTTTCTCTCCCTTCTCCACATCTTCATTTTCCTCACTCCCCTTGTCCGCACTCCCATCTTTCTCCCCCTCATCACTTTCCGCTTGTCCCTGCTCCTGACCGTCCCCTTCATCCTCCTCTCCAGCACTCCTCTTCTCCTCAATCCTTGCCCTCTCCTCTTCCACTGCTCCCTCACTCTCGCCCTCACTTCCCTCTATCATCAACCCGTGTTCCTTCTCCATTTCATCAATTCCCTCCTTGTTCCATTCTCGCCCCTCCTCTATCCTAGCTCTTTCAGTTATGGTCCCATTCTCCTCTTCCTCCAACCGCTCCTCCTTCTCCTCGTCCCTTGCTGCTGGTTTCCCCTCTTCTTTCATCTGACCTTCAATCACCTCTCTCTCCCTGAATTTCACTCCATCTTTTTCCTCCTTGTCCTCCGCGTCCTCTTCCTCTTCTTCTTCCTCTTCTTCTAGCTCTTCTTCTTCCTCTGTTTCTTCCTCTTCCTCGTCGTCGTCGTCCTCCTCCTCTTCTTCCTCCTCTTCCTCTTCCTCCTCTTCCTCTTCCTCCTCTTCCTCCTCTTCCCTCTCCAGCATCTCTTGATATTGTAGCTCTTTCTCAAGAGCAATAGCTCGCTCTCGCATCATCTCAGCCGTTCGTTTAGGCGATGATGCAGATCGAAGAAGCACTTCGTCGTCCTCTTGCCCTGGATCTGAGAGAAACATATCCACACACACGTTTCCCATGCACACACATGCAACATTCACGCAAAAGCACACACAACACAAGGCTAAAAAAATTATCAAAGACGATAAAAGGGGTAAAATCTTGCACAGATCATGGCTTATTGCAGCACATCAATTAATAGTTTATAGCTTCAACTCAAAGCTCTATTGTCGTTACGTGAGTCAGCGGGCAGCAGCCCCCCACTCACCACACACAGTCTTTTTGAGAATTCTCAGAAAACATACGTTACATGAGTCAGCGGGCAGCAACCCCACTCACCACACACAGTCGGCGCACGAGGCAGCACGCGGTGGCGCTTGGGGCGGGACCCTGTCTGCACTACGAGCGACCAGAAGGAGCCCTTGATGCCAAAGATGTCTGAGAAGCGCAGCACATCCTTGCCCCCCTCCTTGAACAGCACTGGCAACTCGTTCCTCCGCTTCCCTTCCTCCTCCCCTCCCCTCCCCTCCCCGTTCTCCTCTCCCTTCTCTCCCTCCAGCCCCTCCTCGTCTCCTACCCCTTCCCCCTCCCCTTGCCCAGCCCAATCCATTGCATCTGTCTCACCGTCACCAGCACCCCTGCCCTGCTGCCCACCACCCTCTTCTCCCCCTTCCACGCCTTCCCCTTCACCAGCAGCATCCTCCTGTTCTCTCATCTCCTCATCCTCCCTCTCACCCCCAACCCCCCCATCTGCCTCCTCCGCACCCTTGATAGCAGCACCTCCAATCTCTGCCTCGCCTCTCACTCCCTCCTCGTCCTCTTCCTCCCCCTGTCCTCCTTCCTCACTCCCTGGAGCCATCTCCCCAGCTGCCCACTGCCCTCCCACCATTTCCTCTCCGCTTCCTGCTCCTCCCACAACAACCGCCTCTTCATCTGCCGCAGCACCACCTTCAGCACTCGCTTTCTCCTCTTCCCCCTCCTCGTCCTCCTCTCCCGCCCCTTCCTCCCCCTCGCCTCCCTCCTCCCCATCATCCAAACCCCCCTCGCCCTCATCCATCCCCCCCTCCCCCTCCCCCTCTCCTTCATCCATTGCCTCCTCCAACGCTGCTTCTAAGTCTTCCTTCAAATCGTCCTCCTGCTCCTCCGCTCCCTCGTTCTTCTCCTCCTCCTCATCTCCCTCCTTCCCATACTCTTCTCCCACACCCTCTCCCTCACCATCTCCCTCAACCTCCCCTTCTCCGTCCCCTTCCTCCCCTCCCTCCTCCTCAGCTTCCTCCTCCGCCCCTTCTTCCTCCTCTGCCTCCTCTTCCTCCCCTCCCTCCTCTGCCTCCTCTTCTTCCCCTCCCTCCCCTTCTGCCTCCTCCTCTTCCCCTCCCTCCTCCGCATCCTCTTCCTCATCCTCCTCTTCCTCTTGACCTATGCCTCCTTCGTCCTCCCCCTTAGCCCCCTCTACCTCGTTATCCCCACCTTCTTCCACTTCTTTCTCGCCCTCCTCTTCCTCTTCTTCCTCCTCCTCCTCCTCCTCCTCTTCACCTCCCTCCTCTTCTTCCTCCTCGTCGTGCTCCTCCTCATCCCCTTTCTCCTCCTCCTCATCCTCCTCAGCCTCCTCATGATCATCCAGCCCTTCATCCAACCCTTCATCAAGTGAGCCCTGTGTGATCCCCTCTCCTTCCTCCTCTCCATCTAACCCCTCGTCTAGCCCATCCCCTTCCTCCTCCTCCATGTTTCCATCATCCCCTCCTTCCGCTCCTTCCTCTTCCTCTTCCTCGTCTTCCTCCTCCCCTTCCTCGTCACCCTTCTCCTCCTCATCCTCCTCACCCTCATCCTCATCCTTCTCTGCTGTACCCTCCGTTTCCTCCTCCTCATCTTCCTCATCCTCTTCTTCCTCCTCTTCTTCGTCCTCTGTGAACCCCAATTCGCCAGGGGTGGTTGGCACTGCAGTCCAAGAGTATAGGGAGGATAAGATTGAAAGTGAGACAACCAATACTGAGTGCACCAATACAAGGACGGACAGACTGAGTGCACTCGAGACAATTCCCCAATCGACACGCTCAAAGGAAAACAGCGAAAAACAAACCTGCCCACAACATTGGCATAATCACAAACAACCCTACCCCCAACATCATGACATATGCATCCCTGGGTATCTTACAAGCCCATCTTCGCATTCACTAACACATCAAAATCCATGTAACCTCCCAATAGGTCCCCCCTACACGTAACAAGACCTACATGCAAAATCGTCAGCCTCATGGCCTTCTTTTAGTCGACTCAAAACGCCACTGCTATGCCCCCCCCCCCCCTCTCTCTTCCCCGTACTTCTAACAAGACCTACATGCAAAATCGTCAGCCTCATGGCCTTGAGATGCAAATGCAGCTTCGTCCTCCCCTCCACCTCCCTCCTCCATCCCCTCTCTACCATCCTCCCCTGCTTCCTCCCCACCCTCCTCATCTTCACCCTCTCCCCCATCTTCATCAGAATCCTCCTCCTCCTCCTCGCTTCCTTCCTCTTCTCCTTCCCCCTGCCCTTCTGCATCCCCTTCTCCGTCCTCCTCTTCTTCATCTCCCTCGTCTCCTCCCTCCTCTCCCACCCGTTCCTCCTCTGCCCTATCTGCCTGCCCGGCCTCCTCCAATTCGTCTAGAAGCCCATCAAGTTCCTCATCCTCATCGTCCTCCTCCTCTTCCTCCTCTCCAGTCCTCACTTCTTCCTGCTGCTGCTGCTCGCCTTGTTCCATCCCTCCGTATCCTTCCTCTCCGAATCCAGGATCAATGCCTGCCTCCTCCTCTTCCTCGGCCTTCTCTTCATCCCCTTCACCCTCACCCTCTTCCTCATCCTCCTCATCCTCTTCCTCCTCTTCCTCCTCTTGCCCTTCTATTCGCTCTTCTGCCCCAATCTCCATATTCGCCATATCCCCAAACTCCAGTTCCAACCCTGTGACCTCCTCCTCTTTTTCCTCCTCATCCTCCTCCTTCCCCTCCTCCTCCTCCACTTCCTCTTCCTCCTCGTCCACCTCTTCCTCTTCCTCTTCCTGCTCCTCACCCCCCTCGACCGCAGCCTCCCCCCCTCCAACTGAACCCATGACTCCATCCCCAAACTCCCCTTCCCTCGCACCCTGTCCCGCTGCCTCCTCCACTTCCTCCTCCCTCTCCTCCTCCCCCTCCATCTCCTCCTCCCCCTCCATCTCCTCCTCCTCCAGGTCATAATCCTCCTCCTCCCCTGCATCACCCGCACCAACCCCTTCCAGCCCAGCAGCATAATCAAACCCTCTTCCACCAGCATCCCCACCAGCACCAGCAGCGGCAGCAGCACCAGCACCGCTGGTGCCAGCGCCAGCATCTTCCTCCTCAAACGCCTCATCTATATCCTCGTAGTCCTCTGCGTCATCAGCTTTCCGGTCGTAGTCTGCTCGTTACGGCAGGGGACACACAAGCAATTTTCCTATCAAATCAACAATCCAAACCCATGCAGCTCGTTCTTTCCGGTTAAAATCTGCGCGTCAGCACAGCGACAAGGAGGCGCGCGCGCACAGTAAAGACACAAATTACCAGGTTTGCAGTCCTGCGATTTCCCATCGCTTCCCGCATCGTCTGCTTTCCCGATCATGGCCTGCTCGTTCAGCAGCGGCAACGGAGATAAGTCTGAGAATCAATGTCTCAGAGAACAGACTCACCATCATCATCATCACCAGCTTGCCCAGCCCCTGACCTCGCCTCAAACTGCCAGGAAAGGTTCAAAGCACAGGAAAACGGCAAGCAAGCATCAGGGGAGGCCAGCAGACGCCAAGCAGGCTGATCGGTGTAGGATGCCAGTCTTTTCTTCTGAACGAAAAACTGGAAGATAGTAAATGAATCACATAAATCCATCCCATCCCAACAGCACTTCCACCACGTCGGTCAAGGCTGGGCAGAGCTCGGTGCTAGTGGGTGCTAATTAGGTCAAGTACTAGGCCAACCCGGAAAAAAATCACCTAAAGAAGAAAAGAGACGAGTTATTTATCACCCAACAGTACCTCCATGTCAGCCAAGGCTGGACCGAGCTGGTCCGCCAATCCAGCTAAGTGATCCCTCGCCTCCTGCGGGATAAGACAACAAACATCGTGTAAGAGACGGTTCAGGAGGGGTAACACAATGAACCAGAGTGTAAGAGTCAGATCAGGAGGACGGATAAGACAAACACTGTCAGCAACCATTCCTGTCAGAACGCGAAGAACCTGACTTCGATGTTCTTAGCGCAATCATGTTAAAGTTTATGCTGAGAAATTGGTGTCACGAGTATTTGAAGGATAAAGACGAAACCGTATATTCATGTACTGTTGGCCAACATGTACCTCATCCATGTACTCCTCCTCCAGCGAACCCTCGTCGTTCACATTCCCCAGCATAAACGCCAGCATGTTCGGCACACCCCTCTCCTCGTCATCGTCCTCGTCGTATTCATCCTCCTCCTCCACTTCGTCCACATGCTCGTCGTCATTGTTACCCTCGTACCCGGTATCGTGACGAGAGTAATCCATGAAAACGACCTAAAGAAGAGACAAAATGGTAAGGTTACGTGGGTGGGTGCTAGCTCGCGACGAAGCTGGTCAGTCGGTGGTTCAGTGCGCTTCTTGACGAGTACGAGAAGTTGTGAAATTTAAGAATACGAAGCGACTACGATATATGAATGCTACTCGCAGCAATCCACGGCGTAAAGCAATATCCACCTAATCGAATGAAATCGCTCTATCCAGAATCTTGTTAGGTCCAATACTTGAAACAACTGAATCGTTTGCCGTAACTTGCACGTCATCGCAAGAGGAAACGCTATCGCAAAATTGCAGATAAACTGAGAAAAAATCCTCCCTGACTTGGTGGCCTAGTCCTCTTCGTCGACCATACTACATTATATACCCCAAGGCGTCCATCAGGAGGCACTTTTACTCGTTCCAGACTTCCCAGTCCAGGCATTATCAAGGTGGGACGAGCCGCGCATGGTCCCCTGGGGGCTGAGGTCCGTTTTGTGCTAGATCACATTGAAATTGCCGAGATGTCCGAGTGGGTGAATTTTGTTTCAGGGCGGACAGAGGTCGCGGGTTCGATCCTTCTGGATGAGAGAGTTCACCTGCTGCATAGCCGTATATCTGGTTCCATTGATGAGCAAAATGTGTAACAGGCTTGACAGGCGAAGTGATATCGAAATTACGCTACCACTTCGTGAACGCTTGCCACGTTGCGCATAGCGATTGATTGGAACTGTCCCACTGTCAGACGAATTTCTGACTTACAGGGCCAAACCAAACCAGTACCTTGGTTGATTCAAAACCCTTGACGCAACATTGGCACTCAAAATTTGGTGAAGCCCAAATCTGGTTCTGTCACAGCTTCGACAGGTGGGAAACAAGTCCGGCAACGAACCTTGTCACACAGGCTCGATCTCCGAAATACCCGAAGGAATGCCTCTGCTTGCATGTGTTGAGACAGTTTTCAAGTTCGCTCTGAACCGTCCGATCTTTCCCGCCTTTGCCATCGCTCTCCGATCTGGTTTTCCCGCCGCTCTTCCTGTAATTCATCAGAGCGTGCAATCCCTTGGTTCAGGAGGAATCAGGAACCATGGAAGCTACAGTGACGACTTTCTTCTCCACTGCTCTGCTAGCTTTCCTGATCTTGGACCTCTGTGGTCCCTTAGTGACTGGTAGATCGTCTCAGCGTATGTTGAGCAGGCCTGATCACCAACTACGTCCTCGGCTACTCACCGTCCTGACACGGTCGTTATTTTTTGTTAGCTTCCGAAATATGCATCCTAACAGTCGAGCGTCCGATCTGCTTAGGTGTATGTTCACGCCATCTAATGTCATTAGCCTCACAGGCTGAAACGACCAGGCACTCTGTGTCTCGTATGTCCTCATTGGATCGCTCGTCTTCTCACGGTGTACCTCGATATTGCCGAGATTCGCCTAGTAATGTGGATCCCAGCAAAGGCCTCCAACCAAATCGGGTACCTGGTAGTCTCGCTGACTGTCTAACAATTCGACACGTATCGAGCGTCGACGAGAACAGCTATATCGCGTACAGCGACCTGAAGAGCGATCACCGCGCAACAGCTGACCTCGTGAAAGGGAAGCATACTCCTGACCAGAGCTCGCCGAATGCTCGTTGTCCGCTGGTAACAAATCTGACCAATCATTCGCAAGGGCTCCATATGGTCGTGAACCAGCCTGCATCCTCGCAGGCTCAAGGGGGATCCGATACGCAGCAACGGACTCCGGCCGCTGAAAGTCGCAACCACCGCGGTACAACCGAAGCTTCTAGACCCGACCCTCATAACCAGCGCCAGCGTGACGAAAGCTCGTTAACGAACAGTCACAATGGGTCGATTCCTGTTGGAAATCGGACGGCGGAGGGAAAGGATCCGGCACGGGCAAATGGCACGAGTTACGGGGTTACAAATTCTTCGCCATCGCTGCAGTCGACACAGCCGAATCCGACGGATCGTGTAGCGCAGCGTGAACCGAAATCTGGAGATCGGGAACAAAAAGAGCACACGGCTATAGGGATTCCCGGTGCTGCTAATAGTGCGGACAGGCAAGATCCGGTGAAGGTCACCTCAGCACAACAAAGGGAGGGAGATTCGGGGCCTCGACTGGCCCAAATTCAGGAGCCTGGAGCGGCTGCCGTTGGTATGTCTGCACTCCCTAGTTCAGTCCGAGGAATGGCGCAGCAACAGGAGCATGCCAGAGTGCCAGAGAAGGCTTACCAGCAGCTGTTGCAGCAGCAGACAGCGCAGCAGCAGCAACCACAACAACCTCACCACCACCAGCAGCAACAATTGCAGCAGCAGCAGCAGCAGCAGCAGCAGGAGCAGCAGCAACAGCAAAATCAGCAACAACAGCAACAGCAGCAGCAACAACAACAGCAACAGCATCAGCAGCAGCAGCAGCATCAGCAGCAGCAGCAACAACAACAATCCGAGCAGCAGCAAGCGCAGCCGCAACAAGCACAGAAGCAGCAGCAACAGCCTCAATCTCAACAAGCACCGCAGCAGCAACAACAACCCCAGGCGCAAGGCCACGAGGGACAGGCGCAGCAGCAAGCTCAGGTAACGGCGCAGCAGCAGCAACATCCCCAGGCGCAGGCGCAGTCACAGGCACAGGCGCATGCACAGGCGGAACAGCAGCTGATGGCATCCCAAGGTCAAGCTCAGCAAATGCAAACACAGCCGGCGCAGCAGTTTCAATCGCAGCAGCCTTTTGCTTCCCAGCTTTCCGTGGTGCAGCAGCAGCAGCCTCAGCAGCCTTACTATCAGCAACCACTGCAGCAGCAGTACACGCAGCAGCAGCAGCAGTACACGCAGCAGCAGCAGCCGGTTCCGCAGCAATTTCTCCCAACCCCAGCACAACTTCAGGCGCAGCAGCCAGCACAGCCACAGCAGCAGCAGTTCGGTCCACCTGCGTACCAGCAGCAGCATCTTCAGCAGCCGCAACAGCAGCTGCAGCAGCAACCTTTTTTGCAGCAGCAGCAACTGGTATCAGCACCGCAGCAAAAGCCAATGCCTGGCCATCAAACAATGGTGCAACCGCAGCAACAGCAGCAGCAGCAGCAGCAACAGCAGCAACAGGCTCAGCAACAGCAACAGCAGCAGCCGCCGCTGCCGCAGCAGCAGCAGCAGCAGCAACAGGCTCAGCAGCAGCAACAGCCGCAGCAGCAGCAGCAACAGACTCAGCAGCAGCAACAGCCGCAGCAGCAGCAGCAGCAGCAGCCGCAGCAGCCGCCCCAGCAACAGCAGCAGCAGCAGCAGCAGCAGCAGGCACAGCAGTTTACTGTCGAGGGATCTCAGGCTTCCTCTTCCGTTCCTGTAATGAACGGTGTGACTGTAATGCCGCAGCAACAGCAGCAGCAGCAAGGCATGGCGCAGCAGGGCATGGCACAGCAGGGCATGGCGCAGCAAGGCATGGCGCAGGCACAGGGCATTGGTCCGCCTCAGATGGTGGCTCAGCTTCAGGCGATGGTGCAGGGGCAGGGCACAGGGCAGCAAGGGATGCCCCACCCTCAGATGCATCACGGAATAATGCAACAGGGCATGGCGCAACAGGGTATGGCGCAACAGGGTATGGCGCAACAGGGTATGGCGCAGCATGGGATGGCGCAACAAGGCATGCCGCAACAAGGCATGGTGCAACAAGGAATGATGCAACAGGGGTTTGCGCAACAAGGCATGGTGCAACAGCAAGGCATGGTGCAACAAGGGATGATGCAGCAAGGCATGCCGCAACAAGGAATGACGCAGCAAGGGATGGTGCAACAGCAAGGCATGGCGCTGCAGGGGATGATACAGCAAGGCTTGGCGCAACAAGGCATGGCGCAACAAGGCATGGCGCAACAAGGCATGGCGCAACAAGGCATGGCGCAACAGGGGATGGCGCAACAGGGGTTGGCGCAACAAGGCATGGCGCAACAAGGCATGGCGCAACAAGGCATGGCGCAACAGGGGTTGGCGCAACAAGGCATGGCGCAACAAGGCATGGCGCAACAGGGGATGGCGCAACAGGGGATGGCGCAACAGGGTATGGCGCAACAAGGGATGGCGCAACAGGGGTTGGTGCAGCAGCAGGCTCCACAGCAGTCGATGTTTGGCTTCCAAGGAGGGCCATCCGCCTTCCTGCCACACAACGGACAAGCCTACCAGCAACAGATGCAACAAGTGCAGCAGATGCAGCCGATGCAGCAGGTGCCCTCTTTCCAGCAAGGCCATCAGATGCAACAAGGCCCGGTACCGATGCAACAAGGCCCGGTACCGATGCAACAAGGCTCGGTACCAATGCTACAAGGCCCGGTGCCTATGCAACAAGGCTCGGTGTCCATGCAACAAGGACCGATACTGATGCAGCAAGGCTCTGTATCGATGCAACAAGGCCCGGTGCCCATGCAACCTTCACCTGGAGCGCCCATGCAAGCAGGCCTGCCAATGCCCCCGCACCCGCCGTTTCCTGCTACTCCTGCCATGCCTATGACTGTGCAAGTGGTTTCAGCTTCCCTCCCTGCGGCCATGCAGCAACACCACCACCAGCAGCAGCAGCCGCCCGGTCATGTACCTGGACACAACAGCATGCCTGGTACGCAGCAGACTCTCGTCTTTCTGATTGGAGACTCAGCTACTCTTTCTTGGTCCACAACGTTGTTGCGTATCCTCCTCCCTCCATCACGCACTTGCTTTCTCGCTCTCTCTTTCATCCCCCCGCTCTCCTCTCTCCCCTCACCTTCATTCACAATGATGCAGAGGCAGGAGCATCCATTCCCCCGCCACCGCCCTGTCACCCTTCCATCCCGTTTTCCCGCTCTTTTCTGCCTCTCTCTCTCTCTCAACTTCATTCTGTCGATTTCGGATCGTGGGCGCCCTTCACAGTGACGCAGTGATAGCAGCTGGAGCAACAGGCGCTCGCCTTCAAGTCCCTCGTCGCAGACTGGTGAGACGTCTCTCATGAGTCCCCTTCTTCCCTCTCTCGCCTTCCCCCTTCGCCCCACCCATCTCTCAGGCGACTTCGGGTCATGGGCGCCCTTCACAGTGACGCAGTGGCAGGAGCTGGAGCAGCAGGCGCTCGTCTTCAAGTATCTCGTGGCAGGCTGTTCAGACATCTCATAAGTCCCCTTCTTCCCTCTCTACCTGCAGGCGACTTCGGGTCATGGGCGCCCTTCACAGTGACGCAGTGGCAGGAGCTGGAGCAGCAGGCGCTTGTCTTCAAGTACCTTGTTGCAGGCGCGCCCGTTCCCCCCCACCTCGTTGCCGCGCTCAGAGCCTCCTGCGCGCGCCTGCCCCCCTTGGCGGCACTTCAGCAGCCCCCTGCTGCCCCCGGCGGCCAACGTGAGTCTCTCTCTCCCCTCTGCATGTCTGTCCTATGTCCATCCATCCTATGCATATGCTCGTTCCTGTGCTTGCTGCTGCACTCTCACTTGCATCAATACTGATGGTTCCTTTTCCTCCTCTGCCTCGTCCTCCTGTTCCTTCTCGTCTCTCCCGTCTCGTCTCTCTCGTCCCTTCTCTCCTGTCCCCTCTCCCCTCTCGCCTTGCTCCTCTCTCCCCGTCCCGCCCTTGTCCCGTCTCCCTCACCGAGCAGCGGGGTGGGGGCAGGTAACGCAGCAGGTGGAGCTGGAGCCGTTCAGACGCAGAAGAACGGATGGCAAGAAGTGGCGATGCTCCACATCTCGTCTCTCCTTACTCCTCTCTCCTCTCTTCCTGTCCCGCCCTTGTCGCGCCTCCCTAACCGAGCAGCGGGGTGGGGGCAGGTAACGCAGCAGGTTGAGCTGGAGCCGTTCAGATGCCGACGAACGGACGGCAAGAAATGGCGATGCTCCAGAGAGGTATGTATGAGAGATGGGGATTCTTCTTCATAGAAATTTGGGAAAACTCTGTTGCTGCTGCTTTCCTCCCAAGAAGCACGTCCAGCAACGCCCGTAGGCATGTGGTGATTCCCTCTTCCATCCTGCTGTCTCTCTTTGTCCTCTCCGTCCTCTCCTTCCCTGCAATCACTACCACGAGCGCTACATGCTCCTTCCGCGCAGCGCCACATGCATCTTTCATCCCCCCCGCTGCTCTCTTTACCTCATGCACTCCCCCCCACCAGGTGGTACCGGATCAGAAGTACTGTGAGCGCCACATGCATCGCGGGCGCAACCGCTCTCGCAAGACCCACGACCGCGCTGCTCCAGGCACCTCCCTCGTTGATGCAAACGATGCTGACGACGGCCCTCCTTCTGCTGCCGCTGGTGGCGCTGCTGGTGGCGCCGGTGGTGCTGGTGGTGGTGGCGGTGCTGCTGGTGCTGGTGCTGGTGGCGATACCACTGGTGGCGATGCAAGCATGCCAAGAGCAGCAGGAGGTGCAACTGCAGGGGGTGCAGGAGGGGTAGGGGGAGGTGCAGGAACAGGGGTTGCGGGAGTGAAGGCAGGTGATATGACCCCATCTAGTCTCAACACCACGGATTTCACCACTTCCCAGAGAAATACTCCTTTTCCCGGCAGTGCCACTTACCCTCCCAGTGCCACTTACCCTGCCACTGCAACTTACCCCGGCAGTGCCACTTACCCCGGCAGTGCCACCCACCCTGCTGTTGCCATGTTCCGCCCATCTGCAGAGGGAGCAGCAGTGCCAGCAGTGCTGCACGGGAACGCCCCGCCTCCGCTCACTCTTCCCCCTCCCGTGCATGCAGTCGCTGTGCCTTCTGCAGGGCAGGGTGGGTCAGGGCAGGGAGGAGTAGGGAATGGGGGGGTGGTGGCAGGGGGAGAGGGAATGCAGCAGTTACAAGGAGCAGGTGAATCAGTGGGAGGGGCCCAAGGGGGAATTCAAGCAGGAGTGCAAGGAGGGGTTCTACAAGGAGGGGTGCAGCAAGGAAGGATGGGAGGAGCAGCAGCAGCAATGGGCCTTCAAAGAACGGGAGAGGGGCCACGAGGAGCGGGAGAGGGGACGATCCCCAGCCAGTAGGTTCGCCTCCTCATGGGTCTCTCTCGTGGGTGCCTGTCTCACTCACACTGAGCATTTGATTTGTGTCCCGCTACCCCTTCCACGAGCTTCTTCGTATTTCTGTTGTGTTTCAGCAGTTTCCCAAAAGCAGTGCCCGTCTCACTCACACTGTTCAGTTCAGCCCCTTGTTCCGCATTTGCGCTTTCGCGTTGCCATCTAACCTTGGTGCTTTGTGTCAGTGTTACTCCGGCAGTGCACTGATTTTATTGTCTTCCCCCTCTGCTTTTGAATCGTCTCTTCAGGTCTCCTGGTCTACACCCTGCAGCACCGCACCACCCACCCTTCCAGATGCAAGAGTCGCAGCAGCAGCAGCAGCAGCAGCAGCAGGAACAGGTGAGGCCAGGGCAACAGGCAGTGCAATTGCAGTGGGAGCACGGTCGCTTGCCTCGCCAGCCCTTCTCCTACCAGCCACCACCACCGGCCCCACAGCAGCACCACCCGGCCCCACCCCCCCCTTCGCCCTCTCAAACTCCTTTGAATTCTATTCAGACCGGACCTGTGTCTGCCTCGAATCTCGCACAGCAGCAGCAGCAACAGCAACAGCAGCAGCCGCAGCACCAACAGCAGCAGCAGCAGCAGCAGCACCAACAGCAGCAGCAGCAGCACCAACAGCAGCAACAGCAGCAGCACCAACAGCAGCAACAGCAGCAACAACAGCAACAACAACAGCAACAGCAGCAACAGCAGCAGCAACAACAGCAGCAGCAGCAGCAGCAACAGCAGCAACAGCACCAACAGCACCAACAATACCAGCAACAGCAGCAACATCAGGCATCAAGTGCAGCAGCACCAGCCGCACCAGCCGCACCAGCAGCAGCTCAAGCGTCTCCACGGCTGGGCAGCACAGGAGGCAATCAGCTGCTGCCAGGGCACTACCAAATAGGAGGGCCCCGCCTGCACCCCTCCCCTCTCATGGGGCCGTGTGCCCCCCTCCGTGCCTCCACACCCACACACGGCCCTGCACTCCTCCACACATCGACGCCTGTACCCTCCCCTCTTCACGTGCCAAGAGAAGCAACAGCAGCCCCGCGCTCTCCTTCCCTGCAAGTTTCCAAACACCCACATGCCCTTCCGTCTCCCTCTCCTTCCTCCGCCCCCTCTCCCTCGTTACATGCTCTCAAGCCAGCTGCCTCGCCTCTCCTCCAAGTGTCGAGGCTCGGAGTCCCCCCATACCAGCAGCAGTCGGTAGGGCCAGCAGGGTTGCAGTCCCATCAGGCAGCAAGGGTCCAGCAGGCGGCTTCCTCTGACCAAGTGTCGAGGCTCGGAGCCTCCCCATTCCCGCAGCAGGCTGTAAGGGCAGCAGGATCGCCTTTCCAGCAGGCACCAAGGTTCCAGCAGGCGGCTTTCTCCGATCAGAGACCTGCCTCTCCTGCCCTGCATGCGCTCACGCAAGGGCCCTCCCAGTCCTTTCGGCCGGTCCAGCCAGCAGCGTCGCCCGCGCTACAGCCGTTGGTGCGTTCAACCATGGAGATGGCTCAAAATTCGCCTGTGCTACAACCGGCTGTCACTCCGATGCGGCAATCTCGAGGTATTGCTTCCACTGGTGGGGCCGAGGGCGGGGATGGTGCCGGTGCTGGTGCTGGTGCTGGTGCTGGTGCTGTGAATGGGGTCGGGACCAGAGGCAGCAGTGGTGTTGCGAGCTATGGTAACGCCCATAGCAGCACGTATGGAGCTGCTGTGAGCGCGAGTGTTGGGAGAGCAGAGGGCAGGGATGGTGGAAGAGGTGGGGAGGAGGAGGAGGAGGCATGCAGGGAGGAGAGAGCGGGAGGTGGGGCGAGGCCGCATTCAGCTGCTGCTGGTGCTGGTGGTGCTGCTGCTGGTGCTGGTGGTGCTGCTGGTGGTGCTGAAGCAGCTGGAGGGATGCAAAAAGAGAGAGGAGGAGATGTTGGAGGAGCCGTGGAGAGCGGCTTAGGCACAGCAAGGCCATCTCCCAATGTAAGCACCGCCGTCGACTGATTTGCTTTTGATTTGAGGTGCCTAATAAATCAACTCCTCACGAAGTTCTGAGGTGCCTTCAAATTAGACCGGTTTAGGCGCGGCAAGGCCATTTTCCATTGTAATAAGATGACTTTTGAGTTGACTCAAAAGTCTTTTGAGGTGCCTTAAAAGTAGACCTGCTTAGGCATGGCTAGACCATTCCCCAATGTAAGCCTGCCCACCAGTGTAGGTCTCGTAGCCATTCAGGCATTTCTTTTGACCACCTGTTCCCAACCCCTTGTTCCCAGTCCCTTGTTCCCAGCCCCATGCTCCATGCTGATTTTACATCTCCTCTGCTTTTGCTGAACGAGGCTGTCTGTGTTTGGTTTGCTTTTCCTGTCCCTCTCTTCCCGCTGTGTGTGTTGCAACCAACATTCAGTCAGGCAGAAAGTGGAGTGGGTGACATCACTCCCGTTATAAGCTCATCCCCATGTCCTGTGGTCATGCAGTCCCATAGAATGCTTTCAGTTGATTCATAACTTGTGTTTCCCCCTTCCTCCCGTGCAGTGTGTGTTGCAACCGACATTCAGCCAGGCAGAAAGTGGAGGGGGTGACAGCACTCCCGTTATAAGCCCGTCACCAGGGCCTGTGGTGATGCAGTCCCATAGACTGCTGTCTCCAGTGCAAGTGGGAGCACCACAAGCTGCACACATACACAGGAGATAAGCAAGCATGCACGATAAGCAAGCATGCACGATAAGCAAGCATGTGCATGCACCAGTGACACTTGCACTGGTGACAGGAATCATATGTGCTCGTTGTTATCGTCATTTCCTGATCAGGATTGAAGTTCCATGGGTTGGGAGCGATTAAAACGCCTGCATTGCTGAGAGCAGGCTTGCGGTGCGGGCTTGGTAGAATGTACTACTAAAGATCAGACACTGTAGTTTATACTACAAAAGCCCATACTAATATACGGTACTCTTGAGTTCAGCCACGACAGCGCGGCTCTTCAAGTTTCAATTCGCCGATGTATACCACAGTGGTGGCGCGGTTGCAGTTGCGTACGACTGACCGACACTGCCAGCTGTGGTAGTGACAAGCGTTCTAGCACATGGGTACCAAACAAACCAACCAAGGTACCGTACCTTACCTGACCCGGCGGCTAAACACTGGACTGGTGTATTTGCTCATACTGGTGTATCTGCTCACACTGGTAACTGGTGTACCGTATTTGCTCTTGTGTATTTGCTCTTACTGGTGTATTTGCCCAGGGGGGACTATTGGGGTGTACATGCACTGGTACCTTACATGCTAGTGGTTCTATACAGCTTACAGCCTCTATACCTAGAGAGTCTCACATCAGTTGGCATCATATACATTGTGAGATGTTGCTTGCGAATGGCTGATACACCTAATGCAAATGAGAGCAATTTTTGTACTACCAGACAAACAAAGCAATAGCCAGCATGGGAAAATCGATTTCTCAGTTGACTCTCAAGCTCCGAAGGGCCAGCGTCAGCAACAGTCGGACGCAACTGCTACTGATGTGCTCGTTGCATGTGCTACTGACGTGCTCGTTGCATGTGCTGATGATGGACTTGTTGCTGCTGCTGCTTCTGCTGCAAAACGAGTGCTCCCAGTGGCTGGCCGTGTGCCCCCACCCGCAGCAGCCAACACAGAAGCAGCAGAAGCAGCAGCAGCAGCAGCAGCAGCATCACCAACAGCGCCACTACCACAATCTACCGCATTTTCCGATGCAGCGTCAGGGCCAGCAGTGTCTGTATATGCAACAACAGCAGAAGCAGCAGCAGCCGGAGCAGACGCAGCAGGAGTGGCAGGAGCAGTTGGAGGAGGAGCAGGAGCAGCAGCGGTAGCAGGGGGAGGTGAGGAAAAGGAAAAGCCAGCTTGGTTGGGGTTGGGAGAGGGCCACTTGCCGACCCACTGGCCAAACAGCTCAGAGGAATCTACCCTCGATGTATGCAGCCCTGCTGCTGCTGTCGCACTCGCATCAGCAGACAAGGGCCCCACTGCTCCTGCTACTCCCACTACTCCTGCCCCTCCTGCTGCTGCTGCCGCCACTAGTGCTCTAGCACCAGCAGCACCCATGCCATCGCTGCCAGAGCTAACGCCACCAGAGCTACCGCTGCCAAAGACGGGCGGGGTGGTGGTGGAGATGGACGGGAGAGGCGAAGCGTTGAGAGGCGAGTCGGCAAGATGAAGCAGCTCGGCAGAGCTGAGGCGAGCAAGCCTGGCTGCCGCGGCTGCGAGCGCGGACGGCGTGAGCGACTCTCCGAAGAGATCCGTCGAGTTCTGCCGCCCGAAGAGGTCTGCCGAGTTCTGCCGCCCGAACAGACCTGCCGAATTCTGACGGCCGAAGAGCTCCCCGGAGCTCTGGCGGCTGAAGGCGTCGGCAGGGTTGTGCAGGAGAGAGGCGGCGAGGGAGGCAGCGAAGGAAGGGCTGCTGAGATAGGAGGCGACTGAGGGACTGCCTATGTTGAAAGGGACGTTGCCCATGGTGAACTGGAGATTGAGGCTTGGGCTTCCCATGGGGAAGGGGAGGGGGCCTGAGGGAACTCGGAAGGGGAATGAGGAGGGAGGCGGGTGCGAGGAGGGAGGGGTGGGTTCTGCTGCTGCTGCTCCTGCTGCTGGTTGTGTTTGTCGCTGTGCTGGTGGTGTCTGGAGCATTGGCTCAGATGCGCCTCCTGCTGTCCCTGCTGCTTCACTGACCCAATGGTCCAGGGATGACTGTTTGGGAAAGAAGTGACGGGGGCCGGCAGCAGCAGCAGCAGCAGCATCAGCATCAGCAGCATCAGCAAATGCGCCTGCTGCTGTCCCTGCTGCGTCACTGTTGCTGCAAGGGTTGCTGCTGGCATTGACCCAATCGTCTACCAGAGATGATTGCTTGGGGAAGAAGTGACGGGGGCCAGCAGCAGCAGCAGCATCGTCCCCATCCTCACCACCATCCGAATCACTACCACCATCATCATCCTCACCATCATCATCACCACCACCACCGTCGCCACGAGCAGCATCAGCAGCAGCAGCATGTTCAACCGCGGCAGCACTAGCAGCAGCAGCCTGCCGCCCAGCAGAAGCTCTGGCAGCAGACATATGGGCAGAATTGGCCTGAGCAGCGAGCATATGGGCGACAGAAGCGGCAGCCATGGCTGCTTTCTCCGCCTGTGCGATCACCAGCAGCGGGTCGTCTGCTGCGTCTGTGGCTGGCGGTAGCACCGACGCTGTTGCTCGCTTCAACTCCCAGCGACCACCTGGAGAGTGGGAGAGAGAAGAATGGGAGGAAGGGGGATTAGGGAATGAATCTGGAAGAGCCTCAGGAGCCAGCAGCTGGTCGCCTGCTGCGTCTGTGGCTGGCGGCAGAACCGACGCTGTTGCTCGCTTCAACTCCCAGCGACCCCCTGAAGAGGGAGAGAGGTTCATGTGATGAAGGGGGATAGGCGGAAGGGAGATGAGGGAATGTGAGGGATGTGTGCGAGAATAGTGGGGAGATTTTGAGACGTCTCAAAAACTCTCACATGAGAGAATAACGGGGAGGAGGAAAATGATACGAGGAAAGAGGGAAAAGACGGGGGGACGAAGGAGAGGAAGGTCAAGAGATAGACAACGAGGGAAGAGGAAAGGGGTGAGGGGAGAGGAAGGGAGGACAGGCAGGAAAGAGAGGGAGGCAAAGGGAGAGAGATGGAGGGAGGGAGAGCGAAGGAAGAAGAGAGACAAAGGAAGAAAGATGGGGGAGGCGAGAGGAAGGGGGAGAGAGACTCACGAGAGCTAGGCGAGAGCATGCTGAGGGCGGATGGAGATGGCTGAGGTCCCCACGGCAATGGTTTGTTATATTGATTGAAAAACCAGGTGCAACACGAGGGATGAAAGGCGAGAGAGGCAGAGACTCACGGGAGCTAGGCGAGAGCATGCTGAGGGTGGATGGCGATGGCTGAGGTCCCCACGGCGATGGTTTGTTATATTGATTGAACAACCAGGTGCAACACGAAGGATGGGAGGTGAGAGAGGCAGAGACTCACGGGAGCTAGGCGAGAGCATGCTGAGGGTGGATGGCGATGGCTGAGGTCCCCACGGCGATGCATTCGCATTGAAATTCGCATTCGCGTTTGCGTTTGAAGCGCCACCACTGGCCGCAGCAACGGCAGCAGCAGAGGCAGACGCAGCAGAGGCGTTTGCAAAAGAGTCAGCCCCAGCAGCAGTGGCAGAAGCATCTCCAGCAGAAGAAGCAGCAGCAGGAGCACCACCACCACCACTGTGTGCAGCAGGAGGAGCCGCAGCAGTAGTGAATGTGGGTTTGATGGGAGGAGGCAAGGGAGGGAACGGGAGGCTGGAGGCAGGCGGTAAAGCGAAGAGGGGCGGGCGAGGGGGTTTGGGTTTGCAGGAAGAAGGAGAGAGGGAGAGCTCTGTTCCCGCTCCTTGGCGACCTTCTGGCGTGCTGCGGGGAGACATGGCAGAGGGCGGAGAGGGGGGGGAATCACATTGGGGTTGGGGAAAAGAAAGTGCGTCTTGGCTTGCAGGAAGGAGGAGAGAGGGAGAGCTCTGTCCCTGCTCCCTGGCGACCTTCTGGCGTGCTGTGGGGAGACAGAAAGAGGGAAGATGGGGGCGAATGGGGGCGGGAGGGGTGCAATGAGGTGGCTGAATGGTGAATATGGCTACCAGATACTTGCAGGGAGACAGAGAGTGAGAAAGAGGGAGAGCTCTGTTTCCGCTCCCTGGCGACCTTCTGGCGTGCTGTTGGGGAGACATGGCAGAGGAATGGGCGTGGGGGTTTGGGGTAGAGGGAGGATGGGGCATTGAAGATTTGAGTCGAAGGAAGGGAGGCAGGGTCGAATCTACTCGTTTCTGCGACAGGAGTTTAGGGTTGAGGGAGGGTGGGGCATTGGAGATTTGGGTAGAAGGAAGGGGGGCAGGGAAGATTAGGGCCTTGGAGATTGGGGCAGGGGTGTGTGGAGCAGTGAAATATGAAACTATAGAGGGGTAGAGGAAACTGGATTGAGGCGGTTAAGTAACAGCTTCTAGGCGCCTAAAAAATCAGGAATGTGCCTATGGAGGGGTAGTGGGAATTGAATTGAGGCAGTTAAGTAAGATGCCCACACGAGAAGATTGCATGCAGAGGATAAGGGAATCGAATCAATACCTCATGTCACTCAGTCCGGCCTTGAAGCGAGTAGCTGGCGAGGGTTGCACCCCGTATGCATCCCCACTCCTCACTGCTGCTGCCGCCGCTGCTGCAGCTGCCATGATAGCAGGTGGTCGCACAGGAGGGGACTTGAACGCGCCCCATTTCACAGGCATCAAGCTGCTGTTGCCAGTGCCTGTGCCGTTGCCATTACCAGCATTCTCGCCCTCGCCCATGGTCTCCTGCCACCCCTTATCACCACCGCCCAATTGACCAGTTTCGTCTGCTTCTGCTGCTTCTGCAGCACCAGCAGCAGCCACAGCCGCTGCCGAATAACCCTTCACATCAGCCGTTTCCCCCACTACAGCAGCAGCACTGCCCCCACCCGCACCTGAACCGCCAGGGCTAGCCATATTTGCACTAGGGGAGTAGCCAAACAGGTCAGAGGAGTCAAGCCGGGCAAACCGAAGCAGCGGGTTGTCGGAGAAGCTGCGCGACAGGCCCGGGGTTCCCGGGCCTGGAGTGCCCGAGCCTGGAGTCGCCGAACCTGAGAGGTACACACCGAGGCCTGGAGACTGGTTGAGGCTATACGCCCCCCACCCGCTTCGCCCTATGCATGTTGGGGAGGTGGCACCAGTAGCAGCTGCTGCAGCTGCGGCAGCGGCAGCAGCAGACGCAGCGGCAGCAGCAGCTGCAGCAGAGGCAGCAGTGTCGGTGCTGGGCTGATTGGGGAGAGCTGCTACCCCAACAGCAGCATGAGCCACACTTGAACCTGCCCCGGTTGAGCCTGCCCCAGACAAACCTACCCCAGACAAACCTGCCCCTGCCACACCTTCGCCTGAGACTGCCTTGGCGTCGCTAAGAGGAAGGACGGATGGAGTGGCCCAAGAGGGCAGGGCAGGAGGGGAGGGAGCACGTTCAGCAGGTGTAGGAATTGGCTCCGGGGCAAAAATTGCTGCTGCCGCTGCTGCCTCTGCTGCCACTGCTGCTCCTGCTGCTCCACTTGCTCCTCCTGCTCCTGCGTCTCCTCCTGCCCCTGCTACCCCTGCGACTCCTGCTACCCCTGCTACCCCTGCGACCCCTGCTACCCCTGCTACCCCTGCTACCCCTGCTACCCCTGCTAACCCAGCTGCCCCAGCTACCCCTGCTACCCCTGCTGCTTCTGCTGCTCTACCCACGGACTGCACTTCTGCTGCACTCTGCACTGCTCCTGTTATGCCAGCGCCAGTTCCGCCACTAGAATCCATCACTGTGTGTGTAGCTGCAGCTGCATCTACTGTGTCTGCGGCTGTAGCAGCAGGGTCTGCAGGAACAGCTGCGCCTATTGCATCTCCGGCTGTAGCTGTGTCTGTGTCCATAGCTGTAGCAGAGTCTAAAGCGTCTCCAGTGCCTGTAGCGCTGTCATGCGCCATGGGGGCATGCAGCCCAAGGCTCAACCCCGTTCCCTCACTCGAAACCCCACCCTGAAAATTAGAGTTGCCGCACATAGCAGGGTTACTATAAATAGCAAGGTTGCCCATGTGGGCTGGGGTCCCTGTGGTAGCAACGTGTGGGGCAGAAGCTGCAATGGAAGCGATGGCAGGAGGCGCAGAGGCAGACGTAGGAGGGACTGCAGAAGCAGTGGCGGCATGGGCGGGGGCGGCAGCCGGGGCAGGGGGTCTAGCAGAGGCGGCAGGGACAACAGCAGCAGGGGCGGCACGGGCAGGAGGGGCAGCAGCGGCAGGGGCGACAGGGGCAGGAGGGGCAGCGGCGGCAGCAGCGGAAGGGGCAGGAGGGGCAGCAGCGGCAGGGGCGGTAGCGGTCTTGGGCGGAAGGGAAGAGAGGGCAGCGAGGTCATCAAAGAGCTCTGCCGAGTCCATTCTAGAAAACTCCAGAAACACGTCCCCAGACACACGCACCCCCCCAGGCAGAATCTGAATCACTGGTGGCTTCTTCCCTCCCTCCCCACCTCCTCCACCGCCCTTGCCGCCACCATTCCCCACTCCTCTCCCTCCCTCTTCTCCCTCCCCTCCCTCTCCTCCTCCCTCTCCCCCTCCCCCCACTCCCTTGCCTCGTCCATCCCCCTTTTCCCCAGCCCCAATTCCCGCCGTATCTGCCTCTCCTGCAGCTGCCCCCTTGGCCTGCCCGCCAGCCAGCCCATGGATGGTCACAGAGCCGCCCGCCCCAGATCCACCCTCCCCCAGCTTCACCTGCACCTCCCCGTTCACGCCGTACTGCTTGCCCCACGCGGCAATGGCGGCCGCCAGGGCGCGGATGGAGATGGATTGAAGGGCGGTGCTGTCGTTGCTGCCACTCGTGTGCGTGTGTGTAAGTGTGTTGGTGTTGGTGTTGGCGTTGCTTGTGTTTCTGGTGTTCGTGAGGGTGTTGGTGTTGGTGTTGGTGTTGGTGTTGGTGTTGGTGTTGGTGTTGGCGGTGCTCGTGTTTCTTGTGTGCGTGAGGGTGTTGGTGTTGGCGTTGCTCGTGTTTCTTGTGTGCGTGAGGGTGTTGGTGTTGGCGTTGCTCGTGTTTCTTGTGTGCGTGAGGGTGTTGGTGTTGGCGTTGCTCGTGTTTCTTGTGTGCGGTTGCGTTTGCGTTTGAGTGTTGGAGTTGCTCGTGTTTCTTGTGTGCGTCTGTGTCTGTGTCTGCGTGAGGGTGTTGCCCGTGTTGCTGGTGTGCTTGTGTGCGCTCCTGGTGACGGTGCCGTCGTTATTGGTGTGGAAGTGGGTGAGGGTGCGGGTGAGAGTGTTGCTCACATTGCGGGTGCTGGTGATATCAACCGTGCTGCTGGGGTTGATAGCAGATGCGCCTGCACCAGTCCCACCTGTGCCTGTCGGCCTGTCCGCTTGCCCTGGCTGCTGCAGCAACAACTGTGCTAGACGCTGCCGCTGATCTTGTTGCTGCTGCTGCTTTAGTGCCTGCTGTTGCTGCTGCTGCTGCTGCTTCTGTTGTGCCTGCTGCTGCTGCTGCTGCTGCTGCTGCTGATGCTGCTGCTGCTGCTGCTGCTGCTGCTGCTGCTGCTGCTGCTGCTGCTGCTGCTGCTGCTGCTGCTGCTGCTGCTGCTGCTGCTGATGCTGCTGCTGCTGTTGCTGCTGCTGCTGCTGCTGCTGCTGCTGCTGCTGCTGCTGCTGCTGCTGCTGCTGCTGCTGCTGCTGCTGCTGCTGCTGCTGCTGCTGCTGCTGCTGCTGCTGCTGCTGCTGCTGCTGCTGCTGCTGCTGCTGCTGCTGCTGCTGCTGCTGCTGCTGCTGCTGCTGCTGCTGCTGCTGCTGCTGCTGCTGCTGCTGCTGCTGCTGCTGCTGCTGCTGCTGCTGCTGCTGCTGCTGCTGCTGCTGCTGATGCTGCTGTTGCTCTTGTTGTCGTTGTTGCTGCTGCTGTTGCTCTTGTAGCTGCTGCTGCTGCTGTTGCTCTTGCTGCTGCTGCTGCTGCTGCTGCTGCTGAGCGTTTGGCATCTGGGAAGCATTGAACAGTGCGCGTAGCAGCAAGAGCTCAACATCGTTCAGTGTCTTCTTGTTTCCACCACCTGGGGCCGCCACCCCACCACCTGACGCAGCAACCCCACCACCTGAACCAGCAACCCCACCATGTGACCCGCCAGCGCCAGCTACGCCACCAAAAGCCATCCCTGTCCCAACAGTTGGAACAGCTGAGGCGACATTAGCAGGAGCACCAGCAGCACCAGCAGCACTGGCAACACCAGCACCGTTTGAAACCGCACTGGAAGGGCCCGTACCAGCAGCGCTACCTGCACCAGATATACCTGCACCGGTTGCACCCCCCCTGTGCCCTGCTTCCAACCGCTGCATCTCCTGCTGTACCTGCGCCTGCTGCTGCGCCGTCAACGCCCCCGCGAGCACCCCGTGCGCCCATGAGGTGCGCGCAGGGGAAGAGATAGACCCGGAAGAGGGAAACACGGGAAAAAGGGGGTTGGTCCCTACCTGCTGCTGCTGCTGCTGTTGCTTCTGCGTTTGTTGCTGCTGCTGCTGTTGTTGCTGCTGCTGCTGCTGCTGCTGCTGCTGCTGCTGCCCGAGATACTGCCCAAGCCCACCGCCTCCCCCGCCAGCAGCTGCACCAGTTGAACCTACCCCAGCCCGCCCTGCCCCACTTGTACCTGCACCATCTGCACTCGCTGCGGCGGCTGCAGCTGCTGCGACTGCAAATTCAACAGCCTGGGCCGACACTACACTGGATTGCTGGGTCAGGGGGTTCTGGGGAAGGTTGTTCTGGGGAAGGGTGTTCTGGGAAAGGTTGTTCTGGGGAAGGGTGTTCTGGGAAAGGTTGTTCTGAGGAAGGGTGTTCTGGGAAAGGTTGCTCTGGGGAAGGGGGTTCTGGGGCAGGGGCTTTTTGATGGATGGGGAGCGCGGAAGGGGGACGGGGAAGCCGCTAGAGGCGGACTCATGCGCGCTGCTGCCCACGGACGAGGCGTGGGGGAAGAGCGGAAGCACGGAGGGGCGGCGGAAATTGCTAGGCGAGGGGAGGGTGATGTTGGGGAAAGGTAGCGAATTGCTGGCGGGAGCTGCTGCTGCTGCTGCTGCCGGTGGTGCTGGGGAAAGGGGGCGCATTCCTTGTGCGACGCTTGAGGTGAGGATGGAAGGAGGAGGTGAGGGGGTCAACGCGTTTACGAACGCTTTGGTTTGCCCTATAGCCGCAGCCATCGGGCTTCTAATGAGGCCGGTGCCAGCAGCTGCATTAGAAGCAGTTGCGTTTGGTAAAGCAGTGTTGGGAGCAGCGGCGGCGGCAAGGGCGAGAGAGAGGGCAACAGCAGTTTCAGTGTCAGGAGGGGGGGTGGATGCTCGGGCCGCAGAGGCCACGGAGAGAAACCGGGCTGCTGCTGCTGCCAGCGCATCAGTAGGACTCAACGCCGTAGTCAACGATCCCTGCTGCTGCGACGACCCCTGCGACTGCCCCTGCGGCTGCGCCTGTGATTGCCCCTGCGACTGGCCCTGCAGCTGCCCCTGCGAGTGCTGCTGCATCAGCTGCTGCAGCTGCCCTTTCCGCACCTGCAGCTGCTCCTGCTCGTGCTGAAGCGCCTCGTACTGCTGCTGCAGTTGCTGCTGCTGCTGCTGCGACTCGAAACTCGACAGCAGGGCGGCAACAGGACCGTTAAGAATAACCGAAGCCACGTTTCCCACAGAGCTCGAAGTAGGGAAGGGGCTAGGGGAGGAGATAATACTAGCAGAGCCCTGGCGCGTAGGGGGCTGCATCAGGGGGAAGGCTAGTGCCGACCCCGCGGATCCGGTCGCGGAAAGAGCGGCGGCAACGGCGGAAGGGGGGAGCGGAGGCGCAGGGGGGAACTTTTGCTGCGAGCCAGCTTTGCGCGGGGGAGGTAGCGACCGAAGGACATCGTCTAGGGTTTTCCTCGAGGTTGTCGGGTCCGCCACGATGGAGCACGGAATGGGCGGCAGACTGCTGTTTCCCGACGCTTGCGAACCCTTGAGCGCGCCGCCGCCCTTTCCCCCAGTGGGAGAGTCCGGCGTGGTGAAGTTGGTTCGGGTGGTGGCTCCCCGGATCTGCCGCGCAGCCTCGTCGTAGGCTCGGGCGGCTTCTTCCGCCGTGTCGAACGTTCCGAGCCACTTGCGGATCTTGTGGTTCGTGTCTTTAATCTCCGCGATCCAACGGCCAGAAGCTCGCTGCCTGACTCCCAGGTACCCTCTGTTCTTCCCCTTATCCTTATCCTTGGGCTGCGGCGCCGAGGCGTTCTTTTCAGGCGTCTTTCCACGTGCCTTTTCAGGTGCTTTTCCAGGCGCGCTGTCTGCCTGATTCCCTCCATTCTGCGTTTTCGACACGTCATTTCCAGGTGCTTCGTCAGGTTCTTCATCAGAGGAACCATCTGAGTACTCCTCCTCCGTTTGCGGAGTCTTCGCGCGCCGCTTATCCTGCGAATTTGTCGGCGTGTTGTTCGCCGACGCTGTGTTACCCGACGTGGCTGGGGCCAACGACGCTTTAGCATCGCGCAGCGAAACGCCGGAAGCATCGACGACTTCGCATTTCCTGCGTTTAGACGGGTTCATCCTCTCCCGCTCGCCTTCGCCATCCGCTGAGGCGTCCCCGCAGTCTCCATCGCGGGGCATTTCGCCCTGCAAGCCGCCGTAAGCCGACGAAACCCTAAAAGATGGTAGCCGTCGAACTGTGGAACAAATAATTAACGGCTAGACCATAATGATCCTTGCAAATACCATAGCACTTAGTCCGAAGGCACTGCAAGAACGGATAACGTGGCAAGCTGACTGCTCTTAGTCATCACATCATCGGCCTGTTGCTTTACCTTCAGAAAAGGCAACCTTTGTAAACAACCAATCACAAGGTGCCGAAGGTCACGTTCTGGCAGCCACAACCACAGCCACAGAACGATGAAACGAAACTAAACGGACAGCAGCAACCCTAGAAAATGACGCCGACACAAAATCCTCACTGAGATTGTTCTGACGGTCCAGTTGAGTTTTGGTCTGGTCTGGTTCGGTTGGCTGGATGTTCAGCTGGAAAGTACTGTACATCTGGCGAAAAGGCGAAGGTGGATGCGAATCAGGAGCAGAGAGGCGTGGCGAAAGCTTGCGAGGAACAGCTGGTCAAAGCAGCCACGTTCGGCTGGGTGGCAAGCGAATCTAGAATCAACCTTTGGCCATAGGAAAGCAATAACGAGTTTTCCTTCACTACAGTTCATCGTTTAACCTGGTCTTACGACATCAATATCAGGTTTGATGGATAATACACTCTAGCTTGATTTGTTTTGCTGATTTTGCATAGAGCTTCACTATTCCAAGAGCAATTTACATCTCCTTTAGCAGACATCATCACCGCCATCGCCAAATACACCATCACCAAACAACCGGCAGCATCAATAGCATCGCAAGCATCATCGGTGCTTGGTGATCTTCTCAAGCAGCAGGTCGTATTTGGCGCCTTGCACCTCGTCAATCTGCGCCAGGTTGCGGAAGAGCTTGAACGTCGGCACCGACCGTACTCCAAGGCCCTTCGCCAGAGGCTGCTCACGCAAGACAAGCGGATAGAAACATACATGGCATGTGATCAAAACGACATCTGAAGCCGTCAGAGCCACTATTGAAGGGTCAGAACCGTGATAAGTGTCTGTAAGCAGGGTCCTGTGCTTTTGTTAAGTTAATTGTGCAAATTAATGTGCATAACAGCCGGACGCAGGTGCCTGTACAGATAGCGGGGGCTCTGGGTTAATCTGGCATAAAAAACCAGGAGTGTAACTGCGTCTTTCTTGCATACAAAGTCAGGATTTCATTGCGCGTAACCTGCTGGTATAACTTATCCTTCTTATTGATAAATACCAGGACAGTTTCCCTCTTCCATCCGCTAACTATCAAGCACCACTTCTTGCACCCTTCTTATTGATAAATACCAGGACAGTTTCCCTCTTCCATCCGCTAACTATCAAGCACCACTTCTTGCACCCTTCAGTACAGGAACATCCACAATCCTCACCTTCAACTTCGTGAACTGCATCCCTCGTTACAGTCACAGTCACACGGCTCACCTTGTTATTCTGGTTGCAGTCCAGCTTCAGGAACACCACGTCCTGCATCTCCTCTGCCAACGCCTCCACCTTGGGCGCCAGCAGCTTGCACGGGCCACACCTGTCGTACAGCATTTGGTAGAGCATTGGGTTGTTGGGCCGCTAGAAAGGCTACCGTTGGGCCATGCTTGAGCAAAGTCCGGGTGACACCTACGGCGCGCTGCGGTGCGATGGCTTTGAGCCTGCTTGTGAATTCCCCTGAGTTTTCCGGTCGGGTACAGCGGCGGAAAAAGCTAACGCTTTGTCGGCCTTTCGGAGATGATAAACTAGGGTGACAAAAACTCACCACTGGGTGTACATATCGAGCACGACGAGCTTGTCAGCGGCCGCCGCTTTCTCGAGCTCGGGGTAGAAGGAGTCCTTGTCCACCTCCATCATCCGCGACGTCGCCTGCGGTGCCTCCGCTGTCTGCGCCGCTGCCGCTGCTGCGTCCCCTGCATTCGCCCGCACTCTGCTGGCCTTGCTCACGGCCGCTGGAGCGTAATAAGGGGAAAAGACAAGAGAGACGACGGGAAGCGATGTTTTTTGACCGATTATGTCATCGATATCGCCGTGCATCGTGATGTACGGGCGACGACGAACGAACATTGGGTGTACGAATGTTTCTCACGTCGGGCATTCAACTGACCATTTTGACGTTGCTGGAAAACAGCGGCGTTTGATTTCAAGCTTCTTGTGCTGCTTGGGAACAGGGACGACGCAACCGTGCTCGAATTGGTCCCGCTCGAGGAGAGCTGCACCAATGCTCCAGTCGAAGCGGTGACAGGAGCCGCAGCTACAGCTACCAGTGCCATATCTGACGGAACGACTAAGGGCCTGTCGTAACGCGACGAGGCAGAATGGACGGATAGACGAGGCAACGACCGGGATGAGAGCACGACGCAGATGCTGAAACGTTGGATTTCACTGAACAGAATGAGAAGTGGAATTCTGTGCAGCAAGGATAGGGATTGGAAGGTAGGAAAACCAACACACTGGTGAAGGGATGGAGGTGTTACACAGATTCTGCCACAAAGCAGAACGGATCAGGCAAGGACCTGCAGAAGGCAGAGAAGTCGGTGGTTGTTGGGCAAAAGCTCCCTGCTGATTGGATGGAGGATGATAGTCTGACAGCCAGAGTGTGCCAGCGAGGCCACTAATGTGGTACAGCCTCGAGATTTGTCAAGGCACTGACGTGGAGTTTCGTCAGAATGTCTCGTGCCGTAACCTGCCAGCCACAAGTCAGGCTGAAGGATAGCAATCGCAGCTTACGTGTACGCATCGTCGAAGGCAGAAGGTTTCGAATCTCCAAGGCCAGT
This sequence comes from Closterium sp. Naga37s-1, assembly GCA_947471745.1. NCBI lineage: Eukaryota > Viridiplantae > Streptophyta > Zygnematophyceae > Desmidiales > Closteriaceae > Closterium > Closterium sp. Naga37s-1. The sequence goes on from CANJKZ010000903.1 coordinate 1,515,748, forward strand.
GGAGGCCTATCAGGTGAGCTAGAATTTCAGGACTTTCGCAGTGTGCTGTTTACAGTAATTTGTGCGTTATAAGACATCTTCAACGCTCCTCTGACAGCCCTGAAGTGAAGCTGGCGTGTTTGTTTCTGCTAAGTCGCTAAAAAGTTCGTTTGATCTCGGAATTTGTGTAACCCCAGAGTTTTACATGCCACACTGTCAATTCTATAGACCACGCAATAAGCTACATGACCGCTTTATATCGCGTGAAGTGCATTTTGATGAGCCCTTGTTGGCACAGATCGCCCCTAGTTCATGATTTTCATATTGATCATGCTTTTCACAGCTCACACCATAATAATGGCCAGTCGCGACGCGAGTAGTTCATGCTCAGCAGCTAGTCCGTAGTTATCGTCACGACCCACATTGCCCTCTCCCTGCATGCATACTCATGGCAGCTGCAGAAGCCGCATCGTACCTCGTCAGTCTCACCCTCTCCCCTGATCAAGCCAACCATTGCCTAGCCCGTTGCCCGCGCCTCGCCGAGCCGAGTACCCTCCCCAAACAGCGGGAAGTCGTCGCATTTCTCTTAGATGACCTACATTTCTCCGCCAAGGCCCTTCCGCCGCTCCTCCGCCGCTGCCCGCAGCTCCTAGCGTACAGCGTCCCCGAGAAACTCCGCCCAGCCGCGGAGTGCCTCTGCGGAGTGGGGTTCACCGCGCGGGACCTCCGCCGCGCGATCGCGCATTTCCCCGGGATCCTCGCGCGCAGCATCGAGGAGAAGCTCTGCCCGCTGCTCGCGCTCCTGCAGCACCTCGATATTGCCGAGGAGAAATGCCGACGCGTGATTCTCGCCTGCCCGCGGCTCGTCAGTTACAGCATCGACGTCAAAATGCGCCCGATCGTTCACTTTTTCCAATCCAACCTGCCCTTTTCGCCGTCGCAAGTCGGACGTATGGTTACCCGGTGCCCGCAAATCCTGGGATGCAATCTCGAGAAACAAATCATTCCCGCCATTGGCCATCTGCGTGGTATAGGTCTCATAGAAGATAAACTACTTAATCTCCTGCTACACCACCCGTACATCCTTTGCCGAAGCGTCGGGAAAACCCTCGAGCCGCGGACCGATTTCCTCCTGTCCCTAGGGTTCACACGAGCTGAGGTGGCAAGGATCGTCGCGGATTTTCCGCCAATCCTGACGAAGCACGTGGACAACGATCTGCGCCCAAAAGTGGCGTACCTGGAAGGGCCTATGGGACGAAGCGTGAGAGAGGTTTTGGGGTTTCCGCGGTTTTTCTCGTTTAGCTTGGCACGGCGAATTATCCCCAACCATAGGAAACTGCAGAGCAGAGGACGTGAAGACAGGACACTCGTAGAGTTGTGCAAGAAGAATGTGTGATCAGGGTTCTGGGTTGGAGGCGATTATCATGTCCGTTGGATCGCCAAGCCTCAGCTTCTCTAGCAGTCTCTCTAGATGGCAAGATGCTGAAGGTTGCCAGCTCTATGCTTAGCATTCTGGCATTGCCTGAACAGAAACAGGGAGGGAATCCAATGGTGCTTCCTCAACAAGTGACAAGACTGCTATGACATGACCTGACCCATACGGCTGGTGGGTCTGTTTTAGGATGCACTACCCATCAACTGCATAATATTTTGCACTTATTGGGTATATTTCGTGCCATTATTACACCTCCCTAAAAACACCCCTTCGACCTGATCACTACTCCTTCCAGTTCGTAGCCCTCAACTCCTGCTTACATTCTCTGATCACAGCCTGCTTATCAGAATCTCAGGAGCACTGCCTAATCTTAGGGTACATTCCTGTGGGGACACTTGTGTCTCAATCCCCGTTTTCCCGAGTCGCGCCTGTTAATTTTCCCAATGTTGTGTCACAAACATCGAATGTACCGCGATGTAGGGCGACATATTGGCAGGTTCAGTTGGACACGTTTCACTGGCGGGGATCAAAAAGAGATGTACAGGTGTGTGCATTTGACTGGGTGACAGTACACCCGTATTTTCAACCTCCGAGCAGGGGCGTGGTTTCGATGCGCGGGATCTTTTCCCTCGCAAAATTGGCATTTTCGGATGTCCAGGTGCATGTGGTCGTGTCGGGCATTTCGAGTCGCGTGCGATTCTTTAACAATGACGGGTCGTTTCACAATTCGACAGCGATGTCAGCGCGTTTCACGCTGACCAATAATAAATACAGTACAAGTCGTCGAAAGCCGATTCGCATTTGGGACACAACACAGTTTATGTTGTTTTTGGGTGTCACAAAGTGATTGAGACACAAGTGTCCCCACAGGAATGTACCCTTAGGTAGGAACCACTGCTTGCTTCGGTGCACATACACAGCAACACCCACACTCACTCCTGCACTGCATACCTACAAAACTCACTGCATTCCTGCTGACATGACTTCTCACACTGCACAGAAATCACGTGATTGAAGAAGTGTTTTGAGACGTCTCAAAACACTTCCTGCTGACATGACTTCTCACACTGCACAGAAATTACTGCTTGCTTCTGTGCATGTACACAGCCACACCCACACTCACTGCTGCCACCGCTGTCACAGCCAGCATTGAAACTGTGTACGCCCACATTGCATTGTCCCAACTTGATGCCGCCGCCCCTTCTTCCGAACCTGCACCAAAGGCTCGGGACCGAGCTGGAGAGGCAGGCCCGGTGGATTTCCGTGGCGTGGGAGGGCGAGGTGGGGCGGAAAGGTTGGTGCGACGAGAGCCGTTGATTTGAGATGGTGTGCGCTGTTGCTGTGACGTGCGAAGCGATCCTCGTTGCGACCCATGTTGCGACCCGTGTTGCGATCCGTGCATGGAGTGGGAGTCTGGGTCCTCATCATCGTGAAATTCAAGATGGAGCTTCAAACCCTGAAGAAGAGAAAGAAGGACGGGGGAGGGAGGGTGGGAGCGAATGAGGGCGGGGGGAGTGGTGAGCAGCAGTCTGGGCTGCATGGAATGTGTGTCTTGTCATGGAGTGATGCCCTCGTCATCGTTGGAATTCAAGGTAGAGTGGAAAGAAGCAACACAGGAGTGGGTAAGGACAGAGTTCAGGATACCTTGATTCCCGTGGCCTTGGCGAACTTGACAGCCGCATGCAGATCCTCATCGGTGGATATGACCACGATGAGGGGATGAGGATGCAATAGAACAAGGGGATACTGCGGTGCGGCATCCCGAGCACCAGCCTAGGAGAGGGAAAGACGAGAGTTGACAGTACCTTGATGCATGCCAGCCAGTAAGAAGAGAGTTCACTGTACCTTAATGCCAGTTTTGAGACGTACCTTAATGCCAGTGGCCTTGGCGAACTTGACAGCCGCATGCAGATCCTCATCGGTGGATATGACCACCATGTCATTGTCCTCATCCGCATACTGGCGCATGGGGGGATGCGGGGCATGGAGGGGAGGGGATGCATGGAGGTGAGGGGGATGAGTAAAATGGGTCAGACCGTGGGTTGCTGGTGTGACAGTCCTTCAACCAGAGGTGACCAAGGGTGACCAGGGGTGACCAGAGGTGACCAGGGGTGACCAGGGGTGACCAGGGGTGAACAGAAGTGACCAGGGGTGACCAGGGGTGACCAGAAGAGACCCGAGATAGATGATCGACTCATGAGGATGGAGGGCGGATTGTTGGGGTCGTAGTCCCCTCCAAGTCTAGACGCCACGGCACACACCAGCTCCGTCATGCTCTCACTGCCCACTGTGAACCGGTGCACGCGCCCCCTCCGGCCCTCCAGAGGGGCGTGTGTGCGACAATCCTTTACCATGGTAGACTGGTGGTTGCGGGCACGAGAGCTCTTGACCGCAAGGGATTGATGGACTCACCAGAATGGAGGGAGGGTTGTCGGGGTCGTAGTCACCCCCCAGCCTAGACGCCACGGCGCACACAAGCTCCGTCATGCTCTCACTGCCTGCTGTGAATCGGTGCACGCGTCCCCTCCGGTCCTCCAGCTTGAACGAAAACAGATCCTCGCCCAGGCCCCCCACCATCCCTATCCCTCCTCCTCCTCCGACTCCTCCCATGCCGGCTCCCATGCCTGCCCCGGCCCCAGCACCACCAGCACCAGCACCGGCTGCTGCTGCTCCGGCTCCTCCTGGTGCTGCTCCTGCTGAGGCACCGCCTCCTCGCCTTCTACTGCCTGAGGGGCGCACCTGGTCTGACATGTCACTGCTGCGCACACTGTGGAGGAGGGGGAGAGAGAGAGGGGGGAGGAGGAGAGAGGGGTGCGAAAAGAGAGGAGGGGAGGGGGAGTGAGGAGAGAGGGAGGGAGGGAGAAGGGGGAGCGAGAGTGGGGGAGGGTGAAGAAGAAGGGGGAAGACGAGGAGTTATAGGTCTCCACCTGGTCCGAAATGTCACTGCTGCGCACACTGGGAGAAAGGAGAAGTGCGAGGGGAAGACAGTTTAGGATCAAAATCACGGAAGGGAAAAGGCAGTGTCATTTCCTGCACTCTCAACTCCTCAACTCCCCCGCTTAACACCTTTTGCAATCCCACCTTTTGCACTCCCACCTTTTGCACTCCCACCTTTTGCACTCCCACCTTTTGCACTCCCACCTTTTGCACTCCCACCTTTTGCACTCCCACCTTTTGCACTCCCACCTTTTGCACTCCCACCTTTTGCACTCCCACCTTTTGCCTCAAAATACACCTCACTCCCCCGCTTAACACCTTTTGCACTCCCACCTCCCCCAAGCCCCACCTCCCCCAAGCCCCACCTCCCCCAAGCCCCATCTCACCCAAGTAAGTCCCAGCAGCCCCAAACCCCATCTGGCTGTATCTTCCTCGGTGTCAGCAAGCGGCAGGGCGAGGGCAGATTCCAACCTCGCCCAACTTTAACCTCCCCCAAGCCCCAACTTTCTCAAGCCCCCCTCCTACCTGGCGGTGTCTTCCTCGGTGTCAGCAGGCGGCAGGGCGAGGGCGGAATCCCAGAAGCGCTGCATGAGCTGCCCCATGGCATCACCACTCTCCGACCCCGACGCTGCCTGCGAGGGGAATGCCGCATGGGGTATGGGGCAGGGGGTGAGGTAAAGGCAGGTGGCAGGGCCAGGGCGGAGTCCCAAAAGCGCTGCATGAGCTGCCCCATGGCATCCCCACTCTCCGACCCCGATGCTTCCTGCGAGGCATGGGAAACAGCAATGGGGCGAGAGGTATGGAACAGAAGGGTTTGGGGCAAGAAGAATGCAGCGCGGCATGAGGCATGGGGCATGGGGCAAAGGGCTTGGGTGAGTGAGTGAGTGAGTGAGTGAGTGAGGTATGGAGCGAGAGGTATGGTGCAATAGGTATGGAGCAAGAGGTATGGAGCAAGAGGTATGGAGCAAGAGGTATGGAGAAGGAAGGCATTCCTGATGCAAGGTGAACACAAGTGGAAGGGGACTCACAGCAGCGGAGGACATGGCGCCTTGAGTGAGCTGCAGCACATCTACACATGCCACACAGTTGCCATCTGTGCCAGAGCCATCCATGGCGCCGCACCAAATGCAACCATGCCACCACGCCACATGCATGAAAACACGGCAAGGAGGGGGAAGAATGCAGAGGTTAAAGCAGTGAGAGTGGGTTGAGGAAGTGAAAACGGAGTGAAGCAGTCACATGGTGGATGGTGGGGAAGGATGCAGGGTGGGGCATGTGTGATGTTTTGAGTCGACTCAAAACAAGGATGGAGGGGGGGCGATGTGTGAATGGAGACAATCTATTAGCAACTGACCTGGGTCAGCAGAGTCAGACACTCACCTGGGTCGACAACGAGAAGGTGCAGGAATCTGCCATCGTGCATGGTGTGAAGGGAAGGGCGTCCAGCACAGGCGTGCTTACCTTGTGCCCCTCTGAGATAGCTAGTGGTGCTCTCTCAGCCTCGCACTCACTGGCCAGGCAGGTGTCTCAACAACCAGCCTTGAAAAGAGGAAAAGAGGAAAGCATCTCACCTGGGTCAACAACGGGGAGGTGCAGAAACCTGCCGTCGTGCATAGTGTGAAGGGCGTCCACTACTGGCGTGCTCAGCAGCACACACTCTGGATTCGGCGTCATCACCTGCAGTGCAGTGCGGTGGACACGGGTTCAGTAAGGTACGGAACGGTGCAGTGCCAGGCCACAAGAACATGGGAGCTGCTACTGGGGATGGAGATGTTGAACACACGCGGATTGTGGGTGTTACACCCCGCAATGGGATCTATAATCTTGGAAGCGGCTGTCATGCATGGTGATCCCCGCAACTGTGGGTGTTACACCCCGCAATGGGATCTATAATCTTGGAAGCGGCTGTCATGCATGGTGATCCCCGCAATTGTGGGTGGTACACCCCGCAACGGGATCTATAATCTTGGAAGCGGCTGTCATGCATGGTGATCCCCGCAACTGTGGGTGTTACACCCCGCAATGGGATCTATAAACTTGGAAGCGGCTGTCATGCATGGTGATCCCCGCAACTGTGGGTGTTACACCCCGCAACGGGATCTATAATCTTGGAAGCGGCTGTCATGCATGGTGATCCCCGCAATTGTGGGTGGTACACCCCGCAACGGGATCTATAATCTTGGAAGCGGCTGTCGTGCATGGTGATCCCCGCAATTGTGGGTGTTACACCCCGCAACGGGATCAGGGGATGCTTCAAGATGATTCTCTGAAGATGATAGATGCAAAAAAACAAGTCCAGCACAATGAAAAGCGTAACTTTGCAAGCCAAACTTATCCCTTCCTTCCCGCCGTCGCCCCTTCCCGTTCCCGTTCCCGTTCCCGTTCCCGTTCCCGTTCCCGCCAGGTGCTTGCCTTGTCAATGAGCGTGGTGTCTGGGTGCAGGTTAAGTGCGAGCACTCGCGTGAGAATGTCCTTGGACCTGGGGGGCGTGGGGGGAAAAGAGGCATGGGGGAGCGCATGGAAGGAGGCACGGAGGCGAGAGGCATACAAAACAAGGATGCAACTGATGTGCGAGTGCTCAAGTGCAATAATCCTCTCCGTATGAAATCCACGTGCATTGAGGTGGTTTTTGAGGCGCCTCAAAACCACCTCAATGCAGCTGATGTGCGAGTGCTCAAGTGCGAGCGCCCTTGGAGCTGATGTGCGTGAGGGTACGGGAGGTGTGTGGGGGTGAGAGAGAGGCGTGTGAGGAGGCGCATGGGCGAGGCGCATGGGCGAGGCGCATGGGCGAGGCGCATGGGCGAGGCGCATGGGCGAGGCGCATGGGCGAGGGGCATGGGCGAGGGGCATGGGCGAGGCGCATGGGCGAGGGGCATGGGCGAGGGGCATGGGCGAGGGGCATGGGCGAGGCGCATGGGCGAGGGGCATGGGCGAGGGGCATGGGCGAGGGGCATGGGCGAGGGGCATGGGCGAGGCGCATGGGCGAGGGGCATGGGCGAGGGGCATGGGCGAGGGGCATGGGCGAGGCGCATGGGCGAGGCGCATGGGCGAGGGGCATGGGCGAGGGGCATGGGCGAGGGGCATGGGCGAGGCGCATGGGCGAGGGGCATGGGCGAGGGGCATGGGCGAGGGGCATGGGCGAGGGGCATGGGCGAGGCGCATGGGCGAGGGGCATGGGCGAGGGGCATGGGCGAGGGGCATGGGCGAGGGGCATGGGCGAGGCGCATGGGCGAGGGGCATGGGCGAGGGGCATGGGCGAGGGGCATGGGCGAGGGGCATGGGCGAGGCGCATGGGCGAGGGGCATGGGCGAGGGGCATGGGCGAGGGGCATGGGCGAGGGGCATGGGCGAGGGGCATGGGCGAGGGACATAAGAGAGGGGCAAAAGAAACGTCCTCACAGCATCAGCTAGAAAAGGCAGCGGATCCGGAAGGACGCATGTGAGGATGCCGCAGGGGTGGTTGGTGACAATCACTGAGACAATCTTATAATCGACCCAGAACTCAGCAGTGAAGGCGAAAACTTCCCACAATGGCCAACAACGCCCCACAACGTCCCCCAAGGACGCACGTGAGGATGCCGCAGGGGCGGTTGGTGGCGCCGTTGGTGACAATCACTGAGCTCACTCGGCTCTCCCTCATCCTCCTTGCTGCTGTGCGTACTAGGTCCGTCTTCAGTACTGTAGCCAGCCTGCCAGGCATTGGGGGACAACGAGTGACAGGATGTGGGGCAGCGACGGACGGGCACAGCGAGCTCACTCGGCTTTCCCTCATCCTCCTCGCTGCTGTGCGCACTAGGTCCGACTTCAGCACCGTGGCTAGCCTGCCAGGCATGCATGGGACAGTGAGTGTGGTGAGGGGCGCAGTGATGGCATGTGCTGCACAGCCAGTGAGTCAGGGACACACTGAGCTCACGCGGCTCTCCCTCATCCTCCTCGCTGCTGTCCTCACCAGGTCCGTCTTCAGCACCGTGGCCAGCCTGCCAGGCAGGGATGTGACAATGAGTGAGGTGAGGAGTACAGTAATTGCATGTGCTGCACAGGCAATGAGTGAGGGGCAGAGTGAGCTCACTCGGCTCTCCCTCATCCTCCTCGCTGCTGTGCGCACCAGGTCCGTCTTCAGTACCTTGGCTAGCCTGCCAGGCATGGATGGAATGGGACAGTGAGTGGGTGCGTGAGCGAGTGACTGAGCGAGTGAGTGAGGGAGTGAGTGAGTGAGGGAGTGAGTGAGGGGCAAAGCGGCTTTGCCAAGCACAAGCCACTCACCTGGGTTATTCCCCAAGCACTGTTGCAAGTGTGGGCCGGATCACCTTGTCTTTCCAGTTGACCCAAGAGTCACCTCGGGTGAATGGCATCACAAGCGGGTGATCTGAGGTGAGGGCGCACCTGGTTTCTCCGCCAAGTACTGTTGCAAGTGCGGGCCGGAACACCTTGTCTTTTCAGTCGACTCACAAGTCACTTGTGACAACCAAAATCGTCAGCAGGCGGGTGGAGTGCGCGCACCTGGGTTCTTCCCCCAGCACAGGGGCAAGTGTGGGCTAGAACACCTTGTCTTTCCAGTTGACCCAAGACTCACCTCGTGGGAATGGCATCACCTCGTGGGAATGGCATCACAAGAGGGTGAGGTGTGAAGGGAAGGGCGCACCTGGGTTCTTCCCCTAGCACTGTCGCAAGTGCGGGCCGGAACACCTTGTTTTTTCAGTCGACTCACAAATCACTCTGTGGCAACAAAATCGTCAACAGGTGGGTGGCTGCACGCACCTGGGTTCTTCCCCCAGCACTGTCGCGAGTGTGGGCCGGAACACCTTGTCCCGAAACGTCTCCACGAAGCCCATGGCTGCTCGCAGGTGGGAGGAGGAGGGAAGGGGGAAGAGAGCAGAGAAAAAGCATGGATTGTGAGACAAGGAGCAGAAAGGGAAAGATGGCTTTTGAAACTTCTGAGAGGAGTTGACAAGAGATGAGTGTGGGGGAAGGGGGCGTGTGGCTTAGAAAGATACACTCACTCGATACGCCTTTTACATTTTCTATTTAGTCTACCACCCACTGGCGTTGCCCCCCACTGGCGCTCCACGCCCTCCATGGCAGCAGCGAGGGCATCCCCTCTCTCTGCTGCTCGCTCCATCTCACATGCACACACGCACACACTGCCCCCCACTGACTGTGTCACCCACCGGCGTTGCCCCCCCACTGCCTCTCCACGCCCTCCATGGCAGCAGCGAGGGCGTCGCCCCTCTCTGCAGCGCGCTCCATCTTGGCAATGGCGTCGTACAGACACCGCGTGATGTCCAGTAATGCCACCACCTCTCCCTCCTCTATCACAGGGAGGTGGCGGAACCTCCCTGTGTGGGGTGGCAATGGGACGGGTAAAGGCACATGAGGAGGAGCATGAATGCAGCGAGTGCGTCGCCCCTCTCAGCAGCGCGCTCCATCTTGGCAATGGCGTCGTACAGACACCGTGTGATGTCCAATAAAGCCACCACCTCGCCCTCCTCTATCACCGCCAGATGGCGAAACCTCCCTGTGGTGGGGTGGGGGGCGTGTGGGTGGCAAGGTAGAGACAGCAAAGGGACGTGAATGCGGATCACTGCAGTGGAAATCTTCGCAACACCGCGTGATGTCCAATAAAGCCACCACCTCTCCCACCGGCAGGTGGCAGAACCTCCCTGGGGGGGTGTGTCAATATAGAGGCATGTGAAGCGTGTGAAGGCATGAGCAGTCACATGGATATAGAGGGATTAGAGACGAGTCACCCCACTGCCAACAGAGGACATCTCAATCCCTGCACCAAACGTTACATCTCACCCTGCCTGTACCATGCGTTACATCTCATCTCACCCTGCACCATGCGTTGCAGTGCGTCCACAGCAGAGGAGTCAATAGTGACGAAGGTGGGGTTCTTGGTCATCACTGCTGACGCCAGCGTGCTGTTCACATCCAAGCCCTCGCCCACACACTTCAACGCCAAGTCCTGCAACCCAACAGCAGCACACCCACACACACACAAACACGGATCAGTGAGGGTGGGGGGGAGGGTGGTTCTTAGTCATCACTGCCGACGCCAGCGTGCTGTTCACGTCCAACCCCTCGCCCACACACTTCAGCGCCAAGTCCTGCAACGAGGGCAGAGGGAGCGGACGGAGATGAGAGTTTTGCAATAGCTTGACCACCACGAGGGCACTAAACAACAAAGACAAAATGCAGCAAGACATGGCGACTCACGTACTACTAGCCCCAAAAAAGCGAGTATCCCGGAGGGCACCAGGCTGACTGTCCTTGCAATAACACTGATCCGATCCGTCATGATGTCACACAAAGTGACAAACTTACCCGATCCGTCATGATGCCACAGAGCAGCGCGCTGGAGTCGGTGAGCAGGCACGCGTCCACGCGGCGGTTGGCCATTCGCCGACACGCGTCCGCCACGGTGGTGGAGTCGGGCAACGTTAGCGCCTTGGACAGCCGCAGGCGCCGCACTGATCGCTCACCCGCTGCTGTGCTGCAGTGGAGAGAGAGGGAGGAGTGAAAGGTAAGGTACGCTGTGAGGGAAAGGAGCGAGAGAGTGGAGAGGTGCAGTGGAGAACAAGGGAGTGAGCGAAAGTATCGAGTGCTGACAAGGCGAGGAAGTCTAACGCGACGATGAGCCAAGGCGATGATGATAAGCCAGATGAGCTTTAACCTTTGATCGGCAGTAAGCATGTATCAAACTTCGAGAGTTATATCTTCCCTTTGGGATTTACGCGCCCATTACCTGGATCGCCCCTGGGAATCGAAACGATCACCCATAATTCCGTCGGAATCACCTCATTTTCTATCTAACCAATCACCAAGCACCAATCACCTTGATCCGCCCTTGGAAGCGCCACTCCGCCGGCTGCCGGTGGACCGCTTGCTCGACTTCTTCGACGCATCGCGCGACCCGTCCCCCGCTCCGCCGCCCCGCGCCGCGTTCATGGCTCACGATCCGATACGAAACGACAGTACAGCCTCGCGCGGTCCGAGTAAACGCCTTAAAGACGACCCGAAAAAGGCCGAAGCTAAACCGTGAGGTTCGTCGCCGACCGATCTGAACTGACGCACGTCCGTTTGATTTTCTAATAAGAGCCGAGATGAAGAACCTATTTCTCCTAAGCTTCTGAGCACACGATGCAACTTCAAGGTACGTGCTTCGGACTCCCGAGGTGCGCAAAAAAATGCAAGTTTGGGTGTAAGTCCTTAGCTCCTCAGAGCTGCCGCATGAGCTCTCTGTCATACTCGTCGTGAAAATGCTCGATAACGATTTAGATATTCTGGTTATAGAACTATCAAACAGGTATACACCCAGCTATTTCGACAGGTAGTCAGCTGACATTTCCCTCAACAGATGTGTCGGTCGCGGCTCGCTCCTCGAGCATCCATTGAGTTCGGCGAAAGGTCCATCGGATTCGTCAACCGCGCAGACCGTTCGCAACTTGCATTCGCCGAGCCGCGATGAGGAACTACAAATTCGCTCGAATTCGCTGAGAACAATCACACTGCAAATCTCGCCCCATCCTCTGCTGGGCTGGATTCACCAAACCCATCATCCATCTGCAATTCCGTTTCCGCCAAGCTATTTCTCACACACACCGTAGCGTGTGAGTCACCTTCGAATCCGAATCTTCATATTCCACATACCGTACCTCTCTCCCATCGACATAAGGTTTCTCCCCTGTTCGCTGGTACTCACCATGGCTCGTGCTGCTATCCTTTTCGCCATCCTCTCGCTCCTCGCCGTCGCTGCCACGGCGTGCAATGTCCCGCCTGGCGGGTGCCACGTCACCAAGGTGTGCCAGAAGCTCGTCAATCTCGAGAAATACAACATCACGGAGCAGAATTTCCGCAAGTACTCGCTGATTGGCTACTTCAAGGGCATGTTCAACAGCCAGGGCGGCAAGGTGAAACCCCAGAAGCCCGGATCCGGCCCCCTGAACCTCGAGATCTTCCAGGAGGTGGGAAATTTTGTCGAGGTGGTAACCAGCACCAAGGGCAACACCCTCGCCAAGTGCTGCGCGGCGTGTGCGAAATCCCTGGACTGTTACGAGTACCACTTTTTCGTGAGCCCTCGCATGGAGGACAACACGAACGTGAAGAACTTCCGCGACGGCGTGCAGTGCTACCTGCTGCAGAAAAACGCGGGCTCGGGCGTCTCAGGCGGGCTCTCGCACCCGTACGCGGGCGACCGGAAGGAGCAGGCGGCCATGGCGCCGTATTTCCCGCTGAGCTGGGTGGGCGGGCTGTGCAACGGCAAGGCGACGGTGGAGAACGACCCGCATCTGACGGGCGCGCACGGGACGCATTTCGACTTCACTGGGCGGTTGAACAAGGCGTTCTGCCTGCTGTCAGACGAGCGCGTGCATATCAACATGCTGCTGGATGGCTACCAGGGCACTCCTCCTGCCGTGACTGCTGGCGCTGTGGCTGCTGCTTCTGCTGCTGCTGCTGCTGCTGCACCTAGCACTGGCCTGCACACCTGGATCAAGTATGGCGTCCCTGGTTGTTCTGTCTGGCTGTCTCTGGTGTTCCTGCTTCTTCAACTTCCCTGTGGTTTTTTTTTTATGCTCACAGGCTTGTTTGCTTTACTCATTTGCTCTGTGGTTTTCCATGTCCTATTTTCACTCTCCCCCCATGCTCCTCCCTCCGTGTTGTGTGGCAACAGGGAGGTGGGAGTGGTGTGGGTGTCAGGTGGTGGCAAGCAGCACTCGCTGCGCATGGTGGCGCGTACAGGCAACCAGCAGGACAGGGGAAGCAATGGCTTCCTCGCCCTCATGCAGGTGGACGGTGCTGATGTGGCACCACCACGCCTCATGGAGGAGGCGGTGGAGGCGGAGGGGGGGGTGGTGGTGAGCAAGGTGGCGGAGGGGCGGGAGGGGCCGTTTGATGTGGACCGCTACACGGTGTCCCTGGAGGGGGTGGGTGAGCTGGACGTGCGCATGAGGGTGGCTCACCCGCTGCTGCAGACCCCAGAGGAGGCGGAGGCGCATTTCAACATCGCCCTGACTGATATCGTGGTGAGTGTATGTTATTGAGCAACATCGGGCTGGACATGTGCATGAGGGTGGCGCAACCCCTGCTGCATACACCTTACTCTAGAACCACCTTTCAACCTTGCGCCTCACTGCCTGATTCTCCCCATTGCCTCAACTCTGCATCCCCCCTTCCACGCCACTCCTCTCCATCCCTCTGCCTGGCCCCCTTCCCGCAGAGCACCCGTGCGGTGCACGGGGTGTTGGGGCAGACCTTCCGTGACACGCCCGAGCAGCAGAGCAGGGCGCTGCGGTACACACACCTGTCAGCACTGCTGCACCACCCCATAGCGGCCGACCAGGAGGAGGGGCGCGGCTTCCTGGACGGCAGCGTTGAGGACTATGTGTCGTCCGGCATCACTGCTCCCGACTGCCGCTTCTCCGCCTTTGCTGGCCGCCAGGGGGCTGCTGCTGTCGCCGCTGCTTCTGGTGCTGCTGGTGTTGCTGGTGCTGGGGCTGGTGGGGCTGGGGCTGTTGTGGTTGTTGGTGCTGGTGCTGTTGCTGTTGGTGCTGGTGCGGATGGGGAGGATGCTACAGAGGATGTGCTGGCAAGCGTGGTGTAGAGAGAGGGCAGTTGAAAAGAGCGGTCAGAAGCAGTGGGAAGAAGTGAAGTGAACTGACAAAGAGAGCAAGATGGCGTGGGATGGAGCAAAGGAACGATGAAACCGTGGAGCAACAGAGGAGGATGTGACTACAACGAAGGAGCTGCAGCTGGAAGGAGGGGGGGTGCTTGCAGCAGGAAGTGACTATACCGAAGGAAGGAGAGACAGCGACCTGCTGAAAGGGCTGCAAGCACCACCAAATAAGGCAGCCAAGAAGATCAGTCGGTGTCAGTGTGTTACAGTTACAGCAGCAGCAGTAGGATGCATGGTAGATTGTTAGGAGTGCCTGCTGTGCGCAGCAGGTAGCTCGGCTCAACCCTGTATATAGGAAGGAACACCACGGCATGACCCTCTATGTATGCACCTCGTTTCACTATTTATATGAATCATTACAACTTGCCTCCCCAAACAACCGAATATGGCTTCCAACTTTTCTGGCTTCCGAATCTACCTCCACCACTCACAACACAGCTTTCCGGCCTCTGGAAAAGCGGAGGCTGCGCCTGGGGCCTGCTTCCGCCCCTGCTGGCTCTGCTTCTCCGTCCTCTTCTTTCTTTCCACCCCCTCCACCCTCTGTGCTCGGGGCATCACCACACTCGCCATGCTTACCATGCTTGAAACGGTCCCACGAATCAGAGGGGGGGACCGCGGGTGGGGCAGAAACGGCAAGGACAAGCGAGCTTTCAGGCAGATCAAGACATGGTGGATCAGCAGTGGGTGCAGTGCTGCTGGGGGCATGCTGTGCGGAAGTTTCTGGTGTGGACGTGTCAAGGCACGGTGGATCAGCAGCAGGTGCAGAGTTGGGGGCATCAACGGGTGTCGACGTGTCCGGTGCGGTTGTGCTTGGAAGGAGAGGGAGGGAAGGAGGAGGACGAGGACGGGGGGCTGGGAGGCGGGGGAGGGAGGCAGAGGGGCAGAGCGAGAGGGACGCGAGGAGGCAGGAGGAGCAGCGGGGGCCGATGGGCAGGCAGGTGGTTTGGCCGAAGCCCACTAGGAGCGGGTTGATGCCCATCCACTCGTCCTTGGGTAAAAGCTCCTCTAGAATGTGACGCGTGTCCTCTGGTGTTTTGGCCTGGTGGTGTAGGGATTGGGGTAAGAAGGATGCACATGAGGGCAGTGGAGGCAACAGGCCGCAAGCAAGCCCACAAGGAGGGGGTTGATGCCCACTCGTTCTTTGGCAGCAGCTGCTCTAGTGCCCGCCGCTTGTCCTCTGGTGTCTTGACCTGGGGTAGTTGATGGAGGGGGGAGGCATGGGGGCAGAAGGGGGACATGGGCAAATGAGCGAGATGGGCGGCTGGGCGGATGGGTGATGGGCGGATGGGTGATGGGATGGGAGGGATGCATTGCATGGCCTTGGCATCCGTCCATCCCAGGCGCCCTGCTATCCTGTGCACATGGGTGTCCACACAGATGCCCTCTATCCCACACAAGTACGGTACGGGCACACGGGCTCATGGGCACACGGGCTCATGAGCACACGGGCACTTCACATGCACACCTTGGCGTCCGTCCATCCCAGGCGCCGTGCTATACGGTGCACATGGGTGTCCACACAGATACCCTCCACGCGCTCCCACGCCACGTTCATCACCTGCTCACATGCAGCAGGGTATGGTGGGTGGTTGGATGCATAGGTGGCAGGCACACATTACACTTTATGGATGATCGGTTGCATGAGTGTGTGTCAGTGTCGACACAGTGATGGGACGATCAGAGAATGGTTGTGTGAGAACATAGTGCTGTATCAACTTCCATTCTCACTTCAGCTCCTCTCCCCTCCCCTCGTCCCTCTCTCACCTCCCAAAGCTCCTCTCTCTCGCCCTCTCTTTTCCCCAACCTCCTCCATCTCTCCACTCCCCGCCCGCACGCACCAAGTAGGCCATCTTAGGCCCGACGCCGGGCAGCGCAAGCAAATCTTTCAGGCTGCCCGGAATTTCTCCTCCGTGTTTCTCCAGGCAGATATTTGCCATTTTCTTCAGGTACCCCGCCTTGCGCACGTAAAAGCCCACCTTCAGGACGGGTGGGGAGGGATGGGGAGGGGTGCGGAAGGGTGGAAAGGGTGGAAAGGGTGGAAAGGGGTTGAGAGGGATGGTGAAGGGTGGAAGCTCAGTCAATTGGAGAAGGAAGGCAATGAGAGAGAAGGGATGGGTAAAGAACAAGCGGGTGTGCAAGGGAAGGAGAGAGATGGAGAGAGAGGAGGCGAGGGAGAGGGGGTGGTTGAGGGAATGGAGAGGGGGTGGTTTCACCAAGACATACTGGGTAGATGGTTTGACTGATAGTCGTTTCCTCTGCTGCCTTAAGCGCGTCAGGCGACAACAGCCCTGCTGCATGCAGCGTGCCACTGCGCCTGGAGGTGGTTGGAGAACAAAGGGGAGGAGGGTAGCGCGGGTTTGGGGGAAGGATGAACCAGGAATGGTTGGGAGGCGGATGAAGGCGAGAGAGGGGCGGGGAATGGCAAAGGGACGTTTGGATTGGGACGGAAGAGGAGGAAATTGGGAGGGGTGGTGAAGAAAACACCGGGTGAGGGACATGCTACGACGATGGTGAATACAACGGGAAATTGGGAGGGGTGGTGAAGAAAACACCGGGTGAGGGACATGCTACGACGATGGTGAATACAACAGTGGGGAGGGGGGGAACAAGGTGTGAGACATAAGGGGAGAGAGAGAGAGAGAGAGAAAGAGAGAGAGAGAGAGAGAGAGAGAGAGAGAGAGAGAGAGAGAGAGAGAGAGTGAGTGATGACTCAAAAGTCACCATGTAAGTAGAACACTTCCTTTTGAGTCGACTCAAAAGTCACCATGTAAGTAGAACACTTCCTTTTGAGTCGACTCAAAAGTCACCATGTAAGTAGAACACTTCCTTTTGAGTCGACTCAAAAGTCACCATGTAAGTAGAACACTTCCTTTTGAGTCGACTCAAAAGTCACCATGTAAGTAGAACACTTCCTCTTGAGTCGACTCAAAAGTCACCATGTAAGTAGAACACTTCCTCTTGAGTCGACTCAAAAGTCACCATGTAAGTAGAACACTTCCTTTTGAGTCGACTCAAAAGTCACCATGTAAGTAGAACACTTCCTCTTGAGTCGACTCAAAAGTCACCATGTAAGTAGAACACTTCCTCTTGAGTCAACTCAAAAGTCACCATGTAAGTAGAACACTTCCTCTTGAGTCGACTCAAAAGTCGCCATGTAAGTAGAACACTTCCTTTTGAGTCGACTCAAAAGTCGCCATGTAAGTAGAACACTTCCTCTTGAGTCGACTGAAAAGTCGCCATGTAAGTAGAACACTTCCTCTTGAGTCGACTGAAAAGTCGCCATGTAAGTAGAACACTTCCTTTTGAGTCGACTCAAAAGTCGCCATGTAAGTAGAACACTTCCTCTTGAGTCGACTGAAAAGTCGCCATGTAAGTAGAACACTTCCTTTTGAGTCGACTGGAAAGTCGCCATGTAAGTAGAACACTTCCTTTTGAGTCGACTCGAAAGTCGCCATGTAAGTAGAACACTTCCTTTTGAGTCGACTGAAAAGTCGCCATGTAAGTAGAACACTTCCTCTTGAGTCGACTCGAAAGTCGCCATGTAAGTAGAACACTTCCTTTTGAGTCGACTGGAAAGTCGCCATGTAAGTAGAACACTTCCTTTTGAGTCGACTGAAAAGTCGCCATGTAAGTAGAACACTTCCTTTTGAGTCGACTCAAAAGTCGCCATGTAAGTAGAACACTTCCTTTTGAGTCGACTCAAAAGTCGCCATGTAAGTAGAACACTTCCTTTTGAGTCGACTCAAAAGTCGCCATGTAAGTAGAACACTTCCTTTTGAGTCGACTCAAAAGTCGCCATGTAAGTAGAACACTTCCTTTTGAGTCGACTCAAAAGTCGCCATGTAAGTAGAACACTTCCTTTTGAGTCGACTCAAAAGTCGCCATGTAAGTAGAACACTTCCTTTTGAGTCGACTCAAAAGTCGCCATGTAAGTAGAACACTTCCTCTTGAGTCGACTCAAAAGTCGCCATGTAAGTAGAACACTTCCTTTTGAGTCGACTCAAAAGTCGCCATGTAAGTAGAACACTTCCTTTTGAGTCGACTCAAAAGTCGCCATGTAAGTAGAACACTTCCTTTTGAGTCGACTCAAAAGTCGCCATGTAAGTAGAACACTTCCTCTTGAGTCGACTCAAAAGTCGCCATGTAAGTAGAACACTTCCTTTTGAGTCGACTCAAAAGTCGCCATGTAAGTAGAACACTTCCTTTTGAGTCGACTCAAAAGTCGCCATGTAAGTAGAACACTTCCTTTTGAGTCGACTCAAAAGTCGCCATGTAAGTAGAACACTTCCTCTTGAGTCGACTCAAAAGTCGCCATGTAAGTAGAACACTTCCTTTTGAGTCGACTCAAAAGTCGCCATGTAAGTAGAACACTTCCTTTTGAGTCGACTCAAAAGTCGCCATGTAAGTAGAACACTTCCTTTTGAGTCGACTCAAAAGTCTCCATGTAAGTAGAACACTTCCTCTTGAGTCGACTCAAAAGTCGCCATGTAAGTAGAACACTTCCTTTTGAGTCGACTCAAAAGTCGCCATGTAAGTAGAACACTTCCTTTTGAGTCGACTCAAAAGTCGCCATGTAAGTAGAACACTTCCTTTTGAGTCGACTCAAAAGTCGCCATGTAAGTAGAACACTTCCTTTTGAGTCGACTCAAAAGTCGCCATGTAAGTAGAACACTTCCTTTTGAGTCGACTCAAAAGTCTCCATGTAAGTAGAACACTTCCTCTTGAGTCGACTCAAAAGTCGCCATGTAAGTAGAACACTTCCTTTTGAGTCGACTCAAAAGTCGCCATGTAAGTAGAACACTTCCTTTTGAGTCGACTCAAAAGTCGCCATGTAAGTAGAACACTTCCTTTTGAGTCGACTCAAAAGTCGCCATGTAAGTAGAACACTTCCTTTTGAGTCGACTCAAAAGTCTCCATGTAAGTAGAACACTTCCTCTTGAGTCGACTCAAAAGTCGCCATGTAAGTAGAACACTTCCTTTTGAGTCGACTCAAAAGTCGCCATGTAAGTAGAACACTTCCTTTTGAGTCGACTCAAAAGTCGCCATGTAAGTAGAACACTTCCTTTTGAGTCGACTCAAAAGTCGCCATGTAAGTAGAACACTTCCTTTTGAGTCGACTCAAAAGTCGCCATGTAAGTAGAACACTTCCTTTTGAGTCGACTCAAAAGTCGCCATGTAAGTAGAACACTTCCTTTTGAGTCGACTCAAAAGTCGCCATGTAAGTAGAACACTTCCTTTTGAGTCGACTCAAAAGTCGCCATGTAAGTAGAACACTTCCTTTTGAGTCGACTCAAAAGTCGCCATGTAAGTAGAACACTTCCTTTTGAGTCGACTCAAAAGTCGCCATGTAAGTAGAACACTTCCTTTTGAGTCGACTCAAAAGTCGCCATGTAAGTAGAACACTTCCTTTTGAGTCGACTCAAAAGTCGCCATGTAAGTAGAACACTTCCTTTTGAGTCGACTCAAAAGTCGCCATGTAAGTAGAACACTTCCTTTTGAGTCGACTCAAAAGTCGCCATGTAAGTAGAACACTTCCTTTTGAGTCGACTCAAAAGTCTCCATGTAAGTAGAACACTTCCTCTTGAGTCGACTCAAAAGTCGCCATGTAAGTAGAACACTTCCTTTTGAGTCGACTCAAAAGTCGCCATGTAAGTAGAACACTTCCTTTTGAGTCGACTCAAAAGTCGCCATGTAAGTAGAACACTTCCTTTTGAGTCGACTCAAAAGTCGCCATGTAAGTAGAACACTTCCTTTTGAGTCGACTCAAAAGTCGCCATGTAAGTAGAACACTTCCTCTTGAGTCGACTCAAAAGTCGCCATGTAAGTAGAACACTTCCTCTTGAGTCGACTCAAAAGTCGCCATGTAAGTAGAACACTTCCTTTTGAGTCGACTCAAAAGTCGCCATGTAAGTAGAACACTTCCTCTTGAGTCGACTCAAAAGTCGCCATGTAAGTAGAACACTTCCTCTTGAGTCGACTCAAAAGTCGCCATGTAAGTAGAACACTTCCTCTTGAGTCGACTCAAAAGTCGCCATGTAAGTAGAACACTTCCTCTTGAGTCGACTCAAAAGTCGCCATGTAAGTAGAACACTTCCTCTTGAGTCGACTCAAAAGTCGCCATGTAAGTAGAACACTTCCTCTTGAGTCGACTCAAAAGTCGCCATGTAAGTAGAACACTTCCTCTTGAGTCGACTCAAAAGTCGCCATGTAAGTAGAACACTTCCTCTTGAGTCGACTCAAAAGTCGCCATGTAAGTAGAACACTTCCTTTTGAGTCGACTCAAAAGTCGCCATGTAAGTAGAACACTTCCTTTTGAGTCGACTCAAAAGTCGCCATGTAAGTAGAACACTTCCTTTTGAGTCGACTCAAAAGTCGCCATGTAAGTAGAACACTTCCTTTTGAGTCGACTCAAAAGTCGCCATGTAAGTAGAACACTTCCTTTTGAGTCGACTCAAAAGTCGCCATGTAAGTAGAACACTTCCTTTTGAGTCGACTCAAAAGTCGCCATGTAAGTAGAACACTTCCTTTTGAGTCGACTCAAAAGTCGCCATGTAAGTAGAACACTTCCTTTTGAGTCGACTCAAAAGTCGCCATGTAAGTAGAACACTTCCTTTTGAGTCGACTCAAAAGTCGCCATGTAAGTAGAACACTTCCTTTTGAGTCGACTCAAAAGTCGCCATGTAAGTAGAACACTTCCTTTTGAGTCGACTCAAAAGTCGCCATGTAAGTAGAACACTTCCTTTTGAGTCGACTCAAAAGTCGCCATGTAAGTAGAACACTTCCTTTTGAGTCGACTCAAAAGTCGCCATGTAAGTAGAACACTTCCTTTTGAGTCGACTCAAAAGTCGCCATGTAAGTAGAACACTTCCTTTTGAGTCGACTCAAAAGTCGCCATGTAAGTAGAACACTTCCTTTTGAGTCGACTCAAAAGTCGCCATGTAAGTAGAACACTTCCTTTTGAGTCGACTCAAAAGTCGCCATGTAAGTAGAACACTTCCTTTTGAGTCGACTCAAAAGTCGCCATGTAGGTAGAACACTTCCTTTTGAGTCGACTCAAAAGTCGCCATGTAGGTAGAACACTTCCTTTTGAGTCGACTCAAAAGTCGCCATGTAGGTAGAACACTTCCTTTTGAGTCGACTCAAAAGTCGCCATGTAAGTAGAACACTTCCTTTTGAGTCGACTCAAAAGTCGCCATGTAAGTAGAACACTTCCTTTTGAGTCGACTCAAAAGTCGCCATGTAAGTAGAACACTTCCTCTTGAGTCGACTCAAAAGTCGCCATGTAAGTAGAACACTTCCTCTTGAGTCGACTCAAAAGTCGCCATGTAAGTAGAACACTTCCTCTTGAGTCGACTCAAAAGTCGCCATGTAAGTAGAACACTTCCTCTTGAGTCGACTCAAAAGTCGCCATGTAAGTAGAACACTTCCTCTTGAGTCGACTCAAAAGTCGCCATGTAAGTAGAACACTTCCTTTTGAGTCGACTCAAAAGTCGCCATGTAAGTAGAACACTTCCTTTTGAGTCGACTCAAAAGTCGCCATGTAAGTAGAACACTTCCTTTTGAGTCGACTCAAAAGTCGCCATGTAAGTAGAACACTTCCTTTTGAGTCGACTCAAAAGTCGCCATGTAAGTAGAACACTTCCTTTTGAGTCGACTCAAAAGTCGCCATGTAAGTAGAACACTTCCTCTTGAGTCGACTCAAAAGTCGCCATGTAAGTAGAACACTTCCTCTTGAGTCGACTCAAAAGTCGCCATGTAAGTAGAACACTTCCTTTTGAGTCGACTCAAAAGTCGCCATGTAAGTAGAACACTTCCTTTTGAGTCGACTCAAAAGTCGCCATGTAAGTAGAACACTTCCTTTTGAGTCGACTCAAAAGTCGCCATGTAAGTAGAACACTTCCTTTTGAGTCGACTCAAAAGTCGCCATGTAAGTAGAACACTTCCTTTTGAGTCGACTCAAAAGTCGCCATGTAATTAGAACACTTCCTTTTGAGTCGACTCAAAAGTCGCCATGTAAGTAGAACACTTCCTTTTGAGTCGACTCAAAAGTCGCCATGTAAGTAGAACACTTCCTTTTGAGTCGACTCAAAAGTCGCCATGTAAGTAGAACACTTCCTTTTGAGTCGACTCAAAAGTCGCCATGTAAGTAGAACACTTCCTTTTGAGTCGACTCAAAAGTCGCCATGTAAGTAGAACACTTCCTTTTGAGTCGACTCAAAAGTCGCCATGTAAGTAGAACACTTCCTTTTGAGTCGACTCAAAAGTCGCCATGTAAGTAGAACACTTCCTTTTGAGTCGACTCAAAAGTCGCCATGTAAGTAGAACACTTCCTTTTGAGTCGACTCAAAAGTCGCCATGTAAGTAGAACACTTCCTTTTGAGTCGACTCAAAAGTCGCCATGTAAGTAGAACACTTCCTTTTGAGTCGACTCAAAAGTCGCCATGTAGGTAGAACACTTCCTTTTGAGTCGACTCAAAAGTCGCCATGTAGGTAGAACACTTCCTTTTGAGTCGACTCAAAAGTCGCCATGTAAGTAGAACACTTCCTTTTGAGTCGACTCAAAAGTCGCCATGTAAGTAGAACACTTCCTTTTGAGTCGACTCAAAAGTCGCCATGTAAGTAGAACACTTCCTTTTGAGTCGACTCAAAAGTCGCCATGTAAGTAGAACACTTCCTTTTGAGTCGACTCAAAAGTCGCCATGTAAGTAGAACACTTCCTTTTGAGTCGACTCAAAAGTCGCCATGTAAGTAGAACACTTCCTTTTGAGTCGACTCAAAAGTCGCCATGTAAGTAGAACACTTCCTTTTGAGTCGACTCAAAAGTCGCCATGTAAGTAGAACACTTCCTCTTGAGTCGACTCAAAAGTCGCCATGTAAGTAGAACACTTCCTCTTGAGTCGACTCAAAAGTCGCCATGTAAGTAGAACACTTCCTTTTGAGTCGACTCAAAAGTCGCCATGTAAGTAGAACACTTCCTTTTGAGTCGACTCAAAAGTCGCCATGTAAGTAGAACACTTCCTTTTGAGTCGACTCAAAAGTCGCCATGTAAGTAGAACACTTCCTTTTGAGTCGACTCAAAAGTCGCCATGTAAGTAGAACACTTCCTTTTGAGTCGACTCAAAAGTCGCCATGTAAGTAGAACACTTCCTTTTGAGTCGACTCAAAAGTCGCCATGTAAGTAGAACACTTCCTTTTGAGTCGACTCAAAAGTCGCCATGTAAGTAGAACACTTCCTTTTGAGTCGACTCAAAAGTCGCCATGTAAGTAGAACACTTCCTTTTGAGTCGACTCAAAAGTCGCCATGTAAGTAGAACACTTCCTTTTGAGTCGACTCAAAAGTCGCCATGTAAGTAGAACACTTCCTTTTGAGTCGACTCAAAAGTCGCCATGTAAGTAGAACACTTCCTTTTGAGTCGACTCAAAAGTCGCCATGTAAGTAGAACACTTCCTTTTGAGTCGACTCAAAAGTCGCCATGTAAGTAGAACACTTCCTTTTGAGTCGACTCAAAAGTCGCCATGTAAGTAGAACACTTCCTTTTGAGTCGACTCAAAAGTCGCCATGTAAGTAGAACACTTCCTTTTGAGTCGACTCAAAAGTCGCCATGTAGGTAGAACACTTCCTTTTGAGTCGACTCAAAAGTCGCCATGTAGGTAGAACACTTCCTTTTGAGTCGACTCAAAAGTCGCCATGTAAGTAGAACACTTCCTTTTGAGTCGACTCAAAAGTCGCCATGTAAGTAGAACACTTCCTTTTGAGTCGACTCAAAAGTCGCCATGTAAGTAGAACACTTCCTTTTGAGTCGACTCAAAAGTCGCCATGTAAGTAGAACACTTCCTTTTGAGTCGACTCAAAAGTCGCCATGTAAGTAGAACACTTCCTTTTGAGTCGACTCAAAAGTCGCCATGTAAGTAGAACACTTCCTTTTGAGTCGACTCAAAAGTCGCCATGTAAGTAGAACACTTCCTTTTGAGTCGACTCAAAAGTCGCCATGTAAGTAGAACACTTCCTTTTGAGTCGACTCAAAAGTCGCCATGTAAGTAGAACACTTCCTTTTGAGTCGACTCAAAAGTCGCCATGTAAGTAGAACACTTCCTTTTGAGTCGACTCAAAAGTCGCCATGTAAGTAGAACACTTCCTTTTGAGTCGACTCAAAAGTCGCCATGTAAGTAGAACACTTTCTTTTGAGTCGACTCAAAAGTCGCCATGTAAGTAGAACACTTCCTTTTGAGTCGACTCAAAAGTCGCCATGTAAGTAGAACACTTCCTTTTGAGTCGACTCAAAAGTCGCCATGTAAGTAGAACACTTCCTCTTGAGTCGACTCAAAAGTCGCCATGTAAGTAGAACACTTCCTTTTGAGTCGACTCAAAAGTCGCCATGTAAGTAGAACACTTCCTTTTGAGTCGACTCAAAAGTCGCCATGTAAGTAGAACACTTCCTTTTGAGTCGACTCAAAAGTCGCCATGTAAGTAGAACACTTCCTCTTGAGTCGACTCAAAAGTCGCCATGTAAGTAGAACACTTCCTCTTGAGTCGACTCAAAAGTCGCCATGTAAGTAGAACACTTCCTCTTGAGTCGACTCAAAAGTCGCCATGTAAGTAGAACACTTCCTCTTGAGTCGACTCAAAAGTCGCCATGTAAGTAGAACACTTCCTCTTGAGTCGACTCAAAAGTCGCCATGTAAGTAGAACACTTCCTTTTGAGTCGACTCAAAAGTCGCCATGTAAGTAGAACACTTCCTTTTGAGTCGACTCAAAAGTCGCCATGTAAGTAGAACACTTCCTCTTGAGTCGACTCAAAAGTCGCCATGTAAGTAGAACACTTCCTTTTGAGTCGACTCAAAAGTCGCCATGTAAGTAGAACACTTCCTTTTGAGTCGACTCAAAAGTCGCCATGTAAGTAGAACACTTCCTTTTGAGTCGACTCAAAAGTCGCCATGTAAGTAGAACACTTCCTCTTGAGTCGACTCAAAAGTCGCCATGTAAGTAGAACACTTCCTCTTGAGTCGACTCAAAAGTCGCCATGTAAGTAGAACACTTCCTCTTGAGTCGACTCAAAAGTCGCCATGTAAGTAGAACACTTCCTCTTGAGTCGACTCAAAAGTCGCCATGTAAGTAGAACACTTCCTCTTGAGTCGACTCAAAAGTCGCCATGTAAGTAGAACACTTCCTCTTGAGTCGACTCAAAAGTCGCCATGTAAGTAGAACACTTCCTCTTGAGTCGACTCAAAAGTCGCCATGTAAGTAGAACACTTCCTCTTGAGTCGACTCAAAAGTCGCCATGTAAGTAGAACACTTCCTCTTGAGTCGACTCAAAAGTCGCCATGTAAGTAGAACACTTCCTCTTGAGTCGACTCAAAAGTCGCCATGTAAGTAGAACACTTCCTCTTGAGTCGACTCAAAAGTCGCCATGTAAGTAGAACACTTCCTCTTGAGTCGACTCAAAAGTCGCCATGTAAGTAGAACACTTCCTCTTGAGTCGACTCAAAAGTCGCCATGTAAGTAGAACACTTCCTCTTGAGTCGACTCAAAAGTCGCCATGTAAGTAGAACACTTCCTCTTGAGTCGACTCAAAAGTCGCCATGTAAGTAGAACACTTCCTCTTGAGTCGACTCAAAAGTCGCCATGTAAGTAGAACACTTCCTCTTGAGTCGACTCAAAAGTCGCCATGTAAGTAGAACACTTCCTTTTGAGTCGACTCAAAAGTCGCCATGTAAGTAGAACACTTCCTTTTGAGTCGACTCAAAAGTCGCCATGTAAGTAGAACACTTCCTTTTGAGTCGACTCAAAAGTCGCCATGTAAGTAGAACACTTCCTCTTGAGTCGACTCAAAAGTCGCCATGTAAGTAGAACACTTCCTTTTGAGTCGACTCAAAAGTCGCCATGTAAGTAGAACACTTCCTTTTGAGTCGACTCAAAAGTCGCCATGTAAGTAGAACACTTCCTTTTGAGTCGACTCAAAAGTCGCCATGTAAGTAGAACACTTCCTTTTGAGTCGACTCAAAAGTCGCCATGTAAGTAGAACACTTCCTTTTGAGTCGACTCAAAAGTCGCCATGTAAGTAGAACACTTCCTCTTGAGTCGACTCAAAAGTCGCCATGTAAGTAGAACACTTCCTTTTGAGTCGACTCAAAAGTCGCCATGTAAGTAGAACACTTCCTTTTGAGTCGACTCAAAAGTCGCCATGTAAGTAGAACACTTCCTTTTGAGTCGACTCAAAAGTCGCCATGTAAGTAGAACACTTCCTTTTGAGTCGACTCAAAAGTCGCCATGTAAGTAGAACACTTCCTTTTGAGTCGACTCAAAAGTCGCCATGTAAGTAGAACACTTCCTTTTGAGTCGACTCAAAAGTCGCCATGTAAGTAGAACACTTCCTTTTGAGTCGACTCAAAAGTCGCCATGTAAGTAGAACACTTCCTTTTGAGTCGACTCAAAAGTCGCCATGTAAGTAGAACACTTCCTTTTGAGTCGACTCAAAAGTCGCCATGTAAGTAGAACACTTCCTTTTGAGTCGACTCAAAAGTCGCCATGTAAGTAGAACACTTCCTTTTGAGTCGACTCAAAAGTCGCCATGTAAGTAGAACACTTCCTTTTGAGTCGACTCAAAAGTCGCCATGTAAGTAGAACACTTCCTTTTGAGTCGACTCAAAAGTCGCCATGTAAGTAGAACACTTCCTTTTGAGTCGACTCAAAAGTCGCCATGTAAGTAGAACACTTCCTTTTGAGTCGACTCAAAAGTCGCCATGTAAGTAGAACACTTCCTTTTGAGTCGACTCAAAAGTCGCCATGTAAGTAGAACACTTCCTTTTGAGTCGACTCAAAAGTCGCCATGTAAGTAGAACACTTCCTTTTGAGTCGACTCAAAAGTCGCCATGTAAGTAGAACACTTCCTTTTGAGTCGACTCAAAAGTCGCCATGTAAGTAGAACACTTCCTTTTGAGTCGACTCAAAAGTCGCCATGTAAGTAGAACACTTCCTTTTGAGTCGACTCAAAAGTCGCCATGTAAGTAGAACACTTCCTTTTGAGTCGACTCAAAAGTCGCCATGTAAGTAGAACACTTCCTTTTGAGTCGACTCAAAAGTCGCCATGTAAGTAGAACACTTCCTTTTGAGTCGACTCAAAAGTCGCCATGTAAGTAGAACACTTCCTTTTGAGTCGACTCAAAAGTCGCCATGTAAGTAGAACACTTCCTTTTGAGTCGACTCAAAAGTCGCCATGTAAGTAGAACACTTCCTTTTGAGTCGACTCAAAAGTCGCCATGTAAGTAGAACACTTCCTTTTGAGTCGACTCAAAAGTCGCCATGTAAGTAGAACACTTCCTTTTGAGTCGACTCAAAAGTCGCCATGTAAGTAGAACACTTCCTTTTGAGTCGACTCAAAAGTCGCCATGTAAGTAGAACACTTCCTTTTGAGTCGACTCAAAAGTCGCCATGTAAGTAGAACACTTCCTTTTGAGTCGACTCAAAAGTCGCCATGTAAGTAGAACACTTCCTTTTGAGTCGACTCAAAAGTCGCCATGTAAGTAGAACACTTCCTTTTGAGTCGACTCAAAAGTCGCCATGTAAGTAGAACACTTCCTTTTGAGTCGACTCAAAAGTCGCCATGTAAGTAGAACACTTCCTTTTGAGTCGACTCAAAAGTCGCCATGTAAGTAGAACACTTCCTTTTGAGTCGACTCAAAAGTCGCCATGTAAGTAGAACACTTCCTTTTGAGTCGACTCAAAAGTCGCCATGTAAGTAGAACACTTCCTTTTGAGTCGACTCAAAAGTCGCCATGTAAGTAGAACACTTCCTTTTGAGTCGACTCAAAAGTCGCCATGTAAGTAGAACACTTCCTTTTGAGTCGACTCAAAAGTCGCCATGTAAGTAGAACACTTCCTCTTGAGTCGACTCAAAAGTCGCCATGTAAGTAGAACACTTCCTCTTGAGTCGACTCAAAAGTCGCCATGTAAGTAGAACACTTCCTCTTGAGTCGACTCAAAAGTCGCCATGTAAGTAGAACACTTCCTTTTGAGTCGACTCAAAAGTCGCCATGTAAGTAGAACACTTCCTCTTGAGTCGACTCAAAAGTCGCCATGTAAGTAGAACACTTCCTCTTGAGTCGACTCAAAAGTCGCCATGTAAGTAGAACACTTCCTTTTGAGTCGACTCAAAAGTCGCCATGTAAGTAGAACACTTCCTTTTGAGTCGACTCAAAAGTCGCCATGTAAGTAGAACACTTCCTTTTGAGTCGACTCAAAAGTCGCCATGTAAGTAGAACACTTCCTTTTGAGTCGACTCAAAAGTCGCCATGTAAGTAGAACACTTCCTTTTGAGTCGACTCAAAAGTCGCCATGTAAGTAGAACACTTCCTTTTGAGTCGACTCAAAAGTCGCCATGTAAGTAGAACACTTCCTTTTGAGTCGACTCAAAAGTCGCCATGTAAGTAGAACACTTCCTTTTGAGTCGACTCAAAAGTCGCCATGTAAGTAGAACACTTCCTCTTGAGTCGACTCAAAAGTCGCCATGTAAGTAGAACACTTCCTCTTGAGTCGACTCAAAAGTCGCCATGTAAGTAGAACACTTCCTTTTGAGTCGACTCAAAAGTCGCCATGTAAGTAGAACACTTCCTTTTGAGTCGACTCAAAAGTCGCCATGTAAGTAGAACACTTCCTCTTGAGTCGACTCAAAAGTCGCCATGTAAGTAGAACACTTCCTCTTGAGTCGACTGAAAAGTCGCCATGTAAGTAGAACACTTCCTTTTGAGTCGACTCCAAAGTCGCCATGTAAGTAGAACACTTCCTCTTGAGTCGACTCAAAAGTCGCCATGTAAGTAGAACACTTCCTTTTGAGTCGACTGGAAAGTCGCCATGTAAGTAGAACACTTCCTTTTGAGTCGACTCGAAAGTCGCCATGTAAGTAGAACACTTCCTTTTGAGTCGACTGAAAAGTCGCCATGTAAGTAGAACACTTCCTTTTGAGTCGACTCAAAAGTCGCCATGTAAGTAGAACACTTCCTTTTGAGTCGACTCAAAAGTCGCCATGTAAGTAGAACACTTCCTTTTGAGTCGACTCAAAAGTCGCCATGTAAGTAGAACACTTCCTTTTGAGTCGACTCAAAAGTCGCCATGTAAGTAGAACACTTCCTTTTGAGTCGACTCAAAAGTCGCCATGTAAGTAGAACACTTCCTTTTGAGTCGACTCAAAAGTCGCCATGTAAGTAGAACACTTCCTTTTGAGTCGACTCAAAAGTCGCCATGTAAGTAGAACACTTCCTTTTGAGTCGACTCAAAAGTCGCCATGTAAGTAGAACACTTCCTTTTGAGTCGACTCAAAAGTCGCCATGTAAGTAGAACACTTCCTTTTGAGTCGACTCAAAAGTCGCCATGTAAGTAGAACACTTCCTTTTGAGTCGACTCAAAAGTCGCCATGTAAGTAGAACACTTCCTTTTGAGTCGACTCAAAAGTCGCCATGTAAGTAGAACACTTCCTTTTGAGTCGACTCAAAAGTCGCCATGTAAGTAGAACACTTCCTTTTGAGTCGACTCAAAAGTCGCCATGTAAGTAGAACACTTCCTTTTGAGTCGACTCAAAAGTCGCCATGTAAGTAGAACACTTCCTTTTGAGTCGACTCAAAAGTCGCCATGTAAGTAGAACACTTCCTTTTGAGTCGACTCAAAAGTCGCCATGTTAGTAGAACACTTCCTTTTGAGTCGACTCAAAAGTCGCCATGTAAGTAGAACACTTCCTTTTGAGTCGACTCAAAAGTCGCCATGTAAGTAGAACACTTCCTTTTGAGTCGACTCAAAAGTCGCCATGTAAGTAGAACACTTCCTTTTGAGTCGACTCAAAAGTCGCCATGTAAGTAGAACACTTCCTTTTGAGTCGACTCAAAAGTCGCCATGTAAGTAGAACACTTCCTTTTGAGTCGACTCAAAAGTCGCCATGTAAGTAGAACACTTCCTTTTGAGTCGACTCAAAAGTCGCCATGTAAGTAGAACACTTCCTTTTGAGTCGACTCAAAAGTCGCCATGTAAGTAGAACACTTCCTTTTGAGTCGACTCAAAAGTCGCCATGTAAGTAGAACACTTCCTTTTGAGTCGACTCAAAAGTCGCCATGTAAGTAGAACACTTCCTTTTGAGTCGACTCAAAAGTCGCCATGTAAGTAGAACACTTCCTTTTGAGTCGACTCAAAAGTCGCCATGTAAGTAGAACACTTCCTTTTGAGTCGACTCAAAAGTCGCCATGTAAGTAGAACACTTCCTCTTGAGTCGACTCAAAAGTCTCCATGTAAGTAGAACACTTCCTCTTGAGTCGACTCAAAAGTCGCCATGTAAGTAGAACACTTCCTTTTGAGTCGACTCAAAAGTCGCCATGTAAGTAGAACACTTCCTCTTGAGTCGACTCAAAAGTCCCCATGTAAGTAGAACACTTCCTCTTGAGTCGACTCAAAAGTCGCCATGTAAGTAGAACACTTCCTTTTGAGTCGACTCAAAAGTCGCCATGTAAGTAGAACACTTCCTTTTGAGTCGACTCAAAAGTCGCCATGTAAGTAGAACACTTCCTTTTGAGTCGACTCAAAAGTCGCCATGTAAGTAGAACACTTCCTTTTGAGTCGACTCAAAAGTCGCCATGTAAGTAGAACACTTCCTCTTGAGTCGACTCAAAAGTCGCCATGTAAGTAGAACACTTCCTTTTGAGTCGACTCAAAAGTCGCCATGTAATTAGAACACTTCCTTTTGAGTCGACTCAAAAGTCGCCATGTAAGTAGAACACTTCCTTTTGAGTCGACTCAAAAGTCGCCATGTAAGTAGAACACTTCCTCTTGAGTCGACTCAAAAGTCGCCATGTAAGTAGAACACTTCCTCTTGAGTCGACTCAAAAGTCGCCATGTAAGTAGAACACTTCCTTTTGAGTCGACTCAAAAGTCGCCATGTAAGTAGAACACTTCCTTTTGAGTCGACTCAAAAGTCGCCATGTAAGTAGAACACTTCCTCTTGAGTCGACTCAAAAGTCGCCATGTAAGTAGAACACTTCCTCTTGAGTCGACTGAAAAGTCGCCATGTAAGTAGAACACTTCCTTTTGAGTCGACTCCAAAGTCGCCATGTAAGTAGAACACTTCCTCTTGAGTCGACTGAAAAGTCGCCATGTAAGTAGAACACTTCCTTTTGAGTCGACTGGAAAGTCGCCATGTAAGTAGAACACTTCCTTTTGAGTCGACTCGAAAGTCGCCATGTAAGTAGAACACTTCCTTTTGAGTCGACTGAAAAGTCGCCATGTAAGTAGAACACTTCCTTTTGAGTCGACTCAAAAGTCGCCATGTAAGTAGAACACTTCCTTTTGAGTCGACTCAAAAGTCGCCATGTAAGTAGAACACTTCCTTTTGAGTCGACTCAAAAGTCGCCATGTAAGTAGAACACTTCCTTTTGAGTCGACTCAAAAGTCGCCATGTAAGTAGAACACTTCCTTTTGAGTCGACTCAAAAGTCGCCATGTAAGTAGAACACTTCCTTTTGAGTCGACTCAAAAGTCGCCATGTAAGTAGAACACTTCCTTTTGAGTCGACTCAAAAGTCGCCATGTAAGTAGAACACTTCCTTTTGAGTCGACTCAAAAGTCGCCATGTAAGTAGAACACTTCCTTTTGAGTCGACTCAAAAGTCGCCATGTAAGTAGAACACTTCCTTTTGAGTCGACTCAAAAGTCGCCATGTAAGTAGAACACTTCCTTTTGAGTCGACTCAAAAGTCGCCATGTAAGTAGAACACTTCCTTTTGAGTCGACTCAAAAGTCGCCATGTAAGTAGAACACTTCCTTTTGAGTCGACTCAAAAGTCGCCATGTAAGTAGAACACTTCCTTTTGAGTCGACTCAAAAGTCGCCATGTAAGTAGAACACTTCCTTTTGAGTCGACTCAAAAGTCGCCATGTAAGTAGAACACTTCCTTTTGAGTCGACTCAAAAGTCGCCATGTAAGTAGAACACTTCCTTTTGAGTCGACTCAAAAGTCGCCATGTTAAGTAGAACACTTCCTTTTGAGTCGACTCAAAAGTCGCCATGTAAGTAGAACACTTCCTTTTGAGTCGACTCAAAAGTCGCCATGTAAGTAGAACACTTCCTCTTGAGTCGACTCAAAAGTCGCCATGTAAGTAGAACACTTCCTTTTGAGTCGACTCAAAAGTCGCCATGTAAGTAGAACACTTCCTTTTGAGTCGACTCAAAAGTCGCCATGTAAGTAGAACACTTCCTCTTGAGTCGACTCAAAAGTCGCCATGTAAGTAGAACACTTCCTCTTGAGTCGACTCAAAAGTCGCCATGTAAGTAGAACACTTCCTTTTGAGTCGACTCAAAAGTCGCCATGTAAGTAGAACACTTCCTTTTGAGTCGACTCAAAAGTCGCCATGTAAGTAGAACACTTCCTTTTGAGTCGACTCAAAAGTCGCCATGTAAGTAGAACACTTCCTTTTGAGTCGACTCAAAAGTCGCCATGTAAGTAGAACACTTCCTCTTGAGTCGACTCAAAAGTCGCCATGTAAGTAGAACACTTCCTCTTGAGTCGACTCAAAAGTCGCCATGTAAGTAGAACACTTCCTCTTGAGTCGACTCAAAAGTCGCCATGTAAGTAGAACACTTCCTCTTGAGTCGACTCAAAAGTCGCCATGTAAGTAGAACACTTCCTCTTGAGTCGACTCAAAAGTCGCCATGTAAGTAGAACACTTCCTCTTGAGTCGACTCAAAAGTCGCCATGTAAGTAGAACACTTCCTTTTGAGTCGACTCAAAAGTCGCCATGTAAGTAGAACACTTCCTTTTGAGTCGACTCAAAAGTCGCCATGTAAGTAGAACACTTCCTCTTGAGTCGACTCAAAAGTCGCCATGTAAGTAGAACACTTCCTCTTGAGTCGACTCAAAAGTCGCCATGTAAGTAGAACACTTCCTTTTGAGTCGACTCAAAAGTCGCCATGTAAGTAGAACACTTCCTTTTGAGTCGACTCAAAAGTCGCCATGTAAGTAGAACACTTCCTTTTGAGTCGACTCAAAAGTCGCCATGTAAGTAGAACACTTCCTTTTGAGTCGACTCAAAAGTCGCCATGTAAGTAGAACACTTCCTTTTGAGTCGACTCAAAAGTCGCCATGTAAGTAGAACACTTCCTTTTGAGTCGACTCAAAAGTCGCCATGTAAGTAGAACACTTCCTTTTGAGTCGACTCAAAAGTCGCCATGTAAGTAGAACACTTCCTTTTGAGTCGACTCAAAAGTCGCCATGTAAGTAGAACACTTCCTTTTGAGTCGACTCAAAAGTCGCCATGTAAGTAGAACACTTCCTTTTGAGTCGACTCAAAAGTCGCCATGTAAGTAGAACACTTCCTTTTGAGTCGACTCAAAAGTCGCCATGTAAGTAGAACACTTCCTTTTGAGTCGACTCAAAAGTCGCCATGTAAGTAGAACACTTCCTTTTGAGTCGACTCAAAAGTCGCCATGTAAGTAGAACACTTCCTTTTGAGTCGACTCAAAAGTCGCCATGTAAGTAGAACACTTCCTTTTGAGTCGACTCAAAAGTCGCCATGTAAGTAGAACACTTCCTTTTGAGTCGACTCAAAAGTCGCCATGTAAGTAGAACACTTCCTTTTGAGTCGACTCAAAAGTCGCCATGTAAGTAGAACACTTCCTTTTGAGTCGACTCAAAAGTCGCCATGTAAGTAGAACACTTCCTTTTGAGTCGACTCAAAAGTCGCCATGTAAGTAGAACACTTCCTTTTGAGTCGACTCAAAAGTCGCCATGTAAGTAGAACACTTCCTTTTGAGTCGACTCAAAAGTCGCCATGTAAGTAGAACACTTCCTTTTGAGTCGACTCAAAAGTCGCCATGTAAGTAGAACACTTCCTTTTGAGTCGACTCAAAAGTCGCCATGTAAGTAGAACACTTCCTTTTGAGTCGACTCAAAAGTCGCCATGTAAGTAGAACACTTCCTTTTGAGTCGACTCAAAAGTCGCCATGTAAGTAGAACACTTCCTTTTGAGTCGACTCAAAAGTCGCCATGTAAGTAGAACACTTCCTTTTGAGTCGACTCAAAAGTCGCCATGTAAGTAGAACACTTCCTTTTGAGTCGACTCAAAAGTCGCCATGTAAGTAGAACACTTCCTTTTGAGTCGACTCAAAAGTCGCCATGTAAGTAGAACACTTCCTTTTGAGTCGACTCAAAAGTCGCCATGTAAGTAGAACACTTCCTTTTGAGTCGACTCAAAAGTCGCCATGTAAGTAGAACACTTCCTTTTGAGTCGACTCAAAAGTCGCCATGTAAGTAGAACACTTCCTTTTGAGTCGACTCAAAAGTCGCCATGTAAGTAGAACACTTCCTTTTGAGTCGACTCAAAAGTCGCCATGTAAGTAGAACACTTCCTTTTGAGTCGACTCAAAAGTCGCCATGTAAGTAGAACACTTCCTTTTGAGTCGACTCAAAAGTCGCCATGTAAGTAGAACACTTCCTTTTGAGTCGACTCAAAAGTCGCCATGTAAGTAGAACACTTCCTTTTGAGTCGACTCAAAAGTCGCCATGTAAGTAGAACACTTCCTTTTGAGTCGACTCAAAAGTCGCCATGTAAGTAGAACACTTCCTTTTGAGTCGACTCAAAAGTCGCCATGTAAGTAGAACACTTCCTTTTGAGTCGACTCAAAAGTCGCCATGTAAGTAGAACACTTCCTTTTGAGTCGACTCAAAAGTCGCCATGTAAGTAGAACACTTCCTTTTGAGTCGACTCAAAAGTCGCCATGTAAGTAGAACACTTCCTTTTGAGTCGACTCAAAAGTCGCCATGTAAGTAGAACACTTCCTTTTGAGTCGACTCAAAAGTCGCCATGTAAGTAGAACACTTCCTTTTGAGTCGACTCAAAAGTCGCCATGTAAGTAGAACACTTCCTTTTGAGTCGACTCAAAAGTCGCCATGTAAGTAGAACACTTCCTTTTGAGTCGACTCAAAAGTCGCCATGTAAGTAGAACACTTCCTTTTGAGTCGACTCAAAAGTCGCCATGTAAGTAGAACACTTCCTTTTGAGTCGACTCAAAAGTCGCCATGTAAGTAGAACACTTCCTTTTGAGTCGACTCAAAAGTCGCCATGTAAGTAGAACACTTCCTTTTGAGTCGACTCAAAAGTCGCCATGTAAGTAGAACACTTCCTTTTGAGTCGACTCAAAAGTCGCCATGTAAGTAGAACACTTCCTTTTGAGTCGACTCAAAAGTCGCCATGTAAGTAGAACACTTCCTTTTGAGTCGACTCAAAAGTCGCCATGTAAGTAGAACACTTCCTTTTGAGTCGACTCAAAAGTCGCCATGTAAGTAGAACACTTCCTTTTGAGTCGACTCAAAAGTCGCCATGTAAGTAGAACACTTCCTCTTGAGTCGACTCAAAAGTCGCCATGTAAGTAGAACACTTCCTTTTGAGTCGACTCAAAAGTCGCCATGTAAGTAGAACACTTCCTTTTGAGTCGACTCAAAAGTCGCCATGTAAGTAGAACACTTCCTTTTGAGTCGACTCAAAAGTCGCCATGTAAGTAGAACACTTCCTTTTGAGTCGACTCAAAAGTCGCCATGTAAGTAGAACACTTCCTTTTGAGTCGACTCAAAAGTCGCCATGTAAGTAGAACACTTCCTTTTGAGTCGACTCAAAAGTCGCCATGTAAGTAGAACACTTCCTTTTGAGTCGACTCAAAAGTCGCCATGTAAGTAGAACACTTCCTTTTGAGTCGACTCAAAAGTCGCCATGTAAGTAGAACACTTCCTTTTGAGTCGACTCAAAAGTCGCCATGTAAGTAGAACACTTCCTTTTGAGTCGACTCAAAAGTCGCCATGTAAGTAGAACACTTCCTTTTGAGTCGACTCAAAAGTCGCCATGTAAGTAGAACACTTCCTTTTGAGTCGACTCAAAAGTCGCCATGTAAGTAGAACACTTCCTTTTGAGTCGACTCAAAAGTCGCCATGTAAGTAGAACACTTCCTTTTGAGTCGACTCAAAAGTCGCCATGTAAGTAGAACACTTCCTTTTGAGTCGACTCAAAAGTCGCCATGTAAGTAGAACACTTCCTTTTGAGTCGACTCAAAAGTCGCCATGTAAGTAGAACACTTCCTTTTGAGTCGACTCAAAAGTCGCCATGTAAGTAGAACACTTCCTTTTGAGTCGACTCAAAAGTCGCCATGTAAGTAGAACACTTCCTTTTGAGTCGACTCAAAAGTCGCCATGTAAGTAGAACACTTCCTTTTGAGTCGACTCAAAAGTCGCCATGTAAGTAGAACACTTCCTTTTGAGTCGACTCAAAAGTCGCCATGTAAGTAGAACACTTCCTTTTGAGTCGACTCAAAAGTCGCCATGTAAGTAGAACACTTCCTTTTGAGTCGACTCAAAAGTCGCCATGTAAGTAGAACACTTCCTTTTGAGTCGACTCAAAAGTCGCCATGTAAGTAGAACACTTCCTTTTGAGTCGACTCAAAAGTCGCCATGTAAGTAGAACACTTCCTTTTGAGTCGACTCAAAAGTCGCCATGTAAGTAGAACACTTCCTTTTGAGTCGACTCAAAAGTCGCCATGTAAGTAGAACACTTCCTTTTGAGTCGACTCAAAAGTCGCCATGTAAGTAGAACACTTCCTTTTGAGTCGACTCAAAAGTCGCCATGTAAGTAGAACACTTCCTTTTGAGTCGACTCAAAAGTCGCCATGTAAGTAGAACACTTCCTTTTGAGTCGACTCAAAAGTCGCCATGTAAGTAGAACACTTCCTTTTGAGTCGACTCAAAAGTCGCCATGTAAGTAGAACACTTCCTTTTGAGTCGACTCAAAAGTCGCCATGTAAGTAGAACACTTCCTTTTGAGTCGACTCAAAAGTCGCCATGTAAGTAGAACACTTCCTTTTGAGTCGACTCAAAAGTCGCCATGTAAGTAGAACACTTCCTTTTGAGTCGACTCAAAAGTCGCCATGTAAGTAGAACACTTCCTTTTGAGTCGACTCAAAAGTCGCCATGTAAGTAGAACACTTCCTTTTGAGTCGACTCAAAAGTCGCCATGTAAGTAGAACACTTCCTTTTGAGTCGACTCAAAAGTCGCCATGTAAGTAGAACACTTCCTTTTGAGTCGACTCAAAAGTCGCCATGTAAGTAGAACACTTCCTTTTGAGTCGACTCAAAAGTCGCCATGTAAGTAGAACACTTCCTTTTGAGTCGACTCAAAAGTCGCCATGTAAGTAGAACACTTCCTTTTGAGTCGACTCAAAAGTCGCCATGTAAGTAGAACACTTCCTTTTGAGTCGACTCAAAAGTCGCCATGTAAGTAGAACACTTCCTTTTGAGTCGACTCAAAAGTCGCCATGTAAGTAGAACACTTCCCTTCCTTTTGAGTCGACTCAAAAGTCGCCATGTAAGTAGAACACTTCCTTTTGAGTCGACTCAAAAGTCGCCATGTAAGTAGAACACTTCCTTTTGAGTCGACTCAAAAGTCGCCATGTAAGTAGAACACTTCCTTTTGAGTCGACTCAAAAGTCGCCATGTAAGTAGAACACTTCCTTTTGAGTCGACTCAAAAGTCGCCATGTAAGTAGAACACTTCCTTTTGAGTCGACTCAAAAGTCGCCATGTAAGTAGAACACTTCTTTTTGAGTCGACTCAAAAGTCGCCGAACACTTCCTTTTGAGTCGACTCAAAAGTCGCCATGTAAGTAGAACACTTCCTCTTGAGTCGACTCAAAAGTCGCCATGTAAGTAGAACACTTCCTCTTGAGTCGACTCAAAAGTCACCAAGTAAGTAGAACACTTCCTTTTGAGTCGACTCAAAAGTCACCATGTAAGTAGAACACTTCCTCTTGAGTCGACTCAAAAGTCACCATGTAAGTAGAACACTTCCTTTTGAGTCGACTCAAAAGTCACCATGTAAGTAGAACACTTCCTTTTGAGTCGACTCAAAAGTCACCATGTAAGTAGAACACTTCCTCTTGAGTCGACTCAAAAGTCACCATGTAAGTAGAACACTTCCTTTTGAGTCGACTCAAAAGTCACCATGTAAGTAGAACACTTCCTTTTGAGTCGACTCAAAAGTCACCATGTAAGTAGAACACTTCCTTTTGAGTCGACTCAAAAGTCACCATGTAAGTAGAACACTTCCTTTTGAGTCGACTCAAAAGTCACCATGTAAGTAGAACACTTCCTTTTGAGTCGACTCAAAAGTCACCATGTAAGTAGAACACTTCCTTTTGAGTCGACTCAAAAGTCACCATGTAAGTAGAACACTTCCTTTTGAGTCGACTCAAAAGTCACCATGTAAGTAGAACACTTCCTTTTGAGTCGACTCAAAAGTCACCATGTAAGTAGAACACTTCCTTTTGAGTCGACTCAAAAGTCACCATGTAAGTAGAACACTTCCTCTTGAGTCGACTCAAAAGTCACCATGTAAGTAGAACACTTCCTTTTGAGTCGACTCAAAAGTCACCATGTAAGTAGAACACTTCCTCTTGAGTCGACTCAAAAGTCACCATGTAAGTAGAACACTTCCTTTTGAGTCGACTCAAAAGTCACCATGTAAGTAGAACACTTCCTTTTGAGTCGACTCAAAAGTCACCATGTAAGTAGAACACTTCCTTTATGCCGACTGTTTCCCAGGTGACATTTTCCAGCAACAACGCCTGATGACCATGTAAGAAGAACACTTCCCGTTTCCGTAATTTTTACTTTCTAATCCACACCATACCCCGTCCCATCTCCTGCCCCTTGCCCTGACTGACCCACCTTGTCAGCCATGCCCTGCCCTGCCTTCTCACACCCCATGGTATCAACAGGCGCGTCCACCCCACTCCGCATCTCCTTGATTGCAGCTACCACCTCCTGCCACCTCCCCACCCCTGCCCTTTTTGCCTGCCCGCCGGAGAATCTTTTCGGCTGCCCGGCAACAACGATTTCCCCCCCAGCTTCGCTATCAGCATCTCTCTCTGCCGGCTGCCTTCGTTTCCTTCTGCCCCTGCCACCACCCCAAGAACCCTCGGTTACAACCATTCCATCAGCCTCTGCTGCAACCGTGGCTTCAGTCCCAGCTACAGCCATGCCATCAGTCTCGGTCACAGCCAAACCTCCAGCCTCGGCTACAGCCATTCCATCAGCTTCAGCTGCACGTGCGTCCCTGGCTAACATGGGACCAACCTCCTCTCTCTTCACAATCACATCCTCCGCCTCCCTCTTTACAGTCACGTCACCTCCTCTCTTTACAGTCACGTCACCTCCTCTCTTTACAGTCACGTCACCTCCTCTCTTTACAGTCATGTCATCCGACTCTCGCTTCACAACCACATCGCATGCTTGTTGCATTGCAGTCAACTCCTCTAATTCCCCCTTCACAATCACCTCGACCGTTTCCCTCTTTACAGCCACACCCGTTTTCTGCCTCGCAGACCTGCGCCTCGCGACCTGCATTGCCTCTTGCCCGTTCCCGTTACTGTCTTCTTCTTTACACTCCTCTTCATACTGCAAAATGATTGTCGCCTTTCTCCCCCCCCGTGCGCGCCTGCTGTAAACTCTTGTGCCTGCTGGCCCCATGCTCCCTAATGCTTCACCATCCCGTGCGCGTTCGCTTTTCCCTGCCGACCAGCCGTCTCCTGCCGGCCCACCACGGACAGCGCCAACGTGGGCAAAGCGCATGAATTCGTTCATCGGCGCGCGGAAAAGCGCAATGCGCGCAGGGGCTGCGGAGATGAGGGGGACGGCGAGTGATGCTGCGGTGCGCGCGAGCATTGGGCGCAAGTGCTAGGCAAAATCTACCGGCGCTACCGCTCTAATGCGGGGACACGCGAGTGAGTCGGGCAGACCGTATGACTATCAGGACTGTGCGCACGCACGGCGGTACGCGGTGCACTGGAAGGGAAACGCGCGCACGGGCATTGCTGATGTCGACGACGATGTCTCGCACAACCGGGAAACCTAGTGTCACGCAATTGCTGAGCGACGTAACGGACAAAAAAAAAAGGGCAGGGGGGAAAGGCCCAACTAATTCCGAATAAATTCTGCGAGGAAAGCAAAAGGGTGGTGAATGGTCTCGTGGCCCTAGCCTGCGAGGGAAACCTCGGCCGCGCACTCAGCCTCGCTATCCCTCCACCGCTGGGAGCGGGGGGTTTTCGCTGCTCGGTTTCCCGCCTCACGCGGTGCCCCCCTCTCTAACCGCCACGTCACCACCCCTTCCGGAATGATGCCGCTGCGGACTCTCAACTTGGAGTGGACGAGTCATTCATGTGGCAGGCCGAGGGTCTCGCAAGTGTGCGACAATCCCAAGGTTTGGCCCCCACTTGGGTTACAATCGGGCGCGACCCCGACCGGCGATCACCAATGGCGAAAGTAAACACTTTTGAGAGCAAGCAAATGACACAAAGTATTTTGTGGTTTAATTTCTCCACCTTCCAGACAAATCACCTGTGGTTGCTTGCCAGCTGTTCGAACACATCATAGGTGGTGGTGTTTGGATGGTTGAAGTGGCTGAATAAACAGGTACAGCGGGTGGCCCCGTATTCCTTGCACCAAAATTCCTTGTTCAAATCTGTAAATTTTCCACTTGATCTCTGTATACACGACAAGACATAACCGGCAGTGTTCCCCCTTTCTACAGCGGCATCACTTCGACAAGAGGCGAGTGGCACAGGCCACAACTACCTATCATTCTCCTACAAATA
Source organism: Closterium sp. Naga37s-1 (assembly GCA_947471745.1). NCBI lineage: Eukaryota > Viridiplantae > Streptophyta > Zygnematophyceae > Desmidiales > Closteriaceae > Closterium > Closterium sp. Naga37s-1. Next base: position 1,556,425 of record CANJKZ010000903.1, read on the forward strand.
GCAAAGCCAGTTCTCACAACTACCCTACTGGAGTCTGACCCCTGCAACTCCATGTGACTGATCTCGTTCCTGTCATTCCTTTCCCTCCCAACCCAATCCCTCACTCATTCACTCCTGCACGATGCCCTCCTCGGCCACTGCCCCCAACTCCCCCGCTTCCCCTGCCTCTATCTCCCTGTCCCCTCCTCCACCCCCCCACTTACCCGCACCAGCACCCTGCACCGCCCCTTTCGCCACCTCCCCATCCTCGCCCCGGCCCGCACCAGCACCAGCCCCCATTCTCGACGCACGGGCGTCAGAAAGAGCAGGGGGAGGCGGAGGGCGTGGAGGGCGGGCATCACGAGGAGCCTCTCTTGAGGCGTCTCTGGATACATCTCTGGGTGCATCTCTGGGTGTGTCTCTGGATACATCCCTGGGTGCATCTCTGGGTGTGTCTCTGGATACATCCCTGGGGACACCTGGAGGGGTATCTCTGGCATCTCTGCCATCTCCGGCATCTCTGGAATTTCTCCTGCGCTCCCCTCCTCCCCCAGGGCCTTCTGCTCTGCTATCCATCCGCCCGTTGCCGTTGCCTGCATCCTCTCCCCCCTCCCCTCCTCCCTCCCTCACCTGCCCATTGCCCATTCTGTGAGGGCTGCTTGCACCAGACACAGGGGCAGAGGAGGAAGGCCCCTCCCCATCTCTCCACCTCCGCTTCCATGCCTCGCTCCTCTCCTCCTCCCTCTCCCCTCCTCTCTCCCCTCCCCTCTCCTCCCCCCTCTCCCCTCCCCTCTCTCCACCCTTCCCAGACCCGCCGTCTCCCCCATCTCCTCTCCCCCAACCACCACCAGAAGGCCGATCTGAATCTCGTCCGTCTGATCTCCTCCTCTCTGCCGCCCAAGCCCCATCCCTTTCTCCTCCTTCTCTCCACTCCCTCCCTCTTCCTTTTTCTCTATCCCGCTCCCCTTCCCTCCCTCTCTCCCCCTCTCGTTCCCGCCCTCTCTCCCTCTCCCTCTCCCACCTCCCCCCTTCCCGAACCTTAAACGACCGCCCCCCTGAACCATCCATCGCGTCTCGCTGCGCTGGGTCCCGAGCCTCTCGGCCAGGTTCGGAAAGACGGTGCGGCCTCTGCGCAGGTTCGGCAGTAGGTGGTACGGCAGTGCCAGGGTCGGGAGTCATTTGGGCACTCCTAGGCTCGGAAGAACCACGCCTGTCTCTCCCTCTGTCACGCGCCCTCTCAGCCTCGCCTCTCTCCCAACCCCTTGCTTCTCCTTTCACACCCTTTCCATGCTCCCTATGCTCCCTATGCTCTCTATGCTCCCTATGTTCCCTGTGTTCCCTATGTTCCCTGTGCTCCCTATGCTCTCTGTGCTCTCTGTGTGTTCTATGCTCCTCCTGCCGGTGCCTATCATCTCTGTTCTTCTCGTCTCTGTGCCTCTCATTCCTGTGTTTCTCATCCTGCTCCTTCGAATGCTCGTCTCCTCTCCCCCTCTCCTCCCTCCATTTTCTCTCCCTGCTCCGCTCCCTGTCCTTGTCCCTATCCTTTTCAGTGCCCCTTTCCTTATCCTTCTCCCTTTCCCTCTCCCTTTCTCTCTCCCTTTCCCTCTCCCTATCCCTATCCTTATCCCTTCCTCTCTCTCTATCCCTCTCCTTCTCCCGTTCCCGCTCGCGCTCTCGCTCCTTCTCTCCGCCTTCCTTCCCATCACTCCCACGATCATCCCTCAGCTTGCGGTAAATGTCAGCCAATCGCGTGCCGGACAGGTGTGAGTGCAGAGCCACGTAGTCCCACAAGTCCTCAGAGATCTCTGCGGGGAAGTGGAGGGGAGGGACAGAGATGGGGAGCGGAGGTGAGGAGCAGAGGTGGGAAGACTGTCGGATGCCGGACAGGTGTGAGTGCAGAGCCATGTAGTCCCACAAGTCCTCATAGGTCTCTGCACACAAGAGGCAGATTGGGGGAGAAGAGACGGAGAGCAGAGTTGGGAAGACGGTCAGTAGATGTCGGCCAAGCGGGTGCCGGACAGGTGCGAGTGCAGAGCCGCGTAGTCCCGCAGGGACGTTGACGCGGGACAGAGACGGGGGCAGCGGTGGGGAGGCAAGAAGAATGCGAGGTGTGTTCTTGCGCCATCGCAGCAAGCAGGTGCATCGTCCCACAGCATGTGAGAGGAGGAGGAGAAGGAGTAGGAGGCAAGCAAAAGCCGGAACTCACTCTGTAAGTGGGGGCGAGGGAGGGTGGCATCGCTGGCCTCGCGCTTCATCACGCTGTCGATCTCATGCCCCAGCTGCCTCAGGTACTTCTTCACCTTCTGCGTCACTTCCTTGGGAGACAGCTCTCTTTCACTCACTCTCAATAGCTATGCAAAGTGACTCAGATTCAGAAGGAGCAGACGGAAAAGGAGGAGGAGAAGGAGAAGGAGTAGGAGAAGGAGAAGGATAAGAGGAGAAGGAGAGGGCGAGAGGCAGGACTGACTCTGTAGGTGGGGGCGAGGGAGGGTGGCATCGCTGGCCTCGCGCTTCATGACGCTGTCGATCTCATGGCCCAGCTGTCTCAGGTACTTCTTCACCTTCTGCGTCACCTCCTTGGGTGACAGCTCTTGCCGCGTCTGAAGCCGCTTCAGCCGCTGCAGCACACTGTCCTGAGGGGCCAGCCTCCCTTTGCACCACGCCACTCCGCGCCTCCCCTCCCCACCCTCTCCCACACCCACTCCTCCTCCTGCGGCTCCTGCTCCTCCTGCGACCCCCTCCTCCTCCTTCCCGACCTTGCTCCCTCCTCCGCCTGCTGCCCCTGCTGCTGCGGCGGCGGCGGCTGCTGTTGCCCCTGCTGCAGCGGCGTCCTCCCCTTCGGAGATCTCCCCCTCCTCCTTCGCCTCCTCAGCCTCCTTTTCCTTCTCCGGAGACCGCTTCTCCTTCTCCTCCTCCCTCCTCCCCCGCCTCCGCCCCTCCCTCTCCCCACCATGCCTCCTCTCCCGCTCCCTCTCCCCCCCTCGCCCTCTCCGCCCTCTCTCCTCCCTCCCACCCCCGCCTCTCCGTCCCCCACCCAGAGCAACGGCTTCGTCAGCGCCAGAAGCAGCAGCAGAGCCAGCAGCAAACGCGCCCTTGCCTCCTCCTCGCACCTTGATCTTGACCTTGAGGGCGTTGGCTGCTGCTGCAGCCTTGGCGTGGTGAGGATCAGCCTCGAGCTCCTGAGGGACCAAGTTGGTGGGGGGATGGTTGGGGTTTCAGGAACAAAGGTGCAAAGGATGGGCCTTGAAGGCTCGAAACGCACTACTGACACGAGCACTCACACCCTCCCACTCAACCCCCACTCAACCCACACTTGCTTAACCAACAATCACCCCAACCACACTTTCTCCGTATCCCCCTCTCCTCCCTCCACAGGCACCCTACCTTGCGCAGCAGAGCAGACGCCCGTGCATCCAAATGGCTCCCTCTGGGCAGCTTCCCCTCTCCACCTCCCCCAATCCCACCCGTCGATCCCGGCGGTGCGATCTTATTCTCCAATCCCAGCCGTTCGTCCAGCCGAACCTGCTCCCAGTTGCCAAACCCATGGAAGTGCACTCCTAGCAGCAGCCTCGCATCATCCACAGGCGTCCAAGAAGTGGTCTTAGCCCATGAGGGCACGCGCGCATGCGACCGCAGGCGGAACTGCTTCACGGGGTCGCTCACCCGCTCCACCCGCTTCGCCAGAAACTGTAGCTCTTTCACCCGGTGCAGGAGCTCCGGGGCTTTCACTGCCACACCGAAGAAATCCAAAAGAGGGATCTTCCCTGCCGCTGCCGACCCTCCTGCTGCTGCTGCTGCTGCTCCTGCTGCTCCCAATGCTTCATCTTCCTCTGCTGCTGCGGCGGCTCGGACAGTGTCTTTGCAGGCCTGCATGAGTAGTGTGTGGAGGGACCGCCTCTCTGCTTCGCTCGCTGCCTCGATCGCACCGCCGGCCTCCGCTGTCATCTGTGCGGCCCTCTCTGCTCCTCCGTACCGCCGCACTGCCTTGACAAAGGCGTTGGCGTCTCGCTTGGATAGCCGCCGAACCTTCACACCAGCAGAACCACCAGCTGTACCAGCAGCAGCAGCTGCACCAGCAGCACCACCACCACCAGCTTCCCTTGCCCCGGCTCCCGTTCCCCCCTCTGCTGCATCCGCCCCTGCCCCTGCCCCTGTCCCCTTCCCCTCTGCCCCCCCTCCCCCTTCCCCCTCCCCCTGCACCGTCCACTGAGTAATCCGCACCAGCGCCCCTTCCACAGCAGGCGCAGCAGCAGGATACCCGCCCTCCTCCCCACCCCCATCCCCCTGCTCCCTCCGCCCTCGCTTCCTCTTCCCGCCACCGTCCTTCCCTCCCCGCCTACCACCTCTCCCCTCTCTGCCCTCCTCGTCCTCGTCGTCAGCATCCCCATGAAGCCCATCGCCGGTGTAGGTGTGGTGGCGGCGGGAGGAGCGCGGCCCCAGCGCCTTCTCCTCCTCTGCTGGGGCTGCCTGGATGAGTCGACTCCAGAACGCAGCGTCGTTCTCAGTGCTGCTGAAATTCGCCACCTGGGGGGGGGGGGGGGGGAGGGGGGGATGAGGCGGGAAGAGGAAGCAGGATGGGGGAGCAAGGGTAAGTGAAGGAAGAAGAGTGTGTTCGATGTAGTATTACCACACTCTCAATGTCTTCACACTCTCAATGTCTTCACACTCTCAATGTCTTCACACTCTCAATGTCTTCACACTCTCAATGTCTTCACACTCTCAATGTCTTCACACTCTCATGAAGACAAAGACAGCAACTCTTGGTGAGCCACTCAGCCATACTCATACTCCTCACTCTTCCACCTGCTTCCTCTCCTTCGCATCTACACTCACTCCGGCACTCGCTCAGTGAACAAACACACACTCACCACACTCTCTCTAAGAGACTCACAGTAAACGCGGAGAGCAGTTCATTAGCACCCTCCCCTGCGGAGCTGCTGTCGATCTTCTCGGTGCCAGGATCTCGTCAATGTCCAGATTCTCCAGCCGGCTCGCACATGCACGCATGTTGCACATCAAACAACACACACTCCCACGCCCTTGGCTGACTCACAGTGAAGGCAGAGAGCAGCTCATTAGCGCCCTCCCCAGCAGTGCTGCTGTCGATCTTCTCAGCGCGCGCCAGGATCTCATCAATGTCCAGATTCTCCAGCCGGCTCGCACATGCACGCATGTTGCACATCAAACAACACACACTCCCACGCCCTTGGCTGACTCACAGTGAAGGCAGAGAGCAGCTCATTAGCGCCCTCCCCAGCAGTGCTGCTGTCGATCTTCTCAGCGCGCGCCAGGATCTCATCAATGTCCAGATTCTCCAGCCAGCTCGCACATGCACATGCACGCACACCCACACACACAATGTCAAAGCCTAAAGGCACTCACGGTAAACGCGGAGAGCAGCTCGTTGGCGCCCTCCCCAGCGGTGCTGCTGTCGATCTTCTCAGCCCGTACCAGGATCTCGTCAATGTCCAGATTCTCCAGCCGGCTCGCACATGCACATGCACGCACACATGCACACTCACCCACCCAAACAATCTCAACACCTAACAGGACTCACAGTGAATGCAGATAGAAGCTCATTAGCGCCCTCCCCAGCGGTGCTGCTGTCGATCTTCTCAGCGCGTGCCAGGATCTCATCAATGTCCAGATTCTCCAGCCGACTGGCGCCCTCCTCCTCGCTCACTTTCTCCTTAAACAGCTCCTCTGCACCGAATCGCAGAATGGCCGCCAACTCGTTCTGATGGGTAGGGAGGGACAGGGAATAAGGGCAAGAATGTTGAAGAGGCTGGCGCTCTACTCCTCGCTCACCCCCTCCTTGAACACATCTCCACGCCGAACCGTAGAATGGCCGCCAACTCGTTCTGGAAGGGACAGGGGTCGCTATTCACAGGGGTCGCTATTCACAGGGGTCGCTATTCACAGGGGTCGCTATTCACAGGGGTCGCTATTCACAGGGGTCGCTATTCACAGGGGTCGCTATTCACAGGGGTCGCTATTCATAGGGGTCGCTATTTCAGCAACATCTTGCGCTTGGCGCGCTCCAGAATGTCCTCCTCCACGCTGCCACACGTCACAACCCACCGCTCAGTGCCCTGCTCTCCCTGCTCTCCCTGCTCTCCCTGCTCTCCCTGCTCTCCCACCCCACCTCATCCACCATCTCCACCCAGCATCTCTACCCCATCTCGCCATCCCCACCACCTCCCCTAACGCCCACACACCCTCCCCTTCCCCCTACACGCACCCTCCACCCCACCCAACCGCACCCCACCTTATCAAACATGGAGCTGCTCTTCTTGCTTTGAGTCTTCTCCAATCTCCCAGCGGCCTTAAGCTTCTGGATGACGAGGTGGTCCAGCACCATCTCACACTACCCCAATGCATCCATCCCCTCACCACCACTCCCCACCGCACTGCACCTTATCAAACATGGAGCTGCTCTTCTTGCTCTGCGTCTTCTCGAGGCGCCCAGCGGCGTTGAGCTTCTGGATGACGAGGTGGTCCAACACCATCTTGCGCTTGGCGCGCTCCAATATGTCCTCCTCCACACTGCCACTCGTCACAAACCGGTAGATGTTCACCACGTCCTGCTGCCCTATCCTGTGCGCGCGACTCATGGCCTGGCGTGGGAGGGCACGGGAGGAAGGGGACAGGCAAAACAAAGGCTCTGAGGGAGGGCCAGAGGAATCCCTTCTTCCGTACACCACACTCCACGCTGCCACTCGTCAACCGGTAGATGTTCACCACGTCCTGCTGCCCTATCCTGTGCGCGCGACTCATGGCCTGCAGTGTAAGGGCATGGGGGGCGACAGGGGGGCAAGCAGGGTAAGGCGGGCGACAGGCAGCACATATTCGGGTGGGGCATTTCTAGAGATTGTGCCTGCTCACCTGAAGATCGTTCTGTGGGTTCCAATCCGAGTAAAAAATTATGACTGTGTCAGCCGTGGCGAGGTTGATCCCCAGCCCGCCCGCACGCGTGGAGAGCAGGAAGCAGAAGTTGTCACTGCCGGGCGCGTTGAAATGCTCCATGGCCTGCTGCCTACTGAGTGTCTCTTCTCTTGCCTGCCTTTCCAAGCCAGCCAGACACACGTCCAAGTAACCAGCCCAGACCCGCACACGCTGCCTCACCTGCAGGTCGTTCTGCGGGTTCCAGTCGGAGTCAAAGATAATAACAGTGTCAGCCGTGGCAAGATTAATCCCCAATCCGCCAGCCCGGGTGGAGAGCAGGAAGCAGAAGTCGTCACTGCCAGGCGCATTGAAGTGTTCCATGGCCTGCTGCCTCAGGTCCGCCCTCGTGCTGCCGTCCAGGCGCTGGAACTGGAAGCCTCTCAAAGCCAGGTAGTCGGCTAGAATGTCCAACATGCGCACCATCTGAGTGTGGGTGGGTGTGTTGGAAAGGAAGAGTTGAAACAATAGTTGGTCACCATGGTTCGAACCACAATGACACTTCCTCCCCAGGAGCATCAACGCTTCTAAAACTGCCTCAAATTAGCGCCCTTTCAGAAGCCCAAATCAGATAAGATCATATCACATGTAATCAAACCCACCTGGGAGAAGATGAGAACACGGTGGCCCGTCTCTTTAAGCCGCGTCAGCAGCTTATCCAGCAGAGTCGTCTTCCCACTCCCCAGCACGATCCGCTGCGCCTTGCCCTGTGCATCCAGCGCCCCTCTTACAGTCCTTTCAGGTGCCCTTAATAAAATCAGACCACTTCAAACCCACCTGGGAGAAGATAAGCACCCGGTGCCCCGTTTCTTTCAGCCGAGTGAGCAGCTTATCCAGCAGAGTCGTCTTCCCACTCCCCAGCACGATCCGCTGCGCCTTGCCCTGTGCGTCCAGCGCCCCTCCAGCCGCCCCGCCCCCGTAGCCGTAGTCAGCGCTCTCGAAGAGGAAGGGGTGGTTGCAGCACTTCTTGAGCTCTGCCACGATGTTGAGAAGAGACACCTGGTTGCTGCGCGCGTTCTTGTTCAGGTCCTGAAAGTTTCGCTCAAGAATCCACTTGTAGTACCTGAGAGGGGGGGGAGGAAGAGGGGAGGGGGAGGGGGAGCGGAAGGGGGCGGGGGAGAGAGTGGGCAGGACGGGAGGGGAGAGAGCGCGCAGGAGAGGGGGAGAGGGAGAGTGAATAGGCATGTGAGAAGAGAGGGAGGCAAGCTTGGGAAGGGGTGGTTGCAGCACTTCTTGAGCTCCGCCACAATGTTGAGGAGAGACACCTGATTGCTGCGCGCGTTCTTGTTCAGGTCCTGGAAGTTGCGCTCCAGGATCCACTTGTAGTACCTGAAGAGAGGGAGAGGGAAGAGGAAGGGGTGGTTGCGCAGCACTTATTGAGCTCCGCCACGATGTTGAGAAGAGAGACCTGGTTGCTGCGCGCGTTCGTGTTCAGGTCCTGAAAGTTGCGCTCCAGGATCCACTTGTAGTACCTGCAGGGGGGGGGAGGGGGAGGGGAGGGTGGGGAAGGAGAGGGGGAAGAGGGGAAAGGCATGTGAACGGCATGTTCAGATTCTGGAAGCTGCGCTCCAGAATCCATTTGTAGTACCTGCGAGGGGGAAGGGCGGGGGGGGTGGGTGGTGGGAGAGAGTAAGGGGGGTGAGCAAGGAGAGAGGAGTAGAGGAGACAGAGGGCAAAGAAGCCAACCACTGATTTTTTGCAGGGAGGAGCAAACAGGCACAGGCACTGACTGCTCTTCCAGAAAAGCTCCTAACAGCCACTCAATTTAAAGGGTTTCTTTAACAGCAACGAAAGCGGCACTCACTGCTTCTGCAGCGGCGACATTTCAACGCGCAGGATGCGTTCGATCTTGGGCGGCAGAGACTTCTCAACGTCCTTGATCACTCGCCGCAGCATGTGCGGGCGCAGCTCCTGGTGTAGTGACGTGATCTGCATGTGGTCCGGGGGGGAGGGGAGGGGAGGTGCCGTGTAAGAGAATGAGTAAGACTGGGCACAGTAGGCAAAGCGACTTCTCAACGTCCTTGATCACCTGCCGCAGCATGTGCGGACGCAGCTCCTGGTGCAGTGATGTGATCTGGTGGGGAGCAGAAAGGGGGCGGGGGAGAAAGGGGAGAGGGAGGGGGGGAGGAGAGGGGGGGGAAGGGGAAGCAGGAAGAATGAGGATGTGACGTGCGGCGAGCTCCTAGTGCAACGGCGTGATCTGGTGAGCGGCGGGCGAGGGTGGAGAAAGGGGAGGGTGGGGGGAAAGAGAATGAGGATTTGACGTGCAGCCACAGCTGATGGTGCAGCGACGTGATCGGGAGCTCCCCCTCCTCCAGGAAGAGTTTACTGCAAAATTGATCCAGACATAGCTGAGTTTACTGCAAAATTGATCCAGACATAGCTGAGTTTACTGCAAAATTGATCCAGACATAGCTGAGTTTACTGCAAAATTGCAGCACTTCTCCCCACTCTTCTCTCATACTGCCTCCATCTTGCCCTACTCACCCTCGCTCTGCCCTCATACCCTCCTAACTCTCCCCTCACCTCCTCCCCACCCTCCCCTCACCTCCTTCTCCCAACCCTCACCTCACCTCGTCCCCACCCTCCCCTCACCTCCTCCCCCCCCCCCTCACCTCACCTCCTCCTCCCCCCCTTCCCCCACCTCCTCCCCACCCGCCCCTCACCTCCTCCCCTCACCTCCTTCTCGCTCTGGTTCTCCAGCAGGTGTTTGTACTTGGCTGAAAACTCCTCCTTGTCACCAAACTTCCTCTCGTCCAGGAAATGCAGCAGCGCCCTGGGGATAGGGCGGGGGGGGGGGGGGAGAGGACGGGAGGGAAAGGCGGAGGAAGGACGACAGGAGGAGGGGCGCAAAAAAGGCGGGGGGAGTTTGTACTTGGCTGAAAACTACTCCTTGTCGCCAAACCCTGGGGATAGGACGGGGGCGGGGAGAGGAAGGGGGGGGGGGGGGGGGGAAGAGAAATAGGGCCGAGGAGAGGACGGCTTATGGATGGGGGAAGGGCGGAGCAAGGATGGGGGAAGGGCGGAGCAAGGATGGGGGAAGGGCGGAGCAAGGATGGGGGAGGGGCGGAGGAAGGATGGGGGAAGGGCGGAGCAAGGACGGGGGAAGGGCGGAGCAAGGACGGGGGAAGGGCGGAGCAAGGACAACGGGAGGGGGAGCCCAGGAAGGGCGGGCAGAGTGGAAGGTGGACAAGGTGTAAAACGAGAGACATTAGTGGAGGCGAACCACATGTAGTGCCACATGTAGAGCCACATGTCTAGACCCAGGTGGAGGTGGCATCGGGAAGTCGCATTTTTCCAGTGTCAGCCAGCCAACCATTAGCACGGCCTCATCACAACTGTTGGCATTCTCACCTGAGACTGAGACCTGAGCTGCCACAGCTCTGCCACACCTCTCCCACGGCTGCACTCACCAGAGCTCCTCCACGCTGTTCTGCAGGGGCGTGCCGGTGATCAACAGCTTGTTGCGCGCATGGAAGCTCTGAGGGGAGGTGAGGGGAGAGGGGGAAAGGAGTGGGAAGAAGGTGGGAGAATAGCAGATAGAAAGAGAAGGTGTTGTTGAGTCGACACGACAGTCCTTCATCACCATGATGATGGAGGATGGAGGACAGCTGCAGCAGCCTGCACTGCTGATAGCAGATAGAGAGAGAAGGTGTTGCTGTTGGCCATGAATGAGACAGTTGCAGCAGCCTGCACTGCACGCTTATGATGAGTGAATAAATAGGCTAGCTTACAATGAGCGTTGTGTAGAGCGCAGCTTCAGAGTTCTTGAGGCAGTGGGCCTCGTCGACCATGAGGTAGGTCCAGCGGATGGGCGAGGGCACGGCCTTGTCCTTGAGGACAAGCTAGCTTGGTGTGGATAACAGCTTACAATAAGTGCTGTGTAGAGGGCCGCTTCAGAGTTTTTAAGGCGGTGAGCCTCGTCGACCATGAGGTAGGTCCAGCGGATGGGCGAGAGCACGGCCTTGTCCTTGAGGACCAGAGTGCTGCTACTTACTCATGCCTCAACAAACAACAAGTGTGGTGTACAAGAGAACCTACAATGAGTGTAGTATAGAGCGCTGCCTCAGAGTTCTTGAGGCGGTGAGCCTCGTCAACCATGAGGTAGGTCCAGCGGATGGGCGAGAGCACAGCCTTGTCCTTGAGCACCACCTCGTAGGTTGTTAGTAACGCGTGGAACTTGCTCTGCCGCCCGCCCTTCCTGCCCCCCTGCCCGAACTCGTACTGCTGCACCACCTGGTGGTGTTGGAAGGGCAGCGGAGCGGGGGAAGGGAGGGGAGGGAGGGGGAAGTGGGTGGCAGGGGGCAGCGGGGGAGGGGCACAAGGAGGGGACTTGAGAGTGGGAGCAGCAGTGTCACATAGGGGCACTGGGCGAGAGCACGGCCTTGTCCTTGAGCACCACCTCGTAGGTTGTTAGTAACGCATGGAACTTGCTCTGCCGCCCGCCCTTCCTGCCCGCCTGCCCGAACTCGTACTGCTGCACCACCTGGTAGTGTTGGGGGGAGGGGGCGGGGAGGGGGTGGAGTTCAAGAGAAGAGGGATTGATTGGAGAGAGGCAGATCCTATCCTGCACCTCTCTGCCGCCCGCCCTTCCTGCCCACCTGCCCGAACTTGTACTGCTGCACCACCTGGTAGTGTTGGGGGAAAGGGGGGGAAGGAGTTAAACAGAAGGAGTGATTGAGGAGGCAAATCCCGTCCCTCACCTCTCTGCTGCCCGCCCTTCCTGCCCGCCTGCCAGAGGTCATACAGCTCCACCACCTGCTGGCTGGAGATGGGGGGGAAGTATATTGGGGCAGAGGGGGAGGAAGGAGGCCTGAATTTGTTGCATGTGCAGCAGCTGACAAATAGCAGGCCGTTGAGGGAGGACAGCCGGTGGCGGCTCTGGCGATCTGCAAATCTCAACCCTGCACACACCACACTCCCTCCTTTGCACCACGCCACCCCTTTGCACCCCTCATACCACACCTTTGCACCACGCCACCCCTTTGCACCCCTCATTCCACACCCTGCACCTCTCACGCCTCACCTCTCTGGAGGCGCGACCCCTCATATCTAGGGATGAGCAAGGGGCGAACACGAACATCCGTTTGCCGAACCAAACACTGTTCGGTTCGGCGAACACTTAAAGAAAAAACAGGTGTTCGCCGTTCGCCTGTGAAGGCGTATTCGGGCGAACCTCGAACACGGTCGTTTTCGTCGCGGGGCAAATTGCAGCAGCGGCCCGAACACGAACGTGTTCGGGCGAACCTCGAACACTGTTTGACGAACACTTTAAGCAAAAAAAACAAACCTGTTCGGTTCACCTCGAACGTGTTCGCCCTTGTGCTCATGTCTACTCATATCACACCTCTCCAGCACAACTCACCACTCTGCAACCCTCATACCACACCTTGCAGCACAATGCACCTATCTGCAAGCCTCACCTCTCTGGAGGCGCTGTTGACGATGTAGAGCATGACATTGAGGGAGGGCAGCCAGCAGCAGCGCTGAAGGATCTGCAACCCCCCCATACCTCTGCACACCTCACACCACTCCGCCACACCCCTTTCCCTCTCACCTCTCTGGCTGGAGGCACGGTTGCCGACATAGAGCACGACGTTGAGGGAGGGCAGCCAGCGGAGATCACCCCTGTGCACCCATCACACCATTCCTCTGTATTACGGTCCACGACTCACCCCTCTGCACCACGCATCACCCCTCTGCACCCATCACACCATTCCTCTGTATTACGGTCCACGACTCACCCCTCTGCACCACGCATCACCCCTCTGCACCCATCACACCATTCCTCTGTATTACGGTCCACGACTCACCCCTCTGCACCACGCATCACCCCTCTGCACCCATCACACCATTCCTCTGTATTACGGTCCACGACTCACCCCTCTGCACCACGCATCACCCCTCTGCACCCCTCACCCTCACCTCTCTGGAGGCGCGGTTGCCGACATAGAGCACGACGTTGAGCGAGGGCAGCCAGCGGCGCAGCTCCCTCTCCCAATTGCTCATGGTGGAGAGTGGCACCACTATCAGGAACGGGCCCTGTATCTGCTGCATGTGCTGCTCGTGTGTGGGGGGGGGTTCGGGGGGGAATCGGGGGGGGGGGGGGGGGGTTTGAGAGAAAGATGAGGAGAAGTTGGCAGAATGGGGCCAAGGGAAGAGGGGGAGAAAGGCGGAAAGGATTTAATTGATGGCACCGCTATCAGTAAGCAGGAGAAGAGGGGGTAGAGGAACGAGAAGGGGGCGGGGGAAGTTGGGGGTGGGGGTGGGGGCGGTGGTGGGGGGGGAGGGAACGATCTGAAGGGGGCATTAACGCGAGAGTACACATTCGATGCACATGCATCCCATCCCATCCGCATGCACCCCATCCCATCCGCATGCACCCCATCCCATCCGCATGCACCCCATCCCATCCGCATGCACCCCATCCCATCCGCATGCACCCCATCCCATCCGCATGCACCCCATCCCATCCGCATGCACCCCATCCCATCCGCATGCACCCCATCCCATCCGCATGCACCCCATCCCATCCGCATGCACCCCATCCCATCCGCATGCACCCCATCCCATCCGCATGCACCCCATCCCATCCGCATGCACCCCATCCCATCCGCATGCACCCCATCCCATCCGCATGCACCCCATCCCATCCGCATGCACCCCATCCCATCCGCATGCACCCCATCCCATCCGCATGCACCCCATCCCATCCGCATGCACCCCATCCCATCCGCATGCACCCCATCCCATCCGCATGCACCCCATCCCATCCGCATGCACCCCATCCCATCCGCATGCACCCCATCCCATCCGCATGCACCCCATCCCATCCGCATGCACCCCATCCCATCCGCATGCACCCCATCCCATCCGCATGCGAGCATGCACGTACAAAGAGGAAGCCAAGCATGGAGACGGACTGCACGGTCTTGCCCAGCCCCATCTCGTCCGCCAGAATGACATTGGTGTCCCTCATCCAACTGCCATGCACATCCGCATCCATGCACATGCCCACGCACACACATGCACATACATGTACATGTACATGCACCATACACTCGCAAATGTGCATACATGCAAATACGTGGGCATGCATACATCACATGCGCTTGCGCACGGACACACACACGGACATGCACACATGCAACACACACATACACGCACACACACTTATAGGCATGAGCATGGGAATGCACACGTATGTACATAGAAGCATTCCCACATGGAATGGAAGTAATGGCAAAAAACAGACACTCAATCTGCAATCCCTCCACCTCCCTCCCTTCCCTCCCTCCACCTCCCCCCAACCCCTCCCTCGACCTCCCCCCTCCACCTCCTCCCCATCCCCTCCTGCCACCTCCCCCCCTTCCCGTCCTCCACAACCCCCACGTGCATCAAGATGCAGTGCCCCCACGTCTACCCCACCTGCGTCAAGATGCAGTGCCCCCACGTCTACCCCACCTGTGGATGAGGAAGTTGAGACCCATCAGCTGGTAGTCCCTCAGCGCTCCCCCTGTGTCTCCCTTTACCCGTCCCCGCCCCCCACTGCTCTACTTCCATGCTGAAAGCAGGTATCCCCGCGTGTAGCGAGTTGCAGTGTCCCCACGCCTACCCCACCTGTGGATGAGGAAGTTGAGACCCATGAGCTGGTAGTCCCTCAGAGTGGCCCCCTTGAGCCACTCCGGCTGCGCCTCCAGCTTGCTCATGGCTGGGTGGGAAGTGAAGGGGGAGGGAAGGAATTAAAGGGAAGGATAAGAGGGAAGGGGGTATTGAGTCGACTGAAAAGAGAGGATCACATGAAATGAGAGGTGTGAACGGGGATTGGAGGGGGTCAAAAGGGGTCACGAATCACACCACCAGCTCAAGCTGCAGATCACACCACCAGCTCAAGGGGTCTCAGCTGCAGATCATCTGAGACTGTACAGCTCAATCAACCTTCACTTCCCTTGTCTCACCTGCTCGCTCATGCTCCTCACAACTCCTACTCCCACCCGCACGTCCTCCTGCTTACTTTGGCTGCTTCACTCACCACTAAACACCAGTTTCCCACTATCCCTTGCCCAACTCACCCCTGCCCCACTCCCCCTGCTCCACTGCCTGCCCCACTCTCTGCCCCACTCTCTGCCCCACTCGTCCCCGCTCCACTCTCTCACCAATCCCCACCTCGCCAGCTCTTGCCCACCACCCTCCAATATGATCACACCAGCTCCACGTGGCTTGACTTAAGGCCGTTCCCCCTTATCCCCTCTCTCACTGCCTCACCTCGGCAGCTCTTGCGTTGCGCCTCCACGCTTTTGCCCACCACCAGTGCTCCCGCCTCCCTCACTTTGAACTCGTCTATCGCCTCCCGCGCACACTCTATGTCCGCCTCCGCCTCCCTGCACCCGTGCAACAAGCAGGGGGGGAGGGAGGGGGGGGCAGGGGTGGGAGAGGAAAGTGAGGGGAAGGGGGGGAGGAGGGGGGGGGGGGAGGGGATTGTAAGGTGAAACGGATAAAGGAGTGAGCGTAACGCTTGCTGCAATCGTCTATGGCCTCCCGCGCACACTCTATGTCTGCCTCCGCCTCCCTGCACCCATGAAACAAGCAAAGGGGTCAGGCGGGGAGAGGGATGGTGGTGAGGCGTGACGCGAAGCGTGGTGGTGGAAGGTGACAAAGAAGTGCAAAGATCTTCAGAGAGATGGTGGTGAGGTGAACGAACGCAGCAGGTGGCTTCAGAGTAGGAAAGCCCCTTCCACTTGACAAAGAAATCGTGAGAGGGATGGTGGTGAGGCGTGACGGGTGGTGAGAGGGATGGTGGTGAGGTGAACGAACGCAGCAGGTGGCTTCAGAGTAGAAAAGCCCCTTCCACTTGACAAAGAAATCGTGAGAGGGATGGTGGTGAGGCAAGACGGGTGGTGAGAGGGATGGTGGTGAGGTGAACGAACGCAGCAGGTGGCTTCAGTTGACCACGTGGCCTCAGTTAAGAGGCAAGGAACGCACCAGGTGGCTTCAGAGTAAGAGAGCCCCTTCCACTTGACAAAGAACTCGTGAAAGTATGGTGGTGAGGCGCGAAGGGTGGTGATGGACGGTGACAAGACAGTACATAGCTCTTAAATTAAACGCACGCACCAGGTGGCCTCGGAGTAGGAGAGCCCCTTCCACTTGACAAAGAACTCGTAGCTGCTGACCTCATCGCCCTCCCGCCCCGCCTCCCCTGCCGCCTTGGCTGGCCGCTCCGCCACCACCCTGTCCACCTGGGACCCATGAGCGCAGGCAGGGCAGGAAATAGCCCCGGTGGAGGGGGGAGAACAGGGAAGGGTACGCAGGAAGGACACGTGTCATTTTTTAAGGCGCCTCAAAAACAGGCTCCGCCACCACTCGGTCCACCTGGGACCCATGAGCGCAGGCAGGCAAGTACAAGAGCCCAGGGGTGGGGGTTGGGAGGGAGAACCGGGAAGGACAAGCTAGACTCAAACACCAAGGAGGGGGGAGAAACGGGACAAGAAGGCAGGCATGTCACATGCCATTCGGACATGAAAGTAGAGTCTTGCCACACCGGATAACCAGAAAATCTACCCACTCGCGCCCACCTGCGAGTACTGCTTGAGCAGGTTGAGCTCCATCTCGCGGCCCACGTTCAGTGCCTGCACCTCCTCTGCTGACACACTGATGCACGCAGCATGCCTGCCTACCCACACCCCCCCAAATGCCAGTCTAGCCTGCAAGACTAGCTGCTTGACCCCACCTGCGAGTACTGCTTGAGCAGGTCCAGCTCCATCTCGCGGCCCACGTTCAGCGCCTCCACCTCCTCTGCTGACACGCTCAGACGGTACCGCCTCTCGTCGTCCGCCCGCTTCATGTAGTTCTGCACCTTCTTGAACCCCGGCAGCTGCGGGAGGGAGGGCGGGATGGTGAGAGGTGGAAGGGTGAGTGGGAGTCATCATTGTGAGGGTGAGAGGCGATACCGCCTCTCATCGTCCGAAACACGTCATGTAGTTCTGCACCTTCTTGAACCCGGGCAGCTGTGGGTGGCAAGGAGAGGATAAGAAGTTTGGAATGGAGAAGGCTTGACAGGCTGAGAAGCTGGAGAGGGTGCTTAACAGGCAGAAAAGATGCAGTACCGTGAAGAGGGATGCAGTGTGGTGGAGAGGAATGCAGTACCGTGGAGAGGGTGGAAATGGGCAGCCAGTCGCAGTGCAGGAAGGAGCGTCCCTTCCACTTGACATACAGCTCCTGCTGCTCCCAGTCGATGGCCTCGCTCACATCATACTCCAACACACACGGCCCCATGGGCTCCCCCGCTGCCCGCATCTCCTCACTCCGCCCCAGCGGCTGGTGCCACAGCACCCGCTCCACCACGTCCCCCTCCGCCTCTGCCTCTGCCTCTGCTGCATCCCCTCCGGGCAGCATGTCGTCATCCTCCTCCTCGCCCTCCTCCCCCGCTGCTGCGATGCCCTGCGCTCACACCGACGCACAGACAGCAGTGAATATACAGTGGCATGGATGCACACCTAGGGACGGTATAGCTAGGGCCGGTACAGCTGGGCACATTACAGCTAGGGGCGGACCCTGACAGCCAGGGGCGCACCCTGACAGCTAGGGGCGCACCCTGACAGCTAGGGGCGCACCTTGAGTTTCTTCTTGGCAGGGGGCGCCAGGTCGTCCGAGTCCTCATCATCCTCAAAGTACGACTTGCGCGGCACAGCCCTCCGCGACATGCGTGTCTCCCTCGCCGCCACCCCCGCCCGCCCTCCCCTCTTCCCCGACCTCCCCTTCCGCCCCTCCCCTCCGCTGCTCTCACTCTCCGAGCTCCCCGCCCCGCCCCGCGCGCGTTTCCTCCCCCCTTTCCCCCCGCCCCCGCCCCCGCCCCCTCCTCCGCCCGCGCCAGCCCCCCCTCGCCTGGCCCGAGGCTTCCCCCGCCCCTCGCTCTCACTCCCTGACTCGCTCACCGACCCAGAGAAATCCGACGAGCTCTCATCGTCCCCTCCACCCGCCCCAGCCTCGTCAAACGACTCGCTCCCGCTCCCTGCCTCCTCCTCCTCGTCCCCCTCCCCATCATCATCTGACGACTCCACAGTCCGGCGTCTCGCATTAGAGCGGTTGCTAGCGCGGGTCCCTCTTCCCCCACCCCCTCCGCCTCCCCCTCCGCCTATTCCGCTGCCGGCGGCGGGTCTGGGGGGCGCTTTTCTGCTGTTGTTGGGGCGGCGGGGCTGGGGGCGGCGGGAGCCGCCGCTGCTGCCGTCGGATGCGGAGGAGGACGCACTGCTGGAGTCCGACTCGTCACCAGACGACGCGGGTGAGTCGCGGCCTTCCTCCTCCTCTTCCTCCTCCCCCTCAGCGTCGCCCTGATATGGGACAGCAGCGGACGGGCGAGGCAGAAGAACAACGTGTGAGTCAGAACCGAAGGGCGGCAGGGGCTACTTTGCGCAGCAAAAGGTGAAAACAAAATCCCGAAATTGTCCGCGCTCACCTCCCTCTCCCTCCGCGCTCACCTCCTTCCCCCGCCGCGCCAGTTGCCCATTCGGCGCGCAGCTGGTGGGGTCGAAATCCTCGTCGTCCGGGTCGTCGCCTGCACAGACGCAGACCAGGGGACAAGAAGGCGCGGATGGTTAACGAATCCGCATTTCACGAGGCAGCACGGCGTGGCATTCACACGAGTCCGCGAACCACGAGCACGGAACCACAGCAGCAGGTGTTTCAAAACGGCACGAAGCAGTTAACAACCTCGGCACGGTTGCTTAACAAAGGGGATCGAGGCAGGCGTACCTGCTTCATCCTCCTCCTCGTCTTCCTCCGACCGCTCCTCGTCCTCCTCCATCTCATACCCGGCCTCCTCGTCCCCCTGCCCTCTCCTCCTGCCGCTGCCCGACCGATCGCTCCCGCCCGAACTGCCCGACCCACTGCCGTCGTCCTCGGGCTTCATGTCGCCCGCACCAGGTCCCGTTGTACGCGCTATAGGAACCCGAGAATGAGTGCAGCGCACAATGCCCTACAGCAAGCCTATTGTGGCGTTGACCCGAGGTCGAGGAAGCGAAGGGAGCGGAGCCGCCCTTGAAGATTCGATCTTCTGAAGCTTGAGAAAACGTTAAATACACGCTGAGGGCACGCGGGGCAGTGGAAGTACAAGGATGGAGACACCAGGCGGAAAAGCCGTTAGGCCAAGGCGAACAACATGGAATCCTGGGTCATGACTGAGGTGATAGTGCAAGCAAAGGTGCAAAATTCCCGAAACGGAGGAGCCCGGAATAATTTCGGACTGTAAGATGTCTCAAATCCACATATGATCGCGTAAACGCGCCTATTCTTAGATCCCTGCGCGGCCCTGCACTAATGTTTGAAGTAGTGATCAGATCTCGGTCTGGGGCCTGATCGTCGAGCTCTCCGCCAAAAGGAAGTGACAAACGACGCTAGTCGGAGGGAAGGATGCCAGACGGACCGAACGCGCGACAATTTCTAGCGTTAAGGCGACCACGCGGGTTGCTCTGAGTGACCACAGGCCAGACACAATGCGTGATCAGCAAGTGCGATGCTGGGCTGAGGAAGATCTGAAACCCCACCTACCGGCCATCCGACATGTGGCCTGCCGCTTACTTCTCCTAAAACAACAGGATTTCTTAAATTAGGGTTACGCTCCAACAGGTTAAGTGCTTGCGTAAAACCGGAAATTAGGCCTCCGTATGCGGTCTCTGCGGATGGATTTGACGCGGGAACGCATCGGAGAAATGTTTAATGGGCCTCGGACGACGCATTTTCGACTATATTAAAATTAGGGTTAGCATGTCCGGGCTGCTGGACCAGCAGGTAAGGCCTTACATATTCAGAAATTCCGATCTAGTAAGTCCGATCTGAGCACACATCTAGGGTTCTAGAGGCGCCAGGGACCTCACAGCCGACGACTGGATGCCTCTAACAGCCAATTAAATACATGTAAGAGTGTCTGAAAGGCTCTAAGATGGGCCCGGAACAGCCATGGAACTCCCATATCCGCAGGCGGAACAGAGGGCTTACTGAAAGATAAGAGTCGCAATGAATCACACCAGGCCGCAGCGACCCGAAGGCGCGTCACAATCGCCCAAAAAAACCGCTTGTGCGAACGCTATGCTTCAAGGCAAGGGAGCCGAGCTTGAGGTTTCCAGCTGCTGTCATGGCTTCCGCACTAGCAGTTGAGTGAAACCACCATTCCTGGTTTTGTGTGACTTGTGCTTGAGCTCTCAGTGGCAGAGGCGAGGCAGGAAGAGAGGCGACAAGGGGGAGGGGGGCGGAGCAGAGGAGCAGAGCGAGGAGGGGAAGCGCGCGGAGAGGGGCGAGGCGGAAGGGAGAGCCCAAGGCTGGGCTTTGGGAATGGCAGGCCAGCGCCCAGGGTGCGGCGGATGATAATTTTGATAAGTTTACAATGTGGCTTCGATTTCAGTCCAACCTTCTGACATTGATTTTCTTGATGGGGCTTTTGAGAGAATTTCTAATGGTAGGTGATCTTCTTTGGTTTGGTATGGTTTAGTGAAGGTGGAACTTGCTGACATATGATTTATAAATGCTTCGTATCATTTTCCAGATAGAGATCATGTAGAACGCTTACACAAAGGTATTCATCCCCTTGGTGCTCGTACAATCCTCTTGATCCATCATGTGATACTGAACAATATGAAGGACTATTTTTATTGCAGATAAGAGGCCATGGCGGCATAGGGCTGCGGCTTATTGGACATTATAGGCCTACGTGCATTCAATCATGGTGTTAGTTTAGTTAGTGGCATGACTTACCCAATCTATATAGCTCCAATCCTGCAACTTGTACTCAAAATTGACGGGGTCGCATAGTCAAGTGCAGTCCTGTGCATGGGTGGCTGGCCGATGTCTCTTATTCCGGGTGCTGGGTAGTGAAGCAGATCCGACAGATGAGTGTACGTCAAGGTGCCATGGCTTCCTAGGTTGTCTAGGTTCCCTCTAGTTACAGCTTGACTCAGCACCCCTTGGACAGATGAGCTGGTCTGCACAATCCAGAAGAAGTATATGAGAAGAAAGTCAGTCATGTCCTGGATTCTGCCGAATGAACGATCCAGCAGCACACACGGACCTACGCTATGACATGATTTGAATGACACCACAGTCGCCCCTCTTACCTGCAGTTCAGCTACCCAGATGTTGAAATGCGCCTCAGCTTCCTCTGGCGTTTGAAGCAAAGGGTGGGCAACCCTCATGCTCACACGCACCTTTCCCAACCCTTCAATCGCAACTTCATACGTATCCACATCGAAAGGCCCATCCTCATCCTCTGCCGTCTTTCTTATCTCCACACTTCCATCTGCTCCCACCACTGCCAGGTCATCATGGAAACGTGGCGGTGCCACGTCAGCACCGTCCACCTGCATGAGAGCGAGGAAGCCGTGGGCCCCCCTGTCCTGCTGGTTGCCTGAGCGCGCCACCATTCGCAGAGAGTGCTGCCTGCCGCCAGATGCACCTGACACCCACACCACTCCCACCTCCTTCACCCACACATGCAAACTCCCTTCTGCCACTCTCCTCGGCATGCCTGCTGCTGCTAGCGCCGCCGCTGCAGCAGACTCTTGTCCCTGGTGGCTCTGCAGTAGCACGTTGATGTGGATCCGACGGTCGGCAAGCAAGCAGAAGTATTTTCCGAGCTGCCCGGGGAAGTCGAAGAGGGTCCCGTGCGCGCCTGTGATGTGCGGGTCGGAGTTGTCCAGGCGAGACGTGTCGCATGAGCCTCCCACCCTGCCGGGGGTCATGGCGCAAGGGGATGGAGAAATGCTTGACAGATGTGTGGAGGCATGATGGCTCCACCACATGCCAATAAGACAGCCACACATATAATCATATTAAATACAGCATTTTCGACACATACGGTAAAATATACCTTGTAAAGGGCACGCACCATACAACATTGTATACCTCCTCCAACACAGGCACCGTTCAGCACACCTTGTATGCCGCAGGATTGCCAGCTATGAGAGCACATGCAGTGCCAGGTGCAAGTCGGATAAGCTTTTCCAGGGGTACATACCAGCTGAGTGGGTAGTATGCGACCATAGCATCCTGCTCTCTTTCATCCCCGCTATAAGGATGTCTGAGCCCCGCTGTCCGTCCGGACCCCGCGCTCTTCTCCAGCAGGTAGCACTGCACGCCGTCAATGAAGCCCCGCACGTTAGCATTGTCGGCTAGCCGTTTGCTTGGGAAGAAGTGGTAGGCGTGGCAGTCCTTGTCGCCCGCGCACGCTCTGCAGCAGCTCTCCAGCGTTCCCCCGCTGTCGCCCCGCACGATGTCCACGTGGTTACCAACCTCCTGTAACACATCAGTGAATTCGTTGTAAGTTGGTTTATTGGGAAGACGTAGTAGAAATTCGAGGCACAAAATTGTAGCGCACGATTACGCGACAACGATTTTTTAAACTGTTCCTGTGAAGCCCAAATTTCACCAAATTATTAAGAAAATGCGAGGAAATGTTTCCCAGCCGAATTTAAGACGTGGGAGGAACTTAGAGAATTATTCAGCCGCAAACGAAGCACGATGCTTTGAAAGCTGCTAACAGTGACGCCAAACAACGACTTGGAGTCGATGCAAATCAGTACGAGCAAAGCGCCTCGCTCCGCACCTGATAGACTTCGAGGTTTAGCGGGCCTGACCCCGCCTCGTGCGCCTTGTATCTTCCACCCTGAATGTTGAACCGGCCTCTGTAATGTCCAATCAGCGTGAGGTCCGTGAAGTTTCCTTCCGTTATAGTCACATCGCGGAAGCTGTGGAGGCGGGAACACACGGCTTGGACGTGACACCCGTTCGCGGGGAGATTCGTGGCTTGGGAGCTTCTTAGAAAAAAAAAAATTACTATGCATGTTCTCATATACTCGTATTTACTTGCCATAGTACTACGCGTCAATTGAGTAACAACTACGCGATTGCGAATTTTTGCTATGCGCGCGAGCTGCGCTATGTACGAAGAGACCCTTAGTTGTGTGTACGGACATGCCGTTGAACGTAACGCTGGTCGGCTAACCTCACAGATGGGGTGGTCTCGGGCGATGCCACGAACGACAAAAGGTAAACAACTTTTCCGTAGTACGGAAAAATGCACGCCATGCGTCGCTGGAGAGAAACTTGCTCTCCTCGGTCACGGCTTCACAAAACAGAGATGTTTTTCCAGCCATATTTTGGGAACAAGGCGATTGCATGAGATGCGATTGCATCCTCCATCCTGTCGCGCCGCTCCTCGTTTCGGCCCACTGGGAAAGCATTGTCGATGTGTGTTGGCGAGCTGGCGATGAGGACTCGCGCTATCGTGAAGACGACTGAAGTGTCGGTTGCAAAGGTGTAACGCTTTCGCAAACGCCAGAGCCAAGGCCCCTCCAATCATCGTCGCTGATTGACACCCCTCCCTGCCTTTTTTGGGGGCTGGAATCGGCAAATGGTTGGCCCCTCTGGATGGAGTGAGGCGAAATGTGGGTTGGTGTTGTCGGTCAAATGCTGCTCGCTGAATCCCTATTGAATTCTCCATTAGAGATCCTTGAGAAGTTGTTGGGGGACTCAGTAATTTGTGATCATAGGTGCATGTACATTCACACAAAGCCAGCACAAAAGTAGAGAGCTTATTTGTTAGCAGTCATGCACACTTTCTGTACACATTCACTAGACATAATGCACTCAGTTCGTCTGTACACATAATACCATTCAGAAGCAGCAATCGAATCGGCATAGCCCAGCCCACTCATCAGTGCTGCAGTCCATATGTGCTGAATCACCAAAAAATCGAATCTAGAAGGAGCGTCCCATTGCATCTGAGACTCAGACGCCTGTCCTATTCCATATGCCAGACATCTTAAACAAGGATGTAAATATGGTGGCTAGGAGGGATTCGGGAACGAACCTTCCCATGGCCTTGCATGTGAAGTAGCATAGGAACGGGATCACAGTGAGCATGACGAGAATGTTGATAATAATGTTTCTCAGGAGATGCTTCACAAAGTGCCGGAGGAAAAGACCGAATTCCTCCCTGTCTATGACCCCGTCATTGTTGAGGTCGAATTTCTGCTCAAGACGAGGAACACAACGGGGGAATGCAACAATATCTGAGCTAGAAAACAACAGAAGCAGAGCTGAACCAGTATCACAGCGAAATGGCTGTTCAAGCGCATGAGGAGAGTCTGGCTAAGTGCCACATTGAGGGTGTGAAGACAAAGCAATGACCCAACAATGGCGGAAGCACACCTTGACCAGCTTGAGAACGTCCTTCTTCTTTGGTGGGCTCAAATAACTCCCCGGCGAGTAGCGATTCACGTAGCTGGAGTGCGGAAAAAAGAATCAGAGGGGAGAAGGAGAAGGAGGTCGGAAGTGCATGGAGTGGGGGAATCGCGGGGGAAGGGTGAGTGTGTCAGGTAGAGGAGAATGTGGACGGGAGAGGGGGATGGTGCGTGTGGGAAGGGAGGAGGAGAAGGATGCTCATGGGTTGTGATATGTAAAAAAACAATGGAGACGATTAGGACATTCATACAGGACAGATCATGGCGCATTCACTTGTACACTGTACACCACCCACGCACTTGTACACGAGCAGCACGTCGGTGTATAGCTCCGGCACGTTAATCACCGGACGCCCCTCCTCGTCCTTCTTGCCGTCCAGCTCGGCAAGTTCCAGGAAGGCGCGGTCCATGGCTTTAGTCACCACGTCCCCTGTTATCGCAGAAAGGAGTTTTTTTTCAAGCTTACTATTCGCCACTAATTTACAGGAACATACAGCGACCGGACACTGAAACAAGCAAGCTGTGCGACTTAGACATGCGACGCGAAATCCGCATGATGTCAGATATTATATGACTCATGGAAAACGTTTACGTCGGATTTCATGCGTGGTAAATTTCCTCACTCACAGCTTGCGACTTTGTTCGCCACTGCGCGGCTTCTATCTCGTATACGAAGCGATGACGGCATCGTAACGAGTCTGAATATGAGAAGCTGTGAGTCAGTAACCGTTTCAAGTAAAAAACTGACTTCGACCGCTGAACTTATGAAGACGGTCGACTCGATGTTACCTCCAAAACAAACTTTGAAATCGGGTTTCACAGAAGATAGAATCTAAGATCAAGAGGTTGCTAAATGCAGTAAGGTGTAAATTAGCGCATTCACGTTCGGCCCACAATCACGTTCGGCCGCCGGCGGCCCAAATTGTTCATGCTTTTAAAAGTTGACCAGAGGGAGTTTTTCTGGTGTGGGCTTTGGCGAGAGTTTCCGATTTCGTCTAGGTTCGTTTTTTTCGCGAGACCCAGCCAACCCTCGGTTTTCCCCCTGGTGAGTGAATCTGTCTTCGAAAGTCCCAAATTGCAAGTGCGTGACTTTCAAAAGCTTGGACACTCAACTTCGTCAAGTTTTAAAAACTTGACCCTCGCGGCCCGCAATTTGGGACGCGGGCTTTAAAACTTGTGCAATTTGGGTCAACGGCTTTAATTTTTGCGCCTCACTAAATTTGCGCCCGTCACATTTGGGCGCATCCCCTCCCCCCCACCCCCGCCCTCGCCCCCGCGCATCCCCGCCCACTACCTGGGTGTCCTTGTTGATGGTCCTTGAGATGCGCCAATCAGGATGCAGCAACCCTCAGCCTTGAGCGAATGCGAAACTACCACGCGAATCGAATACAGCACACAGCAGAGGTGGTTACCACAAGAAGCGAGTTGTAGGTGAGGGAAACGTTGATTGAATAAGGAATCAAATCATGTAAAGGTCATTAGTTACGAAGATGATCACCTTTAGGTAATGAACGACGAGTGGTGATAACGAGTGATATATTTTCGGGAACAAGTGACAATCAGCTTGAACCTGATTTCATGAAATCTCCTCTCCATGTTATTGGACCACATCACAATGCTCCTTACCTCGTCCCAGAGCGTGTGGTACCTCATTACCGTCACCTAATTCCCAAATCCAGCGCGACTCGATTCCAGCATTATTCAATCCTTGAATCTACACGGTATGCACTCGCGTGAAGCGCGCGCCGCGTCGTCTCTCCCGATCCGCCCGTCCTGGGCAGCACTGCTTCGAGGCGCCTCAAAAGCAACCGGTAGCGTCGCCCTTTCCGTTCGAAAGGCCTCAGCTTTTTAACTGTTTCAGCGTATTAGTCATTATCGATCTTGGTGGCTGAGTTAACCAAAGGTCTCAGCTCATTAACGGGTAGTTGAGTTCACCCTGGGCGGCCGTCCGCACATGGCCGTAGAATCTCTCTATCAGATGCTTCTCTCCTCCGTCCCGTCGCGCATCGTCACCGTTGCCTCTGCATGCCCGTGGTGATGGGGCTCTTACGTCAGGCAGGGTGCTGATGACAGCAGGTGCCGCTCAGCGGATGGCGCTCAGCGGATGGCGCTCCGCGGATGGCGCTCGGCGGATGGCGCTCGGCGGATGGCGCTCCGCGGATGGCGCTCGGCCGGTCTCAGCCGCAGCCTCTGCATGGCGCTCCCGAGTCCCGACAGCAGGTGCCGACAGCAGGTGCTCTCACATGCTTGTGCTCTCACATGCTTGTGCTCTCACATGCTTGTGAACACGCATGCTCTCACATGCTTGTGCTCTCACCGCACTGCACCGCGCTGCATATTCATTTACAACGGAATCCATCTTCTCTCCTTGGGTCATTGGCAGGTCAGAGCATGCAACTTGAGCAGAGGGGGCAGCTGAAGCAGAGGGGACTTGCTTCTGACACTTGTTTTCAACATGAGTGGTATGATCGCACCACTGCCATGCTGACAGGAGATGTGCACTTCAGGTGAGATGTGCACTTCAGGTGAGATGTGCACTTCAGGTGAGATATGCACTTCATGCGAACAGAGCACCATTCTTACAGACTTATGCAGGCAGCACTCACACACGCACCCACTCAATCTCGCTCCCACCACGTATCCCCGCTCCCAGCACGTATCCCCGCTCTCACCACGTATCCCCGCTCCCACCACATACACTCAGTGCACATATTCACCCGGTCTCGCTCCCACCACATACACTCAGTACACATATTCACCCGGTCTCGCTCCCACCACATACACTCAGTACACATATTCACCCGGTCTCGCTCCCACCACATACACTCAGTGCACATATTCACCCGGTCTCGCTCCCACCAAATACACTCAGTACACATATTCACCCGGTCTCGCTCCCACCACATACACTCAGTACACATATTCACCCGGTCTCGCTCCCACCACATACACTCAGTACACATATTCACCCGGTCTCGCTCCCACCACATACACTCAGTACACATATTCACCCGGTCTCGCTCCCACCACATACACTCAGTGCACATATTCACCCGGTCTCGCTCCCACCACATACACTCAGTACACATATTCACCCGGTCTCGCTCCCACCACATACACTCAGTACACATATTCACCCGGTCTCGCTCCCACCACGTATCCCCGCTCCCACCACATATGCTCCCACCACATATGCACCACATATACTCCCACCACATATGCTCCCAGCACATATACTCCCAGCTCCCAGCACATATGCTCCCAGCACATATACTCCCAGCTCCCAGCACATATACTCCCAGCTCCCAGCACATCTGCTCCCAGCACATATACTCCCAGCTCCCAGCACATATGCTCCCAGCACATATACTCCCAGCTCCCAGCACATATACTCCCAGCTCCCAGCACATTTGCCCCCAGCTTCTTCTCCCAACCCAAGTGTACAGATTTGTCTGTAAGGCACTTAACTCGCAAGGAGCATGGGCAGGCGCTGCAGCTCTACTCTTACCAAGGGGGACCTCACGAACCCCATTGCTGCCATGCCAACAATAAGTTGAGACGATGTGGTAACCAGGTTACATGGTGGGGTGACCAGGTGATTCTGCCAACGCAGAAGGCACTTCACAGGGTACAGGTGATGTGGTAATCAAGTTACATCAGATGTATCCCCATTGCTGCACTTCACATGGTTCCATCCGTCTTCATCCCAGTTCATCCGCCTTTATTGCTCTTATCTGCACAACCCTGCCAAGCAGGCCCTCTGCCTGATGTACGGCCGAGATCTCGCAACGGCGGTGCGGGTCCTGGAGGACCAATTGCAGGCGAGCCCGCTGACAGCTGTTGACGAGACAGTGGTGCTCAACCTGTGCTCCATGTACGAGCTGGCGGCGTCTGATATGCTCAATGCCAAGAGCACGCTCAGCAACTGGCTCACGCGGCTTGCTCCTGACGACTTTGACTTTGCCTGCACTCGGCTGTAGCGGAGGGGAGGTGTGTAGTACAGGGTATAGAGTAGGGGAAAAAGCTTAGCGTCGGCACAGCAGCACAGAGGCCACTGTTTATGTGCGCCTCTGCTCTACTGCACCAAGTGCTCGGTGCATGTTAAACTATTAAGTTCTCTGTTGAATGGTAAACTAGATGAAGCTCTCTGTTGCATGTCAGACCTCTGATACATGTTGCTCTGTAAGTCTATCGATTCCCTGAAACACTAGGATCTGAATCCTATGCACATAAATGTCAGTGCTTGTATGTTATTTGTCTGATATAATTTCTAAAACATGCATGAATCTACCCTCAAATAAGCAATTATATACTAGGTACCTAGTTCTAGTAGTAATATCATTTAAGCAATTACAGAGCTCCCACTGTCTTCGGTCTTCTGGGCCCCTCTTGGCCACTAGGGGGGTCAACCCCTAGTGTTACAACCACACACCGCGTTGAGGTGGGGACCCTTCGTGTGGGACCGCAGCCCCTAAACGACACGAGCCGGGCTGCAGCGTCCCACAAGCCCAACTCAGACCAGGTGGCGTAACACCTGGCCAGGTGAAGGCGGGGTGAGGAGGCCATCAGACTTCAGGGAGCGTCCCCCCATCCATCGTCAAAACACTCAACTCACACACAGGGGCGCTTCAGGCGCGGGAGGCGTCCGTCCCAACGCCGTCAGCAACCCCTGCCGCACAACACCTATGCCGCAGTCGGAGGCGGTCTTCGGTCTTGGACACCTGCCAGCTGCAGAGCGACAAACAACACAAGACAAACACACGATCAAGTGAAACAGGCGCGATGAATACATGTAATGCGAAAAACAGAAAGAAAGCAAGACAAAACTGAGAAAGAAAGCAAGACAAAACGGACAAGGGAAGAAGGTTACCTCGCTGCAGCGATGAAGCAGCACCTCACCGCCGTGTCGTCCCCACGCTGCCCGCCATGCTGAAGGGAATGGAAGGGAGGGGTTAAGCAGAGGGACGCCTCTTGATGCGCGCGCGCTGCCCCCTCGCCCTCCTCGCCCCACGAGTCGACCTGAAGGGAAGGAAGGCGGGGATTAAGCAGATAAGCTCCTCTCGCTGCCCCGCCGCGCTGCCCCCTCGCCCTCCTCGCTCCACATGAAGGCCCGAACTGAAGGGAATGGAAGGGGGAGGAGTGAGGACGGAGTGCGGGTCAGGAGGACATGGGACAGAGGCATGGAAGAGGACAGATCCAAGGGCCAAGGTGCTGGAGGTATGTGAGTAGCCGCAGAGGCCGAAGGTGGCCCCATGCTTCAGGACAAGACCAAGAGAGAGTTGGGGCCCCCCACTCTCAAATGACCGAGCCCATCCGCCCCTCGTCTCTGCATGACTCTCACTCTCCATTCAACAGCACCCCTCCTTGTAATCGCCTCAATTCCGCCCGTCAGTCACTCCGTCTCGTTCCTCCGCCTCACCCCATGGACGCAGGGGGAGAAGCCAGCACACGTAGCCATGAAAGATGCCTCGTCGCAGCGCCGCCTCCTTGCCTGCTCCTCCGCGCTTTGCCTACGAGCGCGTGGTTAGCAGGGCGGGTAGGAGGCAGCCACACGCCTGTGACTGCCGGCCGTGCGTCATCCCAACACGCTCGCGTCCACCTCAGCCATGCGCCGTCCACCTCAGCCACGTGCCGTCCACCTCAGCCACGTGCCGTCCACCTCAGCCATGCGCCGTCCACCTCAGCCATGCGCCGTCCACCTCAGCCACGTGCCGTCCACCTCAGCCATGCGCCGTCCACCTCAGCCACGTGCTGTCCACCTCAGCCACGTGCCGTCCACCTCAGCCACGTGCCGTCCACCTCAGCCATGCGCCGTCCACCTCAGCCACGTGCTGTCCACCTCAGCCATGCGCCGTCCACCTCAGCCACGTGCCGTCCACCTCAGCCACGTGCCGTCCACCTCAGCCACACGCCCATGCGCTTCCCCTCCCCTTGCATGCACTTACGTTGAGTGCGCTGCATGGAACAACAAGCACGGTGGTAAGTCGAGGAACCGTGAGCAAGCAAGGAAGCGAACGTAGCGAAGAATGAAGAGACAGCAGCGACAAGGAAAGACGGGAACACGACGAGCGACGTACCGTGAGTGTGGGGCGCTGGAGGCGCTGCAGTCTGCAGCAAGGCGGGGTCTTGTCACTCCCGAAGGTGGTGCGTTGAAGGGGCTGCGGCAACGCACGAGCGCGTACCCACGCCCGTGCACACACCTTGCTGCAAGCATGCACTCACCAGTCGAGCTCGCCCCTGCCGTTGCCACGTGTGCCTCACACACTCGGGCCTCTGCCCGCTTGCCTCAGGGCACTGCCCCTAGCTAGCCAATGTCCAACCCAAGCCTTAATGTCCAATCCAAGCCTCAATGTCCATTCCAAGCCTCAATGTCCAATCCAAGCCTCAATGTCCAATCCAAGCCTCAATGTCCAATCCAAGCCTCAATGTCCAATGGCCAAGCCTCAATGTCCAATCCAAGCCTCAATGTTGCTGCTGGGAGGTGCATGCAGGGACAGTGGTGGTCAGCAGGGCACGCCCAGGCCGTGCGTCATCCCACCGCCCCGTAGCTACCTCTGCCTCCTCGCCTCAAGTGCGTGGGCGACCTGCACAAGTCACAGAGCACAGCATCAGTCCCTGGCTATTCAGATCTGACAAAAACAGGAAAAAAGGACGCGTTTCAATGCACCAGGGCGGAACGAGTGGTGGAGGGCAACTTACAAGGTGAATGGCAGAGGAGCCCGTCCGTCCGTCCGCCAGTCAGTGATTCTGGCACCTCCTCTCCTCTGCACCTCCTCTGCAGCTCCTGGCCTCCCCACGCCCATGCGTTGTGCCCCAGTGTCACCTCAGCTATGTGCCTCTGCAAGGACGGGGAGGAGAGCACGTGGAGACAAGGAGGTGAGCCAGCGCACGAGAAAAGCGATAGGGACAATGAACCAGCCAGGGCAGAGAATATCCATGGCATTGCTTCCAAAGAAAACAAGGCGGTGAGAGCAGGTGGGAGAGGGTGGCAGGGCCGACCAGGGTGTGGGGTGGTGAGGGAGAAAACACATATAAGCTGGGCGGGTAGGGAACTCATATAAGTTGGGTCGCAGGTGGGAGAAGGAGGCAGGTTCAACCACGCCTCACCTCCTCGCCAGCAGCCCCTTGCCTCCTTGTCGCCTCCTCGCCTCCTCAGCTGCGCAAGTCAGCACCTTCGCCTCCTCGCGTCATCGCGTCGCATCCTGGCCTTGCTTGCTACCAGAGCCGTCCCTGCCTCCCCCTCGCTGCCTCCCCCTCGCTGCCTCCCCCTCGCTGCCTCCCCCTCGCTGCTTCCCCCTCGCTGCTACTCCCCACGTATGGCGTGTGCCAGCCTGCAGTTTGCCACTCGCCAGCTCCCTTGAGAGGCGAGCAGTGGTCAGCATCAGTGACTAGATAATGGAGTTCCTATAGAAGCAACAAATAAAAGAGCATTATTCAGGTTTCCAAAACTGAAAGTACTGAAGATCAGATTCTGCTAACCTAGAAAAGGCAACGTAGAGAAGGCAACTCACAAGTTCCTCCGGTGCGGCAGCAGTGGCGCCATTCCTCCTCGCCTCGGTCGTTCGGCAACAGTCGTTTCCTCAGCCTCAGGTGCAGCAGTCGTTCGGCAGCAGTCGCTCGGCAGCAGCCGCTCGGCAGCAGTCGCTCGGCAGCAGTCGCTCGGCAGCAGTCGCTCGGCAGCAGTCGCTCGGCAGCAGTCGCTCGGCAGCAGTCGCTCGGCAGCAGTCGCTCAGCAGCAGTGTAGCAGTTGTTTCCTTGGCCTCAGGCTCAGGTGCAGTAGGAGCAGGCCTTGGATCTGCACAGGTCAAACCGGACGGCATTAGTACCTGAACATTCACTGAATGCTAACAAAATAGAAGAAGATGAAGAAACATCACTCAAGGTTTCAATATGCAAAGTGATGAAAACATTGCCTCAACTTACCATGGCGGAATGCTTCGTATGGACGCCGTCCGTTCATCAGCTTCGTCTCCTCGCCAGCGGTACTGGGCAATCCGTCGCTGTACCCTCCTTATTCGTCTGAGCCCGATCGATAGCGTGAATCGGTACTGTGACTCGGTGAGGGTCGGTGAAGTTGGGCGAGCAGGCAGTCTCGTCAGTAGTTGGCCCAACTTCTATTGACTGCTGGCGTTTCCCGGCCTCTGAGACTCTCGCCCCTGCTCTGTTCCGTGGCGCCTTAGCTCCTCTGGGCATTCACTCTTGCGATGGCCCGGCCTATTGTAAGCAAAGCAGCGCCCCTCAAACGTTGCGGCAGCTGCATTTGTCGCAACGGCGTGCACGGTGGCGTGCTCGATCGGTCCCCGAGGACGTTGTCCGTAGTAGGACCCCGGTCTCGGTCGTCGTAGGATGTCGATTTTCTCGGCGAGCACGAGGATCTCGTTGAAATTCGAGAGCCCGCGTAGCATAATTTCGTGCGAGATGTCCGGCTTTAGCCCTCCGACGTAACGGTCCACCCGCTCTGCTTCGTGCATATAGCCAACTTGTTCGCATAGTGCGAGAAAACCGCTCGTGTAATCTTGAACCGACCCGAGCTGCCGCCAAGTGCGCAGCTTCTGACGTGCCGAAATCGAGGCCGCGATTGGCTCGAAACGCGCCCGAAGCCCTGCGCACCACGCATCCCACGTGCTGTACTGGGCTGTCTCGCAGAATGAACTCCAGGTGACGGCTGGGCCCGTGGGCCCGTCTTCTTGCGACGGTGGCTCGTAGGCGCGTGGCGACGTCACGATGACTCGCCACCAGTCCATGGCAGGGCCCCTCAGCAGCGAAACAACGTAGCGGATCTTCGCTGTGTCCGACTCGACGTAGTTCGCGTCGAAGAATACGTTCATCGTAAAGACCCACGACTGAACCGTCGGACCCCCACGTTGGCTTGGGTCAAAACAGGGCGGACGCTGCGGCTTGAATGGCATTGGTGCCATGATGGCGTACTCGCCACTTGTCGCTGCAAATTCCACGTGCCGACTGGCTTCGCGGGGCTCCCGTGGGCTTGGTGTGACTCTGTTTCGCTCCATGCCAGGCATCGAGTGAGCGGCGCCCTCACTGGCTACGCCTGAGCGCTGTCCCACGCTGTCGTTCTGTGTCGGTGTGCCGGAGGAGATAACGATCGGCTCCTCGGAGTGTGTCGGTGCGTTTGTTGGTGCTGGTGCATTCACGGTCGATTGTTGGCGAGCGGAGTCGCGTTCCGCCGTGAGTGTGGCGATTTCAAGCGCCGATTCTTCGAGTTGGCGCATAAGCCGGTCTAGCTGCTTCTGTGTCAATGTCGCGACATTGAGTTCTGCCATGGCGGGGGTGTCGGGCAAGTTCAGCGAGAGCCTTTGTCGTGCTGGCCGTGCGTGCTTACGAGAGAGCACTACGAGCGGCGGCGCTTGGTCGCTTAGAGACGTCTATCCCCCCCCCCCAAAAATTGAGATAGCGGGGAAGTGAAGGTGTGGATGCAATCCGAGAGAAGTTCGTAGGCTCTGATAACCAAGTGTTACGAGTGCAATTGAGTGATTGGGCGAGGATTGCACTATCGAGACAAGAATACAAATGAGCGAAAGGATTGAGCGAATAATATATAGCGAAGCTACGGTGATAACTGTAACGTGTGAAAATGGGGTGCGCGATGGGCCTGGTGCTGAGGTTGGGGACTGTCGAGGCGGAGGTCCGGAGCGCGGGTTACCAACCGAACCGTGAGGTTGGGTCGCATCGTGAACAGTGGCGGGAATGATGTCGAGGCGAATGTCGCGAGTGGTAACGGAATATTGTGGGGTGCTGT
The DNA here is from genome assembly GCA_947471745.1 of Closterium sp. Naga37s-1. Taxonomy (NCBI): domain Eukaryota; kingdom Viridiplantae; phylum Streptophyta; class Zygnematophyceae; order Desmidiales; family Closteriaceae; genus Closterium; species Closterium sp. Naga37s-1. The sequence continues at coordinate 1,590,331 of CANJKZ010000903.1, forward strand.
TGGCGGGAATAGTGGTGTACGCGCTGAGCAGGGACGCCAAGTAAGGAAAATGAATTTTCCTTACAACAACCATTAAATCGGTGTGTATTGTTGTATTTGTGGTGAGATTCCGAAACTGTCAGGTCTTGCACGTGCGACGTCGACTGGTTCCGTCGCACAAACGCGTTCTGGAAGGTTTGACGAATCGCTCGAAGGCATGTGCATCATTCCCGATCGTTGGGTAGCCCGAACCCCTCGCATACGTTCGTCCTGCCCTTGAACCTCGGATGCGGTTGTCACACCCTAGCTCCGCCAGAGCCAAGGCCGAGCCTTGCAGCGGTGATGGTTGGTTGAAGTGGTAGGTGAGCGGACCTTCCCGCCAAGTCGAACCTGCTTCTCAGCTGCTGTGCTTCAATGGTCAGAGCAGAAGCAAGGCACTCTCTGATCCTTGGCTGGCAATGAGCGAGGCTGGGTTGAAGTTGCTTTCATAAAGCTGGAATCCCCTGCAGCTGTCATTTCGTTCAGCTGACCAGTTTCCAGTTTCTCAAGCCGTTTCTTTCAGCCTTTCCTGTTAGCCTGGAGCCTGTTTGCCTCCTCAGGTTGTCAACGACACGTGCAGAATGGTTAGTACTTTGATTCTTACCTAATTCTTAGAGGCTTCTTGCGTGTTCTTGATCGTTCGAGTTCTCTGGTTAGAATCTGACAACGAGCGTGCACTTTGGTCTTGCAGACGACCTCCAAGCGATTGGCTGAGAAGAAGAACTCTGCTTTTCACAAGAACATTACAAAACGAGGGAACGTGCCTGACAGCGTCACGAAACGGAGTGAGAAGTTCCCCGTCAGCGTCTGGGTTCTCGGTTTCTTCATCTTCGTTGTCATCGGCTCGTGTAAGTGTTTGGTTGCTAACGACACGCACATGAATTGAACTTGACTCAACAATGGAATAAGACTCTGATTTTGCTTCTTCCTGGGCTGTGCAGCTCTTTTCCAAATAATTCGCAACGCTCAGTCGAGGGCGGTTGAGTAAGAAGTTTGGACGACTAATGGTCTTCACCAAGGCTCGCTTTGTGGACATATTGCGAGACTATGTGCATTCTTTACCCTTAATCTAGTTTAGTTCGCCCGCTCACTGTGGGTTGCGGTTTGTGCCTCCTCTTCTGTGCGTTTAGGATTCGGAAGGATTGACTCTAATTGGGTAGGATACTGCATGTGACAGCGATTTTGAGCTGATCGTTTTATGCTACGTTATCTTTCTGGAGTTTCAATGTCTTCCTGTTCTAAGAATGTACTTACAAAATTATAAAATCCGTGTCCGCACTCCGCCCATGTGCATAGCACTGCACGTCCGCACTCCGCCCATGTGCATAGCACTGTACGTCCGCACTCCGCCCATGTGCATAGCACTGCACGTCCGCACTCTGCCCATGTGCGACGGAATTTTCCAAACCAAGTGGTAATACTGGCAGTAATGCTCTGGATCCAGTCGTATTGTCTCGTGATCTAAAATATTAGTATCAGCCATACGCAAAGCGACCATGTGGCGGAGTCCTTCCTTCCTCCTAGCTGGTGGAGTGATGTATCAGCAATTTGGAGGAAAAGTTTTCTTGCTGCCATCTGTCGTTAGAAACAAGCTGTATTAGAAATTTGAAAGAATTACGAACAAGGCATTCTACACGGCCCCATTCGTGACCTAAGCGAGGACCTGTATCCGATGGAGATCTCTAACGAAGCGTCCCAATGAATGCATCACTGCTAGTTTGACGCGGTTTCGTTCGGTCAAACACGTTTGAGAGCGGTCCTAGTCCCTATCCACCTTAAACGATTGCACACAGAATCAATTTTATTTTTGTTGTAGTGATAGTTTTTGTTTGATTGATGTTTTCTACAGTCCATGATAAAGTGGCCAGGGTGGGCCCACCGCATGTGGTCAGCCGTCCGATCGACATCACCAGACAAGATGAGTCTGAGAATCGCCGAAGCTCCGCCATTATTCGCCGAAGTCAGTACGCAGGGTTACTGCGGCAGTTCCGCACTGAATATTGGCGCGCAGATTCATCTGGCGCGCGGACCCGTCACTGCACTCCGCGCTCCGCTGATGTCAAATCCCTATGCGCATGCCGTGGCAGAATGTTTTCCACGCATTCCAGGGTTGAAATAGCCGACGTAAAAGCGGTGCGAAGTGAGAGAACAGCCTAGTTAATGCCGTTCTCCACCCATTTTTGTGCAAAACTCAGCGCTTAGACTCCAGACTCTACATCCGGAGACATCTCTTTCTGCCCATAAATCACAGTTTGACCCGCTGTCCCTCTTCTCCCCCCCCGCCACTTTCTGCCACCCGCGCGCCGCCTGGCGCAATCCTTCCCCACCCACTGACACCATTTTGGTTTGGCGCTGGTTGCGGAACGTCACCCTCGAGCCAGCACCACCCCCCAAGCCTGCGAGAGCCACCACTTTGGGTTGACCCTGGTCGCACCCTCGAGTCGGCGGCACCACCCCATCCACATCCAGCCACAATCAGGCACCTCTCCCGACCGAGTGACTATCCCACATTCCTCACAGCCCAGGGCCCTTCCACTCGCTTTCTCCCGCATTCTCTCATCATGCCAACTTCCAACTCCAGGCCGCCATGAATTCCATGAACTGTGTGGAGTAATTCCTACTCGCCGCTATGGCTCCCGTCTACGTGGAGTGATTCTGTGCCTTACACAATGGCGCTGATAGTGCTTTTTACGGTGGTTTAGTTCGTCATGTCCTGGAGCTTCGCTAAGCTGTTATCCAGCTTAAACAGCTCGACGGTTAGAGTCACCCTGGAGACTCATATCTCAGTATTTTCTCAATAGCGTCTGTGATCCCTACGGATATTACGCCACTACTTCAGCCTTTATCGTCAACATCTTTCAGTGAACTGTTAGGGTTAGCAATGGACGGCAGTCAGAGATGTTGGCAGAATCAGCGACGGCAAGTACCTTCGTGGCATCATCAGCAGCTCGGGTGTCGCGCGGGGTGTTTCTGCTTCAACCGAGCGACGGACAGGCGACGAAGGACAAGCGACGACGGTCAAGTGACGACGGACAGGCGACGACGGACAAGCGAAGCTCGTGAAGGAATGCTCCCTACGGCTTGTAGATTTAATTCCGGGATGCTCTCTACGGCTTTTAGATTTAATTCCGGGATGCTCCCTACGGCTTCATCCCTACGGCTCCATCATCGACACATCCTGATGATCTTCTTCTTGGAGCCTCAGCTATGGCTTTCCGGCAGTATATTTCGTGGCATCATTGACAAATCATATCACGGAGATTTCACGGATCTGTCGTCTTATTCGTGTCATGTGATGGAGCCGGCGACCGACGAGCTGTTAGCAGCGACGTTAGCAGCGACGAGCTGCTAACGAAAGGCGAATTTGCTGACAAGGAGGCGAAAGGCGATGACCGACGAGCATCGACTTCGGAGAAGCGACGAGCGGAATCAGAGAGCGGAAATGCGTCGAAACCGTGTGCGGGACGGCGACTTGCTGCGTGCGACCGTCTGCGGGACGGCGACTTGCTGCGTGCGAACTTGTGCGGGACGGCGACTTGCTGCGTGCGACCGTATCCGGGACGGCGACTTGCTGCGTGCGACCGTGTGCGGGACGGCGACTTGCTGCGTGCGACCGTGTACGGGATGGCGAGCATGTGCAAAAAGGACGCCGCTGGCGAGGAGACGAAGCTGATGAACGGACGGCGTCCATACGAAGCATTCCGCCATGGTAAGTTGAGGCAATGTTTTCATCACTTTGCATATTGAAACCTTGAGTGATGTTTCTTCATCTTCTTCTATTTTGTTAGCATTCAGTGAATGTTCAGGTACTAATGCCGTCCGGTTTGACCTGTGCAGGTCCAAGGCCTGCTCCTACTGCACCTGAGCCTGAGGCCAATGAAACAACTGCTGCACTGCTGCCGAGCGACTGCTGCCGAGCGACTGCTGCCGAGCGACTGCTGCCGAGCGACTGCTGCCGATCGACTGCTGCCGAGCGGCTGCTGCCGAGCGACTGCTGCCGAACGACTGCTGCACCTGAGGCTGAGGAAACGACTGCTGCCGAACGACCGAGGCGAGGAGGAATGGCGCCACTGCTGCCGCACCGGAGGAACTTGTGAGTTGCCTTCTCTACGTTGCCTTTTCTAGGTTAGCAGAATCTGATCTTCAGTACTTTCAGTTTTGGAAACCTGAATAATGCTCTTTTATTTGTTGCTTCTATAGGAACTCCATTATCTAGTCACTGATGCTGACCACTGCTCGCCTCTCAAGGGAGCTGGCGAGTGGCAAACTGCAGGCTGGCACACGCCATACGTGGGGAGTAGCAGCGAGGGGGAAGCAGCGAGGGGGAGGCAGCGAGGGGGAGGCAGCGAGGGGGAGGCAGCGAGGGGGAGGCAGGGACGGCTCTGGTAGCAAGCAAGGCCAGGATGCGACGCGATGACGCGAGGAGGCGAAGGTGCTGACTTGCGCAGCTGAGGAGGCGAGGAGGCGACAAGGAGGCAAGGGGCTGCTGGCGAGGAGGTGAGGCGTGGTTGAACCTGCCTCCTTCTCCCACCTGCGACCCAACTTATATGAGTTCCCTACCCGCCCAGCTTATATGTGTTTTCTCCCTCACCACCCCACACCCTGGTCGGCCCTGCCACCCTCTCCCACCTGCTCTCACCGCCTTGTTTTCTTTGGAAGCAATGCCATGGATATTCTCTGCCCTGGCTGGTTCATTGTCCCTATCGCTTTTCTCGTGCGCTGGCTCACCTCCTTGTCTCCACGTGCTCTCCTCCCCGTCCTTGCAGAGGCACATAGCTGAGGTGACACTGGGGCACAACGCATGGGCGTGGGGAGGCCAGGAGCTGCAGAGGAGGTGCAGAGGAGAGGAGGTGCCAGAATCACTGACTGGCGGACGGACGGACGGGCTCCTCTGCCATTCACCTTGTAAGTTGCCCTCCACCACTCGTTCCGCCCTGGTGCATTGAAACGCGTCCTTTTTTCCTGTTTTTGTCAGATCTGAATAGCCAGGGACTGATGCTGTGCTCTGTGACTTGTGCAGGTCGCCCACGCACTTGAGGCGAGGAGGCAGAGGTAGCTACGGGGCGGTGGGATGACGCACGGCCTGGGCGTGCCCTGCTGACCACCACTGTCCCTGCATGCACCTCCCAGCAGCAGCATTGAGGCTTGGATTGGACATTGAGGCTTGGCCATTGGACATTGAGGCTTGGATTGGACATTGAGGCTTGGATTGGACATTGAGGCTTGGATTGGACATTGAGGCTTGGAATGGACATTGAGGCTTGGATTGGACATTAAGGCTTGGGTTGGACATTGGCTAGCTAGGGGCAGTGCCCTGAGGCAAGCGGGCAGAGGCCCGAGTGTGTGAGGCACACGTGGCAACGGCAGGGGCGAGCTCGACTGGTGAGTGCATGCTTGCAGCAAGGTGTGTGCACGGGCGTGGGTACGCGCTCGTGCGTTGCCGCAGCCCCTTCAACGCACCACCTTCGGGAGTGACAAGACCCCGCCTTGCTGCAGACTGCAGCGCCTCCAGCGCCCCACACTCACGGTACGTCGCTCGTCGTGTTCCCGTCTTTCCTTGTCGCTGCTGTCTCTTCATTCTTCGCTACGTTCGCTTCCTTGCTTGCTCACGGTTCCTCGACTTACCACCGTGCTTGTTGTTCCATGCAGCGCACTCAACGTAAGTGCATGCAAGGGGAGGGGAAGCGCATGGGCGTGTGGCTGAGGTGGACGGCACGTGGCTGAGGTGGACGGCACGTGGCTGAGGTGGACGGCGCATGGCTGAGGTGGACAGCACGTGGCTGAGGTGGACGGCGCATGGCTGAGGTGGACGGCACGTGGCTGAGGTGGACGGCACGTGGCTGAGGTGGACAGCACGTGGCTGAGGTGGACGGCGCATGGCTGAGGTGGACGGCACGTGGCTGAGGTGGACGGCGCATGGCTGAGGTGGACGGCGCATGGCTGAGGTGGACGGCACGTGGCTGAGGTGGACGGCACGTGGCTGAGGTGGACGGCGCGTGGCTGAGGTGGACGCGAGCGTGTTGGGATGACGCACGGCCGGCAGTCACAGGCGTGTGGCTGCCTCCTACCCGCCCTGCTAACCACGCGCTCGTAGGCAAAGCGCGGAGGAGCAGGCAAGGAGGCGGCGCTGCGACGAGGCATCTTTCATGGCTACGTGTGCTGGCTTCTCCCCCTGCGTCCATGGGGTGAGGCGGAGGAACGAGACGGAGTGACTGACGGGCGGAATTGAGGCGATTACAAGGAGGGGTGCTGTTGAATGGAGAGTGAGAGTCATGCAGAGACGAGGGGCGGATGGGCTCGGTCATTTGAGAGTGGGGGGCCCCAACTCTCTCTTGGTCTTGTCCTGAAGCATGGGGCCACCTTCGGCCTCTGCGGCTACTCACATACCTCCAGCACCTTGGCCCTTGGATCTGTCCTCTTCCATGCCTCTGTCCCATGTCCTCCTGACCCGCACTCCGTCCTCACTCCTCCCCCTTCCATTCCCTTCAGTTCGGGCCTTCATGTGGAGCGAGGAGGGCGAGGGGGCAGCGCGGCGGGGCAGCGAGAGGAGCTTATCTGCTTAATCCCCGCCTTCCTTCCCTTCAGGTCGACTCGTGGGGCGAGGAGGGCGAGGGGGCAGCGCGGCGGGGCAGCGAGAGGAGCTTATCTGCTTAATCCCCGCCTTCCTTCCCTTCAGGTCGACTCGAGGGGCGAGGAGGGCGAGGGGGCAGCGCGGCGGGGCAGCGAGAGGAGCTTATCTGCTTAATCCCCGCCTTCCTTCCCTTCAGGTCGACTCGTGGGGCGAGGAGGGCGAGGGGGCAGCGCGCGCGCATCAAGAGGCGTCCCTCTGCTTAACCCCCCCCCTTCCATTCCCTTCAGCATGGCGGGCAGCGTGGAGACGACACGGCGGGCGGCACGGACGGAGGTGAGGTGCTGCTCCATCGCTGCAGCGGGGTAAGCCTCTTCCCTTGTCCGTTTCCGCCTTGCTTTCTTTCTCTTTTTCGCATTACATGTATTTGTCGTGCCTGTTTCACTTGATCCTTGAAGTCTGATGGCCAAGAACCCCGCCTTCAGCTGGCCAGGTGTTACGCCACCTGGTCTGAGCTGGGCTTGCGGGACGCTGCAGCCCGGCTCGTGTCGTTTAGGGGCTGCGGTCCCACACGAAGGGTCCCCACCTCAACGCGGTGTGTGGGTGTAACACTAGGGGTTAATCCCCGTAGTGGCCAAGAGGGGCCCAGAATACTGAAGACCGTGGCGCACTGTGGTATTGCCCAAATGATTTTAGATTTATATAATTGCCTATTTAGTGATATATCTGGTTAGGTCATTAATCAGACAAGTAGGTTTCAGCATGGTGGCTTGAAAATAGGTAAAACACACCAGGGAAGCACATGCTGCAATGTTCCGAAAATTGCCCCCTAATGGGACATGCAAATTAATCAGGAACATGCAAGAGGCAACATTTCCTCTCAAATATGGGACATTGCTACTTCTGTTGCTACTTCTGGCAATGAGGTGTTCTGCCCACCCAACAGAGACTCATCGAAGTCCCTACCAATTAACACGGTAACAGCATGCCGAAGTGAAGTCGTTCACATACCTACTTCCTCACCACCCTGTTCTGCACACCTCCCATCTGCTACAGCCGAGTGCAAGCGAACGGTGTCATTTGCACCACAGCCGAGTACACGCCTCCCCTTGCCTAGCCGAGTTCAGGCGAAGTCAAAGTCGTCAGGAGCGAGCCGGTGAGCCAGTTCCTGCGCGCTTAGTGATTTTGATATGCCTTGAAAGTCCGCTACAGCCGAGTGCAGGCGAAGTCAAAGTCGTCAGGGGCGAGGCGGGTTAGCCAGTTGCTGAGCGTGCTCTTGGCGTTGAGCGTATCAGACGCCGCCAGCTCGTACATGGAGCACAGGTTGAGCACCACTGTCTCGTCGACAGCTGTCAGCGGGCTCGCCTGCAATTGGTCCTCCAGCACCCGCACCGCCGTCGCGAGATCTCGGCCGTACATCAGGCAGAGGGCCTGATCGGGAACACAAAAGGCAAGGGGATGAAATGGTAGGTGGAACCATGTGAAGGGTAACTGCATGACGATACCACACTGATGTAACTTGGTTACAACACCAAACCGAATGTAACCTGTGAGACACCTTCTGCGCTGCCTGACTCACCTGGCTATCCCACCTTGTAACCTGATTACCACATTGCCTCACATCGCCTCACCTTGTTGTTGGCAGCAATGGAGTTGGTGGTATCCTCTATAGTAACCGCAGAGAAGAGCAAAGTGCCTTCCAAGTCAACCACATCAGCTGGCTACTCAACATGTAACCTGGTTACCACATCTCCTCACCTTGTTATTCGCAGCAATGGAGTTGGTGGGATCCTCTTTAGTAACCGCAGAGAACAGCTGCAGCGCTTGCCCATGCTCCTTGCGAGCAAAGTGCACCAGAGCTTTGTTCAGCCGCACCAGCCGCTTCATCTCGCCCAGATTTGCCGCCGTCACCCCCACACCCCCATCGCTCCCTCCTCCTGCTCGTCTTGCTCCTGCTCCTGCCCCTCCTGCTCCTGCTCCTGCTCCTGCTCCTGCTGTGTTACTCGCATCTCCTGTTGCCTCCCCTCCTCCCTCCCCCTCCCCCGCCCCCTCCCCACCTCCTCCCCCACTCCCTCCCTCACTCTCCATCTCCACCTCGCGATGAACCACCATCTTCTCCACCAATCCAAACGCAGTGCTGGCGCCCTCCACGTCCCCCAGCTGCAGCCGAACGAGGCCATACCGCGAGAGCAGGGCGGCGTTGCTTGGCTCGTAGCGCAGGAGCCGCTGCAGCCAGAGGAGCGCGGTGGGGTAGTCTCGCTGCGCCAGGTGGTGGGAGACCAGCGCGTGCCGCACTGCCTGCCGCCTGCGTGCCCAACACGCCACCAACGCAGCCTGCTGCGATGATGCTGCTGATGCTGCTGCTGGTGATGTGCTCTTAGTGCTGCTGCTGCTGCTGCTGTTGGGTAAGGTTGAGCTAGTGGGCACGTCAGCGGGCCCAGCATGAGAAGACACGCTTTCACCATCCTCTGGCGCCATCACATCTGCCATCCCTTCTCTCGTCACTGCGCTCGTGCTCTTGCTCGTGCTGCTGCTGCTGTTGCTGCTATCTGCAGGTGCTGCTCTCCCCTGTTTGCTCTTGCTGTCTCCTGCCATTTTTGCTTGAACCTCCTTCATCTGTCATTCATGCAGAAAGGCACAGACGAATTGAGTCACTCAGTGAAGCATTCTAGAAATATATGCAGGATGCAGAATACGATAAGCTAAAAGTCAGCTCACCGCACTGCACCCACCTTAGCTGTGCAGTACACCTGCAGAGCGCACAGTCGCTCCAGTGTGAGGGCCGGATTGCCCATGCGGTGGGGCAGCTCTGCTGCCAGCCAGCGCAGCGCGAAGGGCAGCATGGAGCCTGGAGAAACGAAGGGGGGGTGGAGGGAAGGAGGGGCAGGAATGACAGAGGGGAGGGATGGAGCCTGCAGTGGTGGGGGGAGGGGATGGGCGCAGATTAGAGGGATTGGGAAGGAGAACGGAGAGGCGGCACCTGCATTGCATTGTGAGGTGGGGCAGCATGGAGCTTGCAGTGCGAAGGAAGAGGCAGTGCGGGGAGGGATGGGAGCGAGGAGGGATGGGAGAGGGGAGAGAATGGGGAGAAGACATGGCATTTCCCAGTGTGGATCGTATCGGTAGCAAGCCCACCACATAGGCGAGTCGAGGATCCCCAGCAGCATGAGCTACTCTGTGCCTTGCAGCAAGCCCACCACATAGGCGAGTCGAGGATCCCCAGCAGCATGAGCTACTCTGTGCCTTGCAGCAAGCCCACCACATAGGCGAGTCCAGGATCCCCAGCAGCATGAGCTACTCTGTGCCTTGCAGCAAGCCCACCACATAGGTGCGTCGAGGATCCCCAGCAGCATGAGCTACTCTGTGCCTTGCAGCAAGCCCACCACATAGGCGAGTCCAGGATCCCCAGCAGCATGAGCTACTCTGTGCCTTGCAGCAAGCCCACCACATAGGCGAGTCGAGGATCCCCAGCAGCATGAGCTACTCTGTGCCTTGCTGCAAGCCCACCACATAGGATTCCGCCCACCCACCTTTCCTCTCAGGGTACATGCCCGGGTGCGCTTCATATCGGTACTGCAGCAAGTCGAGGTTGCCCAACAGTGTGAGCTCTTCGGCTGCCGCCCCATACATGCGCAGCTTCATCAGCGCCAGCACGTGGTAACCATGTAACCCGACTCATGTACCTACCTTTCCTCCCAGGGTACATGCCCGGGTGTGCCTCGTATCGGTACTGTGGCGAGTCGAGGTTCCCAAGGAGTGTGAGCTCCTCTGCTGCTGCCCCATACATGCGCAGCTTCATCAGCGCCAGCACGTGGTAACCGCGTAACGCCAGCTGCTGCGCCAGCCCCGCCAGCTTGTACCCCTCCACGACCTTGTCCACTATCGCCCGCCATGAGCCTTGCCGCTGGTGGTTGCAGCATGAAAAGTACAGGAAACATGAAACAGATGACACATGTGGTGCGGCAAGAGGAGAGTCAGTATGGGGCAGCCCTGCCAGCTTGTATCCCTCCACCATGAGCCCCACTATCGCCCTCCATGAGCCCTGCCTCCATGAGCCCTGCCTCTGTTGTTGAGGAGGAAAGGAGTTCCGCATGCATGCAATGGAAAACGGCAAGGCCCGGGAGCAAGTGGAGGGTGGGGATGTCATGCCATGTAACGCAGCATGAGGACCATCAGAGGGATCAAACACAACTGAGCTTCTTGTGCCGAAGGCCTTACAAATTGCAGCGAGCACAGGTTACAGCAATTACGGCTTGTTATAAAATACACCTTATACTAGCGAGCCCAGCTTACAGCGAGTACAGCAAGACCGTCGAGGGAGGTCTTGACATCGAGGCTGGACATGCGGCGAAAGCTGACCGGTGGGGATGAGCGCGCAGCAAACGCACTGCTGCTGCTGCTGCTACTGGTGCTGCTAGTGGTGCTAGTTGTGCTGCTGATGCTAGTGCCAGTGATGGTGGCGGTGTTGCTGCTGCTAGTAGTGGTGGTGGTAGTAGTAGTGTTGGCAGCAGAAGGAGCTCCTGATCCTGACATTAACGCCCCTACCTCTGCACCCACCCCTCCCCTTCCCCCCGCTGCTGCAATCCCCGCCCCCACAGCTGCTCCCCCGGTTGCCCCGCCTGCGGGCTTGGCAGTTCCAGGGGGACCTTGCGGGGGGGGTCTGTACCCGGGCGGGGGGTGAGTGGGGCGGGATAGTGGCGGGTGTGACAGTGGCGGGTGTGACAGTGGCGGGTGGGATAGAGGGTGGGGAAGCGATGGGGGAGGGTGAGAGGGCGGAGGGTGGGAGGGCAAGGAGCGAGACGGTGGGGAGTGCGGAGGAGGGGGTTGAAACGGTGGGTGTGATTGTAGCGGGTGTGAAACTGGGGGGTGTGACTGTGCGTGGGAGACGGGAGGGGCGGAGAGAGGGCCGCGCGCGGAGAGCGGGGAGTGCAGCGCAGGCCCAGGCGCTGGCGCTGGTCCGCGGAAGGGCGGATGGGCGGCAGCGGCGGGAGGCGGGGGGGTGGGGGATTTCCGCTGGTGCGCGTCGAGCGCGTGTGGGGCGTGCGGGGCGGAGGGGCGGAGCGGCGAGGAGTGCGAGTAAGACATCATGTGGGCGGAAAACCCGCTCGGGTGATGCGCACCCGGTCGCTGTATCGAATCATGCTTATAATGAGGATCCGACGCAACGTGCGGATCAGCTTTCGTGGGAGATCTGGGTCCATGCGAACCGCCTGAGGCCATTGGCGACGAGTGGTAACCAGCGCTGGCGACAGTTTGAACGCTAGTAGGCCCACTCTGAAGCCCAGGTAACCCGGAATTATCGAACCCTAATCCGCTTCCCGCGGACGCCGCCACCGGTGCCGCAAGCGGGGCAGCTACAGCCGCCGCTGCCGCAACTCCACCGCCGTCAACGGAGGATGCGGGAGGCGGAGAAAGCGGAGTCCCCGCCCCCTGCTCCATTTGCCCCGTATGGTCATTCCCGCTTCCCCCATCTGTCGCCTGCGCTTCCGCAGTTCCCCCCAACGCTTGCGCTTCCCCGCTTCCCCCCAGCGCCTGCACCTCCCCCCAGAAGTCCATCCCCGCATCCGCGCCCCCCCCGTTCTCCCCCTCCCCCCAAAACGAGTCGCTACTTTCCGCGGCAGACTTCCCGCTCGCCGCCAAATCCGCGTCTGACGAATGCGTAGCCTCCACGGCGCTCGCCGTGAGCTCTTTGGCCCCCTCCGCCTGCGCCGGTGCCGCCGCAGATGACGGCGCGTTCTGCGCTGAGAGGAAGCCGCTGGCTCCTGATTGGAAGTCCCCCCAGTCGCCCTCCATCTACGGATGGTTAGAATGAATCGATCGATGCTCAAGAACGAATAGAATAGAAGAGAAGGTATCGATGTTTGAGGCGCCTCAAAAATAGAAGGTATCGATGTTCAGTCGATGCTCAACAAACTATTCAAAAAGTCTCTTGAAATTAGATACAGCGAGAATGAACGGCGCTGAACAGCAACTACTTAGTGACCCTATGTCGGTGACCCAGAATGTACGAGATTTCATGGGGAGTGAATGTTCAAGGGAGGAAACGAGGTCTCAAACTGACACGAGATTCAACTCTCAGTTCAGTGGCTTGCGAAGGGCGCAAGTTACTGCTTTAACTTCGCAAACCAACATTCTGAGAGTTGTTCTCTTCGCGAGCTTGCCGACATACCCTTGTTCGATTACAGGGAAATCGCGAAAACGGAGACACTGATGGTTACACTTACGCGAAAACGTCCCATCGCCACTTGCAAGAGTGCCACAGGCAAACAGGCTGACACGATTTGGCGGGAACACAAGGCAAGGTGAGGGGAGGTAATCCTTGAATTTATCCGAATCCGCGCAACCAATCACCTTACAGAATGCCTTCCGCCATCGCTTCCGCGGTTGCTGCGGCGGGTCCCCGCGCTGCTTTCAACTGCGCGCATTTGCGCGTCGATTCAGGCTTTCAGAGCGCCGGGAAGCTAGGTCGCAGCAGCGGAATTGCAGCGTGCAGCAGCAGTGTCAGCGCGCGTTTACGGACGTGTCAAAGCAGCCTTAGCGGGCATACACAGAGGCACTCCGAGCGGCGATGCGTGATAGTTTCGGCAGCGGCCGATTCGACGGGCGTGGAGTGGGACGATCAGGGGCCGTCCGATGTGAATCCGACGGACCTGACTGATAGCGACGATGAGAGGAGGGAGGCGGGGTGGAGGGGAGGGAGGAGCGAGGAAGAGCGAGCGCAGAGCGACAGCCGACCTCCCTTCTCAAACCCCTGCACTCTGCCCGTTCCCCAATTTGAATCTGCCACTCTCCCGTCTGCCTTCTCTGCCTCCCCTCTCTCCCTTCTCAACCTAATTCCCCTTTCCTTCTACCCTGCCTGCCACGTGCAGCTCAACGATTGGCTCAGCCTGGGGCAGCACCGCGTGTGGAAGCGAATGACTGTCGGGTGGAGCAGGTGGGGGGATGGGAGAGTGAAGGGTAGAGGAGGGGAGGAACGGAGAGGGCGGGTAAGCGGGAGAAGTGAAGGGGTGCGGGAGAGAGCGGGTGCCTTGGGAGAGAATGACTAGTGGGTGGAGGAGCGGGGGGGGGGGAAGTGGGATAAGGGGAACAGGAAGTGGTGGATGAGGGATCAGAGCATTCCCAGATATACCACTTCTGATCAAGCCTGATCAGAGCCATTTTGAGGAATTTCTAAACCTGATCAAACTCCCGTCATGCTCAACTATTATCTCCCTTCGTGACAGCAATTTCCCGCTTTTCCCATGTGCCGATTTCTTGCTCACCGCATGTCCATGCGGCACCTTCTGTTTCACAACATGCCCAATGCGGCATATCCTCTTCCCCTTCCCCATTCCCCTCCCCTCCCCCCCCACCTTATGAGCTCGCCCAGGCGACACCGCATTGGACATCTGCTGTGGCAGCGGCGATCTCTCCTTGGTGCTGGCTAACCATTCCGGGATTTCCCTCCCCCACCTCCTCCCTCCCTCCCCACCCCTGCCTTTCCCATTCATTCAGAGCACGCCCAGGCGACACCGCGTTGGACATCTGCTGTGGCAGCGGCGATCTCTCCTTGGTGCTGGCTAACCATTCCGGGATTTCCCTCCCCCACCTCCTCCCTCCCTCCCCACCTCTGCCTTTCCCATTCATTCAGAGCACGCCCAGGCGACACCGCGTTGGACATCTGCTGTGGCAGCGGCGATCTCTCCTTGGTGCTCGCGGAGAAGGTGGGGCCCTCGGGGAGCGTGGTGGGGCTCGACTTTGCCGCCCAGCAGCTCGTTGTTGCCGCCCAGAAGCAGCAGGAGAGCTACTCCGCTCGCCGAGTGGACATGAGGTGGGTGGTGTGGGGGGGAAGGGGGGGAGAGAAAGGGAATATGTGTCATGCGCCATTGTAACGAGTTGACTTTCCTGTCAACTCAAAAGTTGCCGCTCAGAAGCAGCAAGAGAGCTACTCTGCTTGCCGAGTGGACGTGAGGTGGGTGAGTAGGGTGGGCAGGGAAGAGGGTGAGGGTATGGGAGGGAGGTGCGTTGCTCCAAAGCTGACCATGGGGTACGGGGGCTAAAGGTGACGTGACACCAGCAACAACAACCAACCCCCATGCCTCCCCCCTCCGTTTCCTTGCAGGTGGGTGCAGGGCGAAGCTTCAATGCAGCTTCTTTTGACGCAGTGACCATGGGGTACGAGGTGAGGAGCGTCACCATCACCAGCACCGTGCTCTCCCGTTTCCCTCCTCTTCCCCCCCCCACCACCCCACGCCAGGTGGGTAGAGGGCGACGCCTTAGCCCTTCCGTTTGATGCAGCCACCTTTGACGCCATCACGATGGGGTACGGGCTGAGGAACGTCACCAGCATTCCACGCGCCCTTCAGGAGATTCACCGCGTGCTCAAGGCTGGTGAGACCTGGGGTGGGGAGGTGGAGAGGGATAGTGGAGAGGAGTGGATGGATGGGTTGGTGGAGGGATGGCTGAGTGAAGCACATTCCACGTTCCCTTCAGGAGATTCACCGCGTGCTCAAGGCTGGTGAGAGGGTTGGGAGAGAGGGTTGAAGGGGGCAGGGGAGAGGAGTGGATGGATGGGTGGTGTAGATGTGCGCCTGGAGATCTGCCATGTGCTCACGGCTGGCAGGTGAGGGCCAGGAAGAAAGGGGGTAAAGGGAGAGGAGTGGATGGGTGGGTGGGTGGATGGCTGGGCGGAGTGATGGCTGGGAGTGCACGAGTGCACTTGTGAGTGGTGAATCAGGAGGTTGCTCGCGGGCTCAAGGCTGGTGGGGGGTGGGAGAGTGAGGGATGGATGGTGGGGTGGATTTCTCAGGTTGAAGAGATTGGGATAGAGGGCTTGGGTGGACTGCTGCGCTTCGAAGGGCATTTTGGTTGAACCATGGCGCCTCACGTGCGTCTCTTTGGGCTATCAGAGGTTCCGTATCTCCCTCTTTTTCCCCACCTGCAGGTAGCTCTGCAGCGATTCTCGACTTCAACCACTCAGAGGACCCTCTCGTGGCCGCATTCCAGGTCAGCATTATCCCATTCCAGGTCAGCAAGGGTGCATTCAAGGGCAGCAGCAGAGTGATGATGAGGCATGACTAACAGTCATGTATATCACATTTCCCGTTAGTTTGCTTAGTAACCAGCTGGGTTGATGCCCTTCCCCTCCCCCAATCCTTCCTCTTCTCCTCTGCATGCCCCATCCTGCACAGCACATTGTGTTGGTTCGACTCATCTCAAACCCCCATCCCCCTCTTCTCCTTTGCCATTTCCTCTTCCCCTTTCCCCTACGGAAGTTTGCTCTGCAGAACGCAGTGGTGCGAATAACACTCTCAGAAGCTGTCACACACCATACCCTCCTCCCCCTTTCCTCCCCACTCCCTCCCCCCCTCCCCACCCCCACATGCAGGAGTTTACGCTGCAGAACGCGGTGGTGCCGGTGGCGCGTCTGTTTGGGCTGTCAGAGGAGTACGAGTACCTGCTGCCCTCCATCCGCCGCTTCCCCACAGGTAGCACCTGCCCCACATGGTGCCTGCCCACAGGTGATGCCTTCTTACAGGTGATACATGCTCAGAGGTGATACCTCCCCCAGGTGCTGCTGTCTGTTTGGGCTGTCAGAGGAGTATGAGTACCTGCTGCCCTCCATCCACCGCTTCCCCACAGGTGACACCTCCCCACTCCACAGCTGGTAGACAGTTTGGCCTCACAACAGCCAAGTCTTACCCATTCTCCATAGCTCATGTGTTAGCCCATAACCTGTTATAATGTGCGTGCTTGTGTGTGTGTGGCGGGGTAGCAGCAGGAACAGCTTCCAATGGCAGCTGGATTATCTATTTCAGTGCATGACTCATTCCCTGTGTTCTCCCCTAAGAGATGTAAGTGCGCTTGGCTGTGCATGGTTGTGTGTGTGGCAGGGCGGCAGCAGGAGCAGCTGGCAAAGGATGCTGGATTCTCCAAGGCGGTGTATTATGAGATTGGAGGGGGGCTCATGGGTGTGCTTGTGCTGCAGAAATGATCATAGCGAATCAACACAACCCTGTCCCTGTTACCGTGTGTTCATTGTCAGGATATGCATGTCTTTGCACAGACTTTGCCTGACGATAATAAAGCATTACCGTATAAGAAAAATTGCAACGTCCATAGAATAGTCTTCATTGAAAACAGCCATTCTCAGCTGGCGGTACCCATCCCTTTATTGTGTCATCGCACTGCATGCGGCTATAGTCACACTCCTAGCTCCGATTTCCCCTGCCGATAAAATCCGCAGCCAATCTTCCCGTGGGCGATACCGCCTCTTATTCGCCATGCGACCAGTCCTGCGACTCTCAGCGATCCGCCCGAAGGGCCGTCACAATCGCAGGGGTAGGAGGTTCACGGCAAGGGATGATGGTCGGATCCTGGGCCGGAGTGGATTGGATCGTTGTCGAGCCACTTATTGTGTGTGCGATGTGCCGGGAGGGTAACCGAATGTGAGCCCTACGCAGTGCCGTCCGCTTTATTCGTCTTCGAGTCAGAGTGGGGGCTGAAGCTGAGCTAGTGCAGAGCATCCTCGATGTAGGAGGATTCGCTGCAAGGCAGAAGCCAGCTGAAGCCCGGCGCTTATTGGTGGACTCAGAAGACCGGGGGGGAGGGGGGAGGCGCAGAGAGGATACTCCTCTCGTCCCTAGCGCTGCTATCGGACAGGTGGCGCGCTGTTATTGGAGGATGCTGCTGGATTGCGAGAATCGGAGCCGCATCCTCGCTTATTGGTAGCGCCCACGCTTATTCTCGTCCGGCGGTTGTTGGACGGATTTTTGCCGCATCTCGCTGCGGGCAGTAACTGGTTACGCGGGGCCGTCCGCGTGGCCTGTCGCCATTCGCCGCGCTTTATTCGTCTTCGAGTCAGAGTGGGGTCTGAAGCTGCAGCTACTACAGCACATCCTCGATGCAGGAGGACTCGCTGTAAGCCAGAAGCCAGCCCGGCGCTTATTGGTGGACTCAGAAGACCGGGAAGGAGGGTGGAGCCGCAGAGAGCATGCTCCTCTCGTCCCCAGCGCTGCTATCGGACAGGTGGCCCGCTGGTATTGGAGGATGCTGTCGGATTGCGAGAATCGGAGCCGCATCCTCGCTTATTGGTAGCGCCCACGCTTACTCTCGTCCGGCGGTTGTTGGACGGGTTATTGCCGCAGCGCGCTGCGGGTAGTCACTCGCTGAAGCAGCGTGGTACCGTTTGGAAGCGCCGCTTCTGCTTCGGTGTGCGATACAGGCGTAGGTCGCGTATGTTGTTGACCCCCTCTCCTAGCATGCTGAGTGCTGCTTGCACTCTGAGTCGCGCTGGATTGCGCAACAATGCTTCCGAGAGAATTGGCAGTGGAAGAACCCGAAAGAAACAGAAGTGGACGCCTAGGTCACTGCCGCAGCGAGTACGAGCCAGTCGCTTCGTTCCAGCGATGAGCCCCGCAAAGGATTCAGCATTTTAATCGCACACATTGCACTAGCGAGATGAGACGCTCAGGCTCTGGGCGTTTCAGAAATCTGAAGGGAATCTGGTTACTTATGGAGCTCCAGTGAATAGAGCTTGTGGATTGGAGACAACTACGAGCTATTTATCTGATGCTAGTGGCATTCATCACTTTGGGCGTTTTGAGAATCAAGATTGCTTGCGCATGTGGGGGGCGCGTCGCGCATAGTTGTCTGGGTTGGGTGTGGTGTGGAATGAGCTGGATGGTCGCAATCAGGGGATGATCTGGGCCGTCCAAACGTGAGAGTGAGGGAACAGCAGGCTGCAAGTGATGGTTGCCGGGAGGAGGTTTCACATGCGACGCGGCAGGTGTGGGTTGCGCCAGGTTGTCTCGACTCGCCCTTACTTTCAACACAGCCTGCTGCGACTCATCACATCACTCATCAGGTGGAGGTTGCTCAAGTCGAATGTAGGTCACGGCAGATTTCGACTCGGAGCACATTGACGGGGTAGTCCAGTTACCCGATTCAACACGGTTTGGGGGTCTTTCACTTCGCATAACGAATCAGAACACTGAGCTTGCCCTCTCGCAAGAATAAATTCGCGAGCTGGGCGAAAAGTACATTCTTGAAGCACAACACCGTTGACGTCGCTTGGAGGTTGCGGCCTGGTTTGCGAATTCCACGCAGTCTCGCCAGTGTGATTCGACTGTTCTTGTAACACATACTTCGCAAAAAGCATCCATCACACAGACATCAGCTCGTTGCGCTTCACGCTCGTTTTTCTCACACTCACACGTGGCGGACTCCGACTCCATTCCTTTGTATATCGCGTCGCTCATACTCTGCATTTCAAGCACGCGTCGCATTCAATGCACGCACACATTCGAAACCCAAATTGAGCAAATTGTCATCTGGAGCGCGTTCGATGGCCACGACCATGAAATCTCCCCTTCTCTTGCCCCACCAAACTCTGTTCACCGAACCCCCCAATTATGCACAGAGCGCCCCTTGCTGACGCTGGTCCAGCAAGCAGACAAGGGTGCAAAACTCGCAATAAATAGCGACGCCCAGCGCCTTACCCAAATGGGTGCGGAATTTTAGCATCTCGTGAGTTACTCATAGCGTTCGCGTCACATGCTTGTTGAAACCTATGGTCGATCTGGCGAATAGCTGCAGAAGCAGCTCTTGGAGCAACAGAACATCCGCGCAGAACATCAGCTTCAGCAAGCCCGTCGCTTACGGCCTCCCCAGTAACGCCGCAACAAAGAATGCGCACCCGCACGAATTTCCAATCAAACCCTTCCCGACAGATAGAAGAATGTCGACGTCATTAATTCGTTCGGCGCGATGCACGGCGGCTGAGATTCTCTCCATGTCCTCGCAGATCATCCACGCGCTCAGCTCGCTCCTCTTGCTCTTTCGCGCCCTCGTCGCCCTCGCCGCCTGCAGACTCGCCTTGACGTTTCTCTTGCCGCCGCTCCGCGTCGTACAGAGAATCGTACGATTCGTGTGCCTCGTCGAGACCTGGCTCTCGGCCATTGTACGCGATATTGAGTTCTACGGTAAGGCTCGGGATCTGGAGCACAGGGATGAGTACACGGAGAATGCGGCTTACACATGGAGTTGCGAGGGCGGTGAGCAAGTGGGCTGCGATGAGTGGGCGCCATGGGATCAACTCAGACTGTCTTCGTCATCGCTAGGCGTTAAAACCTCACCGGGTAGGTTATGGGACGGGGAGAACATGCGGCGATGGGTGGAGGAGGCCAGGGCTGTTGCGAAGCTCGCCACAGCAGCAGGCGAAGAGGACATTGTATTAAGAAGAGGAGGCGAAGGGCGGAGCAGGACTATCGCAGCGGGTACGTCTGGCGAGCTGCACTCGCAAGAAAACGACGCCCTGCAACACGAGCTCCAGCAGGCGCGAGCGACGTGCGACGCTTTGCGACAAGAGCTCGAGCAAGAGTGGGTGCTGAACGACAGTTTGCGACGGGAGCTGGAGCAGGAGCGGGCGGCAGCGGACAGCGCTGCGATGGCGAGCATGGAGTCGATCCGACGGTTGCAAGACGACAAAGCTGCCGACCAGTTAGCGGCCCGGCAGAGAGAGAGAATCCTGGTCGAGAAAGCGCGGTACGAGGAGGAGGAGGTGGAGGGTTTAAGGGCCGAGGTGGAGAGACAAGGGGGGGAGATTCTTCTGCTGCGCGAACAGGCTGCGTTCGCCGGTTTTCGTTACGTTACCAATGATACGGATCACGGGTATGCAGGAACGGAAGGTGACATAGGTGATCCAGGAGGAAGAGAGGACGAGGAGAGGTTGGGTAGATCGGAGGAAGAGGAGGGGTCAGAGAGAGGAGCGCGCATTCACAACATCGATGAGGACCAGGGGAGTAACTGGGGTGGTGGCGTGGGTAGCGTCGGTGACATACGTGGCTTGAGCAGCTGGAGTGGCTTGAGTGGCATGGGTGGTTTGGGGGCCGTGATGGAGAGTGATGGAGCGCAGGGGTGGAGCAAGAAGAGAGCGCTGCCGGATTCAAAGGAGCTGGAAAGCGGATTGGAATGGGGAGAGTTCTCAGAAACAACCGCTCCAACAGCCCGACGAAGGATTGACCCGCTGTCCCTAGCCCAACAGGAAGTGGGTGCATTCTCTGCAGCAGCAGTGCTGGAAGCTCCTCTAGCAGCAGCAGTGTCTGAATCTCCCCTGGCAGCGGCAGTGCTTGAAGCTCCAGTGGCGGTGGCGGGTGACGCTGCTTCTTTGTCATACGCCCTTGGTGATTTCCTCAGGCCCTTCCTCCCTGCCGCTAAGGCCGCTGACGCTGGGTTGCTTTCTCCTATGCTCCGTGCACCGCTGCTTGAACCTGCTGCTGCTGGCATGGCTATTGGTTCTGAAGCTGCTGCTGGTGCCTCTTGTGCTGGTTGGGCTGATGGTGATGCTGTGCAGACTGGGAGCTTAGGATGTGTAGATAAGGTGGCAGGTGGATTCCTAGCGAGTTTGGATGCAGTAGAAGGATAAGATGGTTCGTCCTCTCAACGGTCATTAAAGCTCGCGTCTCCAATTTCCAAGCGTTTAATACTTGGTTGGGTTTGCAGGGATGGGATTGGGTGACGAACAACGAAATTTGTGACGAGAATGTGAAACAAATAAAGCGAACTCCAAAACAGCCGAGGCCAAGACAAACCAAGGTGGTCAGGTTTGGAATGTGGACGAGCCTAAGGGGACAGGGTTCGCCCAGATCAAGCCCTGAACGACCCACCTCGACGACTACAGCATGTCGCACGAAAACAAAACTGAAGTGTCTCAAACAGAGTGCAAACTCAACCAATTCTAGGGTCCCGTCACTGAGCACCTTCCCAACCGCCACAGAAACAAGGTATGCATTCGAGAGCACGCTATTATTAGGGACGGGCAGAGATAGGTTAGGGATAGGCGAGGTAAGAGTAAGGATGGGCGGAATGAGGGGCGAAAGAGCGGAATGCGATAAGTAATTGCGATATGAGAGCGTCAAGTGCGGAACGAAAATATAAAGGGCGAAATGAGATGACGACGGCGGAACGCGAGTCAGAGAGGCGGAATGGTCCCGCATGACGGGCGGAAATATGTGTATACGGGTTGAATGGGAAGAAAAAGGGAGGAAAGGGAGGATGAAGGGCGGAATGACAATAGGGAGCGCGAAACCGTCGTAGCAACGGCGGAATGAGAGTAGGAACGGCGGAATGAGAAAAGGGACGGCGAAAAAAGAGAAGGGCTTAGTGGAATGAGAGTAGGACCGGTGTAACTAGAGGGTGAACGGCAGAAAAAGACCTTGAACGGCTAGAACCAGTAGATGAACGGCGAAATGAGATGATGAATGGCGGATTATAGTAGGGATGTGCGGAAGGAGTGGATGAATGGCGGCATGGGAGAAGGGATGTGCAGTGTGAACTCGGAATGACGGGCGGAAAGGCGATAGAGGGCGGAATGACGGGCGGAAAGGCGATAGAGGGCGGAATGACGGGCGGAAAGGCGATAGAGGGCGGAATGACGGGCGGAAAGGCGATAGAGGGCGGAATGACGGGCGGAAAGGCGATAGAGGGCGGAATGACGGGCGGAAACGCGATAGAGGGCGGAATGACGGGCGGAAAGGCGATAGAGGGCGGAATGACGGGCGGAAAGGCGATAGAGGGCGGAATGACGGGCGGAAAGGCGATAGAGGGCGGAATGACGGGCGGAAAGGCGATAGAGGGCGGAATGGGAGGGGGAGATGGTGGAAGAGGGCGGAATGACGGGTGAAATGGCGTCATAGTGCGGAATGGGAAGCGGAGTGGCGAGAGAGGGAGGTTTTGCTGGGCTGAAAGGCAGCCCTTGGAAGTAGGCGAGTCGGGATGACATGCGAGGGCAGAAAGGGAGGGGGAAAGGCGGTAGCGGGCGGAATGGGAGGCGGCATGGGAGGCGGACAGGCGGTAGAGGGCGGAATGGGGGGGTGGAATGGCGATAGAGGGCGGAATGGGAGGGGGAAAGGCGGTATAGACCAGAATGAGATGCAAAATGGGGGGTCCGGGAGGAATGAGATGGCTTTACATGTAAGGTTGGGCGAGGCGGAAAGGCATACTGAAATCGAGAACGAAAACCACGTTACGACAGAATGGGAGGCGGAAAGGCGGTAGATGGCGGAATGGGAGGAGGTTTTGTGAGGCGGCGCGAGAGGGGTATAGGGTAGGAGAAGACCACGGAACGAGCTGTTGTCCAATAACGGGGACGGACGTTGCGCTCATGTGGGAAGAGATATATTGCTGTAAGGGGAAAGGAGGAGTGGTGAGTGGGGGAATGGAGGTGGTGCTATAGGGGGAATGGAGGTGAGGAAAGGAACGGAGGTGAGGTGAGAGGGGGGAGGGTTGTAAGGTCGGGGGGGAAAAGGAGGTGAGGTCAGAGGGGGGAGGGATGTCAGGACGGGGGGGGGGAGGGAGGTTATGCTATAGGGGGAAGGGAGGTGAGTTCAGTGGGGGAAGGGAGGTGAGGTCAGATGGGGAAGGGAGGTGAGGTCAGATGGGGAATGGAGGTAAGGTCAGAGGGGGAAGGGAGGTTATGCCATAAGGGGGAGGGAGGGTGGTTCCGTGGGGGAAGGGAGGTGATGTCAGAGGGGGGAGGGCTGTAAGGTCAGGGGGGGAAGGGACGTGAGGTCAGATGGGAAAGGGAGGTGGGGTCAGAGGGGGGATGGAGGTAACGTCAGAGGGGGGAGGGATGTGAGATCAGAGGGGGGAGGGATGTGAGGTCAGAGGCAGGAGGTAGGTAAGGTCAGAGGTGGGAGGGAGGCAAGGTCAGATTGGGGAGTGATGTGAGGCCAGAGGGGGGAATGGAAGGTGAGGGCAGAGGGTGGAGGGAGGTGAGGTCAGATGGGGGAGGGAGGTATGGTCAGTGGGTGGAGGGAGGTAAGGACAGAGGGGGGAAGGAGGTAAGGTCAGAGGGGGGAGGGAGGTAAGGTCAGAGGGGGGAGGGAGGTGAGGTCAGTGGGGGGAAGGAGGTAAGGTCAGATGGGGGAGGGAGGTAAGGTCAGAGGGGGGAGGGAGGTGAGGTCAGTGGGGGGAAGGAGGTGAGGTCAGAGGGGGGAGGGAGGTAAGGTCAGAGGGGGGAGGGAGGTGAGGTCAGTGGGGGGAAGGAGGTGAGGTCAGAGGGGGGAGGGAGGTAAGGTCAGAGGGGGGAGGGAGGTAAGTTCAGAGGGGGGAAGGAGGTAAGGTCAGAGGGGGGAGGGAGGTGAGGACAGAGGGGGGAGGGAGGTGAGGTCAGTGGGGGGAAGGGAGGTAAGGTCAGATGGGGGAGGGAGGTGAGGTCAGAGGGGGGAGGGAGGTATACGTCAGTGTAGGGAAGGAGGTAAGGACAGATGGTGTAGGGAGGTAAAGTCAGATGGGGGAGGGAGGTAAGGTCAGTGGGGGAGGGAGGTAAGGTCAGTGGGGGGAAGGAGGTTAGGTCAGATGGGGGAGGGAGGTAAGGTCAGTGGGGGAGGGAGGTAAGGTCAGTGGGGGGAAGGAGGTTAGGTCAGATGGGGGAGGGAGGTAAGGTAGGATGGGGGAGGGTCGTAAGGTCAGATGGGGGAGGGAGGAGAGGTCAGATGGGGGAGGGAGGTAAGGTCAGTGGGGGGAAGGAGGTAAGGTCAGATGGGGGAGGGAGGTAAGGTCGAATGGGGGAGGGAGGTAAGGTCAGTGGGGGGAAGGAGGTTAGGTCAGATGGGGGAGGGAGGTAAGGTCAGATGGGGGAGGGAGGTGAGGTCGAATGGGGGAAGGAGGTTAGGTCAGTTGGGGGAGGGAGGTAAGGTAGGATGGGGGAGGGAGGTGAGGCCAGATGGGGGAGGGAGGTAAGGTCAGTGGGGGGAAGGAGGTAAGGTCAGATGGGGGAGGGAGGTAAGGTCAGCGCGGGGAAGGAGGTTAGGTCAGTACGGGGGAGGGAGGTAAAGCAGGATGGGGGAGGGAGGTAAGGTCAGATGGGGGAGGGAGGTAAGGTCAGATGGGGGAGGGAGGTAAGGTCAGTGGGGGGAGAGAGGTAAGGTCAGATGGGGGAGAGAGGTTAGGTCAGATGGGGGAGGGAGGTGAGGTCAGATGGGGGAGGGAGGTAAGGTCAGTGGGGGGAAGGAGGTTAGGTCAGATGGGGGAGGGAGGTAAGGTAGGATGGGGGAGGGTCGTAAGGTCAGATGGGGGAGGGAGGAGAGGTCAGATGGGGGAGGGAGGTAAGGTCAGTGGGGGGAGAGAGGTAAGGTCAGTAGGACCTTACCCCCGTCCCCCAATCTCCCATCCCGCCATCCTCTTCGATCACCTCCCTTCCCCGCTCTCTTCCCAACATAACGCCCAGTCATACCTACCTCTGCCCCGTCCTATGTCCTCGTCTCCAGGTCCAAGGAAGATGTATCGGTGGGATTCTCGACGGCGTCGTCGGATCCGGCTGGGGTTCAGGATGGGAGTTGAAGGAGAGGAGGATGACGAGGAGGGTATGGAGGGACAGGCGGGATCAACCTCTTCCGTCCCATCCCGAACCGCAAGGAACAACAATGGTGTACCTGGTCGCTCGGTAGTTGCCAGCAGTTGGCGGCCCGTTGAAAGGGTGACCCGACGTAGGGTTGTACAGCCAACTGGGTTGCCGCCACAGCTTTTTTATCCTAAGGAACGTTGGTCCCTGTCTGAGTTTGCCATCGAATGTCCAAAGCAAAGCTCTGTGCTTGAACAGTGGGCCATAAACGAGCTCGGTCTGGGGCAGGAAAGTGGTGATACGGACGAGAGGGTTACTGTTGAGAGTGTCCTGCATATCTGTCTTGGAAAGAACACGCTGGAGGATGCAGATGGGCAACCAATAGTAGCAAAAAACCACCGTTTCCGTTGCTACGTCGAGTACTCCAAACTGTTAGGAGACCACCCGTTTGCACACGTTACATTGCCATGGCTTGTGTACGTAGTCATAGGGTCACTTTACCCAGAGCTTTCAGATGAAGGTTACGTGGGGTGTAGCCAGGCAGATGTAGACTGGTTCACGTCTTGGACAATCCCTAGTGAGATTGACTTCACCATGCGCAGCCCCCCGGTGGGCGCGGATGTAGCGAACATGGTCGAGACACAAGAGTCGCGTGTTGTGTGAATATGCATGTTGTAATCCTTGTGTGAGTAAATGCTAGCCATCACGTTTGCTAGTGTGTATGCCACTAAATTGTAGCAAAGTTTGCTCTTCGAAGGAGCAAAGAACATGTATCACTACATCATTACACCTAAACCAGTCAACCCATGCTTGATGTGATGCAGGGTACCACCATGGGGACACTTAGACATACGCAGCTCTCTGCAATTCTCTCCCCCTTGATAAGTAGCGCCGTGCGTCGCACTCTCCCCAAACATGTTTACTGTAGCAGCACGAAGCCACATGACAAAGTTGGTTCCACGCGTAATTAAAACTAGCTTAGCAACTGTTTTGCGTGGTTGTAACACTATAACCGTACATGGGTCCGTATTTCGCCAGCGCCCTCTCTCCTACCACACTTTCACCAACGCCGTTCTCTGCTCCCTCTGCTCAGTTGCCGCCAACGCTGCGAGAGGTGATGGCGGGGGGAAAGGGGGGAGATGGCGAAGGGGGAGGTGGGGTCAAAGAGTAGAGTTGGTCATAAGGAGTCCGGGAGGTGAGTATAGAGGGGGCTTGCTGCCGATGGGTCAGACATGAAAGGGTTGGTGGGTCAATTTGGAGGGGGGGGCGGGGTGCTGCGTGAGGGCAAAGGGGGTTCTGGCAGGGAAGAAATATGTGGTGGCATAGGGGAAAGTATCGTGAGGTCAGATGGGGAAAGGAGGAGAGGTCAAAGGGGGAAAGACGATGGGAAAGAGAAAGGGCGAGATGTTAGCAAAGCGGAAAGGAGGAGAGATCAGAGGGAGAAAGGGGGAGAGAGCAAACGGGGAAGATAGGTGCGTAGGGGGATGAGGTGGCATGGGGGGACGGCATAGGAGATGGGTTTAGGGGAAAGGGAGGTGCTGAGATGAGGGGAAAGAGAGCACATGGCATGCGGTGCAGAGGGGAGGAGACGAATCGGGGGAAAGGGTGGAGATGGAAAGGACAGAGATGGAAAGGGGAGAATGGAATTTCTGGCAGATGGTGGAAGGGGTGTGAAGGCATGGATGAAGGGTTCACACTGCACAGCAAATAGGATGAATTGAAAGAGGGGGAATGGAGGACAGGCCAGAGAGGGGAGGGAGGAGAGTTCAGCGGGGATGTGTGGTGAGTACAGCGTGGGGAGGGGAGGTGAGTTCATCGGGGGAGGGAAAAGGAGGTGAGGTCAGAGGAGGGAAAGTAGGGTGGTTCTACATATGGAGGGGAGGTGAGATCGGATAGAAAATGAATGTGAGGGAAAGGAGGGGATGAATGTGAGGGCAGAGGGAATGAATGTGAGGGAACGGAGGGAATGAATGTGAGGGAAGGTAGGCAACGAATGGCACGGCAGAGGGAATGAATGTGATGTAAGGAGGGAACGAAGGTGAGGACAGAGGGAATGAATGGGCGGGAAGGGAGGCAACGAATGGCACGGCAGAGGGAATGAATGTGATGTAAGGAGGGAACGAAGGTGAGGACAGAGGGAATGAATGGGCGGGAAGGGAAGGGAGGCAACGAATGGCACGGCAGAGGGAATGAATGTGATGTAAGAAGGGAACGAAGGTGAGGACAGAGGGAATGAATGGGCGGGAAGGGAGGGAATGAATGGGAGGGCAGAGGGTATGAATGTGAGGGAAGGGAGGGAGTGAATGTGAGGGCTGAGGGAATGGAACTGAGGGCGGAGGGAATGAATGATGTGGCAGAGGGAATGAATGTGATTGAAGGGAGTGAAAGAATGCGAGGGCAGAGAGTATGAATGTGAGGGAAGGGTTTGAAAGAATGTGAGGGCAGAGGGACTGAATGAGAGGGCATAGAGGGAATGAATGTGATGTAAGAAGGGAACGAAGGTGAGGACAGAGGGAATGAATGGGCGGGAAGGGAGGGAATGAATGGGAGGGCAGAGGGTATGAATGTGAGGGAAGGGAGGGAATGAATGGCACGGGAAGGGAAGGGAGGCAACGAATGGCACGGCAGAGGGAATGAATGTGATGTAAGAAGGGAACGAAGGTGAGGACAGAGGGAATGAATGGGCGGGAAGGGAGGGAATGAATGGGAGGGCAGAGGGTATGAATGTGAGGGAAGGGAGGGAATGAATGTGAGGGCTGAGGGAATGGAACTGAGGGCGGAGGGAATGAATGATGTGGCAGAGGGAATGAATGTGATTGAAGGGAGTGAAAGAATGCGAGGGCAGAGAGTATGAATGTGAGGGAAGGGTTTGAAAGAATGTGAGGGCAGAGGGACTGAATGAGAGGGCATAGAGGGAATGAATGGGTGGGACTTACTATTGGACACCATGCAGGCTCGGTGATCCCCGAGTGAATTTAGGGTCCAAGGTCATGCGTGAAGTCCATAAATCTGTAGTTGGAAAAGAAACGTTCTCAGAGCGATAAAAGAACTAGAGGTTAGCTTTGAACAATAGTAGTGACATGCCAACAGCATGCCGTAGGTTCATACCGCGAGGGGATTTTGCGTTGCCTTTTGCATTGAGCCCACTCATCTCGTACATTCACTTCATGCTTGCGGTGGGTGGGACGTGACGCCTGAATTGGGGCAGGTATGATCACATAGCACAACGATCAGCAAACACCTTACCAAACAAAATGACATATATATGCAACCATATGAACCAAAACAGAACCGTACCGACTACACGCCCCAACACTGACCAAGCGGTAGCGTCCGCCTAACTCGGGAGGGGCGCGCGTTGCTGCGGGTACGACGTCGTGTACGTGCCCCCGTAATGGAATCATTATTGCTTGCAGGGCTCGTGAACACGAATGCATCGGATGTGGGGGTCAGCGGAGAAAATGGCGTGCGTGCCGGAGCGCAACTGCCGGCGCGGGGTGGCGTCGAGGGAAGTCGAATGGGAGTGGAGCTAATATGAGGCGCCTCGTTCTCATCTCCTTCGGATACTCCCAACCTCACTACAGCCTCCTCTGCCATCTCGGGGGCCCCCTCAACTTCTACCACGTCCTCTTCGCCCTCCCCCACCCCGTCATCAGCCTCGTCCTCCACCTCCTCCTCCCCATTCACGTCCCCTTCACCTTGCTCCTCGGATCCTATGCTCCCTGCTTTGCCCCCACACGCCCTGATCTTTCCCCATCGCTCCAAGACCTCATCCACCCAACGCCAATCCATCGGACCAAGCACCCGATCTTTCGTCCCACGCCGCACTCGTGTTACCTTGCGTACGCGTGTCCGCCACTCCCTAACAACCCTCTCCACCGCGTGATTCCAGTGCAGCACACTCAACGCCACCCGAGCCGGCATACTGCCAAGGAACGCTATACGTTTCGGCGCGTACTTCGTGATCAACGAGTGAAATGACTCGTTCATCCAGTTTGATGCACCTAACACGTATGCTGCCATGGGACCTGGCCCACAATGGACGGACAACCACTCTTTGAACGCCTTGTGTGTCGCTGAACCCGGTTCATACAGCGCACTTTCCTCCCCCCAACCTTCCCTAACACAACGTGGGACCACACCATCACGCTGACAACCAGCGTGTATGCCCGCCCAATGGTCTCCGCACCCCCCAATCTCATCAGACACTTCTTGGGGAGTCATTGGATGACCTGCTTCTGCCTTTGTTGCAGCGCGCATCATGCAATGGTGGAAATGAATACAGAAGCGCTGACCAACAGTCACATCGGCCACTTCACCCTCCGTGTCCTCACTGCTACACCCCTCTTGAGCACATTTCCGCTTCCCAGTTTTCCTTTCCTGCCACCTTGGGGTACGACGTGAAGCGGCATTTTCCAACGGTCCAGGCTCCCCCGCCACGCCTTTCTCCCCCAACACTACTGGCTCCCCCGCCACTCCAGGCTCCCTCGCCACTCTAGGCTCCCCCTCTACTCCAGGCTCCTCCGATGAACCACACTCCCTAGTCTCTAGGGCCTCCCCCCCCACTCCAGGCTCGACCCCCACTCCATGCACCCCCCCCACTCCAGGCTCCTTCGCCACTCCAGGATCCCACGCCACTCCAGGCTCGACCCCCACTCCAGGCACCCCCCCCACTCCAGGCTCCTCCGCCACTCCAGGCTCCCTCGCCACTCTAGGCTCCCCCTCCACTCCAGGCTCCTCCGCCACTCCAGGCTCCCCCGCCACTCCAGGTCCCTCCGCCACTCCAGGCTCCCCCGCCAATCCAGCCTCCTCTGCCACTCCAGGCTGCCCCGCCACTCCAGGCTCCCCCGCCACTCCAAGCTCCTCCGCCACTCCAAGCTCCTCCGCCACTCCAGGCTCCTCTGATGATTCAGGCACCCCCGACACTCCAGGCTCCGCCGCCACTCCAGGCTTTCCCGCCACTACAGGCTCCCCCGCCTGCCGATCTCGCCCCATCTCTGGATCGCCTGACTCCACTTCGCCTGAATGTGTTCAAGAAAATGTGCAACACATTAGAGACAAAGTATTCATTCATCTGCGAAATGGAATTTGCAACTGTTGGAATGCAAACTCACCACGTGTCATCATCTCGATGTCCTTTAGGCTGAACATAGACTCCGCCGACTCTCTGATGAAATCGTGGGTGATGTCGTCCCGGGCGGCATGCGTGGGATGCGGATCAAAATCAAATGGTGTATCAACGTCGCCCCACTTGATCCCCAGAATCCGAGAGACCTCATCTGCTTCCCCACCCAAAGCACCGACATCATGGGGTGTTGAACCGACGTCACCGTTCTCTCCCCCCCCTCCACTATGCTCATGTTGCACTTCCATCCCCTCCTCTTGCTCCAAGCCCCTTCGTCGTTTGGCCGGTGGTTCAACCGGCTTCGCCCGGACCTTCAACACTTTCCTCATCTCCAAGAATGCCCATTTCTCAGCAGCCTTTGCCGATGCATCAAACTGAATCGTCCCCAATTTCGCACACACATGGCTGATCAGTGTTTTTTTAGCGGACCGCGAACTCACACCTTTCCCCACACCTCCCTTTAGCGTCAACCACTCCCACAACTCCTTCTGTGTGACCGACCACAACTCGGAACATGACTTGGCCTTATCCACTGTCATAGTACCCACTTGTGCCTCCACAAAGGCCTTCACAAACAGTCGTGTCAATGCTCGACCTTTGTGCCACACGTCCATTTGATGGTTGATACCCGTGCCAACTAACGCCTTTTTGAATGACCCTCCATCGTCACTTATGATCCCAGTCACATTGAATCCCCACTCTTTCAATTTCGCCAAGCCAAGCTTGAATGCAACCCTTTCTAACTCTGTCGATGACTTTCCCTCTTCTTTTTTGCATACGGTGACAGTCAACAGCATCTTCCATGACCGTGGATCCATGAAAGTGACAGTGCACCACTGCGCCTCCCTTGCCTGTCACCAACGCCCATCCATGCAAATGTACCCATCCCCCTCTTTGCGCAACTGCATGTCTGCACGGGCTCTAGCCATGCTCTCTTCCCCGTGGACGATGATAGCCTCCCACAAACCGTACGGCTGTCGCATGTAACGATAGAAGGTCTCTTTCCCGATAGACTTAAACCCAAGGGTCCGACTAACCTCCGACAGCTGCTGGAAGCCTATTCCCGCCATAACAAATGCCCCCAACCACCGCGGAAATAGTAAGGAGGTCTTTGGTGTGAAAGTTTAAAAAGAAGAAGGAGGGTTGCACTAGCAAGAATGAGGATACAAATAGCAAACCCTAGAAGGGTTGTACTCGCTATAGAGCACCCCACTACAGGCTAGAGCATAATATTCTGACACACCCCCATAGCCAAAGTGGGGTGTAATCAGCAGAGCAAGCACAGCAGTACAAGCTCAGGGTGGATCACAATGTCACCACACATTCTGAGCACAAGTTCAAGAAGCAATAGTTTAAAGTTCACAATTATGAGCAAAGCTAGAGGCTATCGCAGAGGGCAAGTGAGGAGGAGGAGAGACTGTGGGGGAGAGAAGATGGGAGGCGACTGCTGACGCTGCAGACACACAGACGAGCTGCTGGCTCAGTGGCTACCGGAACAACGCTCCGGACTACTGGGGTAACTGGCCCCGCGGCTAAAAGTAGCGGCAGACGAGCAACGGACCCACGGGCGACTGGCGACTACCGGAGATTGTAGCCTCCGGACTGCTGCTGCTGCTGACGACAAGACTGCTGCCTCCACTCGACCTCCCCCAAACAGTACCACCCCTCCTGACACACACCCGCTGCTACACCGCTAGCTCCACTCCCCCTTCACCCCCCCTTAGCACCACTCCAACGGCTCCAACAAGTCCACCCCCCCTCAGCGGCAGCTGCAGCACAGGGAGACGGAGGAGGAGGAGGAGCAGGGAACGGCACACAGTAGTTTCACCCCCATACCCCTCACCCCCAAACCCTAATTCAGGAGAACGGGCTGTAGGAGGGGTGGGGCGCCAGCAGAAGCACGGGGGACAACGGGGAGGGCAGGGGCAGCGAGGAAAGGGCCGCCCACGGGCCTGGCACAGCCTCCCGAACCGCGCGCAGGCGGCCCGAGCCGCGCGCGGGCCTGGCGCAGCCCGTACGGGCCGCGCGCGGGCCTGGCGCAGCCCGTACGGGCCGCGCGCGGGCCTGGCGCAGCCCGTACGGGCCGCGCGCGGGTCTAGCGCAGCCCGTACGGGCCGCGCGCAGGCCTGGCGCAGCCCGTACGGGCCGCGCGCCGGCTGTACGGGCCGCGCGCAGGCCACGACGGGCGACGGGGGGCGACGCGCGGGTCCCCGTCGCCCGTCGCAGCGCCTCCCGAGGGCGACGCGGCGAGTGACGGGGTAGAAGCCCGCCGCGCGCCTCGGGGCGCACAGCGGGCAGAGAACCGCCGCGCGCCACGGGGCGCACGGCGGGCAGAAAACCGCCGCGCGCCTCGGGGCGCACGGCGGGAAGAAAAACTGCCGCACGCCACGGGGCGTGCGGCACAGAAGGTAGTAGTGGAAGTTGCAGCGGAAGCAACGAGGTGGTGAGCCCACCCACAGGATCGATCCAAGGGGATCGACCTGCTCTGATAGCATGTGAAAGTTTAAAAAGAAGAAGGAGGGTTGCACTAGCAAGAATGAGGATACAAATAGCAAACCCTAGAAGGGTTGTACTCGCTATAGAGCACCCCACTACAGGCTAGAGCATAATATTCTGACATTTGGGCCCTGTTTGCCTACACCCCTGGTGACTTTGCCCCTTTCAGTAGACCAAAACTGTATAGACTTTCCACACGTATCACAGACCCACAAGACCCCCAACGTCGCCCACGCCATCTTACACGATCGCACGACCAACGAACCCTTACACGCGGTCGCCTGACAGCAGACCACTCCCAGACTCATGAAGAATTGTAGCAATACAATGGGGTCTAACAGACATACCGCCCCTTTGAGGCTAGTTGCAGCAGCGTTGGCCGACAGAGGCCATGATCGAGCGAGAGCCCTTCGGAGAGGTGCTCCTGCACGGCCCGCTGATAAGCTGTGGTGGGGTCGAATTGAAAATGCCATCACAATTTTGGAAAGTTTAGGGTAGAGGCCACAAACTCAGCTGGCTAGGGATGTTTATCAACGGATGATGTGTAGATTCGATGAGTGTTTATTGAATGGATGAAGTTGCTAGCATTATACCAAGTCAAGCTTGGGAAGCTTTTGAAGGAGGCCACACACCCATCGACTCTACATAGGCGCACTTACCCATCAGGTTGGGGCCGGATTGCAGGAGTAGATGCAGTTGCCCCATCGCTCGGGCGATCTGGCACGGATGCCCTTCCAGCACCTTCCCCCTCCTCTTGCCCATCATCAACGGGGCCATCCCCCTCTCCCAACTCTCTCCCCTCTTCCACATGCCCCTCATCGTCCACCGGGGCAAACTCCGCCACAGCAGTCTCACATCCCACGGGTGGCGAATCCGTAACGGGTGATCCTCCGTTGCCACTCATATCATGATCTCCTCTTGCAACTGCAGTTTAATGACCATACGTGGCATATGGGTAAATGGGTATAAGGGCACGGGAAAATAATTGGATTTCGAAGTAATCCCCTACAAACAGGGGGTCATTGCGTGTTGTGAGACACACAACATGGATAAGACCAGTCGCACGTCTTTCGACCAGTGCATATAGATGCAGGGTGACGTGCGACAAATTGAACAAAACAGAAAGCGCGACAGTATGCCAGCGAAACGTCTCAAGAAATGGTGTGTACAACACCCCGTGACATGGACATACCAGCATTGTTTAGTGCTTGATATGCCGGTCCGCGACGGTCACCTCCGTGGCCACGTCCATTATCCGGCTCAAGCACACCCTCCTTGTTGAGATGGTATGTATCGAACTCATAAACGAAGCCGTCCAATGACTTCGGCATCCTCTGGAGCAGATGCGCCTCGTCCGCCTTTTCCCCCGGTTGGCTCACGAGGAAGCTTGCTCGCTGTGCTTCCAATTGTAACTTTACCTGTTCTTTCACCATGTCGCCATTCCCACCTACCATAAACGGCGTGGTTTGGGCATGTTAGTGGGTTGTTTGCAAGTGTTAGCTGGTTTTGATCCATGCACAATTGTTCCAAGGTGCCACTTACAAGTATCAGTTGTTGCATTTATTAGCTTCACAACGACATCCCAGGCCGAAACCATGAGGACGTGCAGCACGTCGTTGAACGATGCCTCCCTCCCCATCAGTGCCGATAAACCGCAGCGCATAATGGTTACGGGCAGGACAGTGTGTTTCCCAAGCCCCACTGGCCTTTGCTTGACACCCCCCATAATGTTTTTGAGCTGCTGCTGCAAAGTCTCTCCCTTGTTCTTGGATCGCCTGCCATTACGATCACATGTCCATTACATATGCTGGTGTATGGCTTTTGTGCTACACGCAACCTCACACAACCCGTACCACTCACCTTGGTGCCATTACGACACGATGCGCAAATGTCCGTCAGTTGAAAGCCACCAGTCGGAATGGCGTTGTGGTGAAAGGCCTGATGGGATGGTGACGGGTTGCAGAGGCACAATAAAAGGACATGCGCGTTAGGTTGTGCCGTTACTCACGACAGATGTCACCGCCCCTAGAAGTACCCAGTCACCACCCAAATCCCACCTCGGACTATACACCCATAACCACCAATTTACCTCCTATCATGTCACCACTTTCCCCCCAGCCTAAACCTCCCTTCCCGCCTCGGTTCCCCCTCACCGGCCTTCCCCCCTCGGTCACCGCCTAACTCCTCCCGGCCAGCCACTCCCTTCCCCCTCTCACATCACCGCCCTTCCCCCTCTCACAGAACCTCCCTCACCCCTCTCACCTCACCTCCCTTCCCCCTCCCTAGGCACCTTTCTTCCCCCTCTCCCATCGTTGCATTCCCCCCAGTCAGAACCTCGCTTCCCCTCTCCGACACCGCCTATGTCTCGGAGGTCAGCACCCCCCTCCCCCATCTATCAGCACCTCTCGTTCCCCTCTATCAGCACCTCGTTCCCCTCTATCAGCACCTCTAGTTCCCCTCTATCAGCACCTCTCGTTCCCCTCTATCAGCACCTCACTTACCCCTCTCTCAGCACCTCCACTCCGACACTCACTGCACTACCATCCCCCCTCTGTCCTCTCAACCTTCCCCCTGTCACTGTACCTCCCTTCTCCCTCTGTCCTCACCTCCCTTCCCACTATGACAGTACCTCGCTTCCCCCTCTCTAAGCACATCTCATCCCCATCTCACATCGTTGCACCGCCCCAGCCCGCATTTCACATCGTTGCATTGCCCCAGCCAGCACCACCCTTCCCACCCCCAGACCCCCCTCCCTAAGCACCTCTGTTCCCCTCTCACATCACCTCTTCCCCCCTTGCCAGCGTCACCACTAACCCTCTACCCCGCGTGCCTCAACTCCTTTCCTCTTTATTCGTGCACTTATCTTGCCCCTCTGACCGCACCGCACCCCCCTTCCAACTCACCCATCACCTCCTAACCCACTGCCCGCACCCTCTTTTCCCTCTCCACGCACCTTCATTCCCCCCTTTTGACCTCACCTTCCTTTTCCCCTCCCCTGTTTGCCTACATTCCCCATATGAAATCAAGTCCTTTCCCCCTCCCTATGCACTTAACTCTCCCCTCTCAAATCACCTCTTTCCCCCTCTGACAGCACCTCTTGCCCCCCTCCCAACACCTTCTCTCCCGTCTCTCAGCACCTCCCTTCCCCCCTCTGAACTCACCTTCATTTCCCCCTACCCTCACATCCCATCCCCCCTCTGACCTCACCACCCTTCCCCCTTCCTCACCTATCTTCCACCACTCACCTCCCCTCCCTCCACCCTCTCACCTCATGTCCCTCCCCCCTCCATCATCACGTATCTTCACCCTACCTGCTCACCTACCTCCCCTTCTGACAGCACCTCCCTCCCATAGGGAAAATTAGGGGTAACAAAGGGTGAAATGAGAGGGACTCCAGGGGAAAATGATGGGACACTAGGGGGGGGATGAGAGGGAGCAGTGGAAAATAAGAATGGGATATTATTCCCCCCAATGGGGGAATGGTTTGGGAGGAGCGGGAACGGGTCCAGGCGCGGGAAAGGGATAGGGGAGTGAGGAGGTGGGTACGGAGACAGGAAGGATGGAGAGCATTCGTGCGTATGCCTCACCACAAGTTCACACCCGGTGCTATCGCTAAGCACCTTCCCTCCCCCCTCTCACAGGACCTCTGTCCTCTCCTCCTTCCCCCTCTCAGTGCACCTTCTCCCCACCTCTGTCCTCTCCTCCCTTCCCCCTCTCACAGCTCCTACCTTCCCCCACCCACAGCATCTCCCTTCCCCCACCCACAGCATCTCCCTTCCCCCTCTCACAGCTCCTCCCTTCCCCCTCTCACAGCTCCTCCCTTCCCCCACCCACATCATCTCCCTTCCCCCTATCACAGCTCCTCCCTTCCCCCTCTCACATCTCCTACCTTCCCCCACCCACAGCATCTCCCTTCCCCCTATCACAGCTCCTCCCTTCCCCCTATCACAGCTCCTCCCTTCCCCCTCTCACAGCTCATACCTTCCCCCACCCACAGCATCTCCCTTCCCCCTATCACAGCTCCTCCCTTCCCCCTCTCACAGCTCCTCCCTTCCCCCACCCACATCATCTCCCTTCCCCCTATCACAGCTCCTCCCTTCCCCCTCTCACAGCTCCTCCCTTCCCCCTCTCACAGCTCATACCTTCCCCCACCCACAGCATCTCCCTTCCCCCTATCACAGCTCCTCCCTTCCCCCTCTCACAGCTCCTCCCTTCCCCCACCCACATCATCTCCCTTCCCCCTCTCACAGCTCCTCCCTTCCCCCTCTCACAGCTCCTACCTTCCCCCACCCACAGCATCTCCCTTCCCCCACCCACAGCATCTCCCTTCCCCCTATCACAGCTCCTACCTTCCCCCTCTCACAGCTCCTCCCTTCCCCCACCCACATCATCTCCCTTCCCCCTATCACAGCTCCTCCCTTCCCCCTCTCACAGCTCCTACCTTCCCCCACCCACAGCATCTCCCTTCCCCCACCCACAGCATCTCCCTTCCCCCTCTCACAGCTCCTCCCTTCCCCCTCTCACAGCTCCTCCCTTCCCCCACCCACATCATCTCCCTTCCCCCTCTCACAGCTCCTCACTTCCCACACACAGCATCTCCATTCCCCATATCACAGCTCGTCCCTTCCCCCTCTCACAGCTCCTCCCTTCCCCCACCCACAGCAGCTCCCTTCCCCCTCTCGCACCTCCTACCTTCCCCCTCTCGCGGCTCCTCCCTTCCCCGTTCCGCCTCTCATTCCGCATCTCAAGCCGCCTCTCCTTCCGCCTCTCATTCCGCCCCTCCTTCCGCATCTCACTCCGCCTCTCGCGTCGCCTCTCATTCCGGGTTTCTTTCCGCCCCTCATTACGCCTCTCATTGCGCCTCTCATTACGCCTCTCATTACGCCTATCTATTCGCCTCATCCCGCCTCTCAATCCGCCTCTCATCCCGCCTCTCACGCCGCCTCTCGTTCCGCCTCTCGTTCCGCCTCTCATTCCGCCTCTCGTTCCGCCTCTTTTTCCGCCTCTCATTCCGCCTCACATTCCGCCTCTTATTCCGCCTATAATTCCGCCCCTGCTTCCACACTTCACACCGCCTCTCAGTGCGTCTCTCATTCCGCCGCAGATTCCGCCTCTCACGCCAAGTCTAATTCTGCCTCTCATTGCGCCTCTCCTTACTCCGTATTTAGTTTCGCCCCCCGTTACGCCGCTCAAAACGCCTCTCATTAGGCCGTGTAAGGCCACTTATTACACTACAGCCGTTCACTTAGTGCTCGTAAGGGCCTCGTACTGCGCGGGCCTACGATGTCGACGCGATTCTAGGGGCCCACATTTCTGGCGGGGTAATCTCCCGCAAATTGATTAGGCTCACCTAATCAAGGGTCGGGCGTTTGGGCGATGAAAGCCGGTTCGGGGCAGCGCGGCGTGGGCTGTGGATTGTCTAGGGATAGAGATGGCGGTCTATAGTCTATGACAGGTCGCGTTTTTGTCGAATGCGAATGAGATTGTAGCAGTGTAGGTCGTGATGGGCATACGAAGTGTGGGGCATCGAGGTTTTGGGTGAGGCTTTCTAACCACTTTGCGTTCGTCGTGCTCCAGTCGGGGACATGTGTCCAGGGAGGTAAAACACTTGGTGCAGAGTGCCTTTTGAGATATTGACGAGTTCCCAGTCTCATATTTCTGAGCTGTGTAAAACGCTTGGTTTGCAGGGACGAGAGGGCGACGGTCCCGTTGTCGCACGATGAGCGCATTCTCAGCTTTGTTTGTCGCGCAGGTGAGTTTGCCAACCCAACCTGCTTTGGCGTATTTGCTCACCCAATTACAGTGCACGTTGCAAACCCAAACCACCCCACCCACACTTTCCCGACTCTCAACCCTTGCCTGGGTGTACTTTGCGACAAAGCAGTCTGTTACCCTATATCAAGCGTTTAACACTTGGATGGAAGGGTGTAATTGGAGACGCGAGCTTTAACTACATGGTACGGGAGTTTAGAGCATCTGTAATCATCTTTAGAGCATCTGTAAACAAATCCGTTACATGCCACTCTAACCTCCCCCTCTAGTCAGCACAATTACTGAAGAGCTTATCACTTCTATACAGCACAAGCACTTGGCTTGTAAATATATTACATCACACTCCTGTCATTTTTATAAGCAACGTGAACAGGGTTGCCGCTATTGCTTCGGGCAATTTCCAGCCAACCTTTTCCGCGAGCTTTTGACCGAGCGACACAAGCAAGGGCACGAGCGAGAAGATGACCACGAGGTTGAGCAGCACTCGCGCCACGACGGTGCGTGCGAAGTGTCGCACGAGTTCGCCGAACTCCTTCCTGTCCAACACGCCGTCGTGGTTTATGTCGTAATCCTGAACGAGAGAGCAGGCGTCAGAGGGAAGGCAAGACAGCTTCTAAGTCCTCTCAAAAGCGCGTGATGGTGGTATTGTGAACGGGAATTACGACGAGAATGGGTGCGATGGGACGAGAGGGAAGAGGTAAACGAGACGATTTTGCCAGTGCCTCAGATATGGACAAGATATAATGAGATCCTCAGATCATGTACAGAACAGAAGTACCTGTACGAGCTGGACAACTTGCTTCTTGGAAGGCGGGCTGATGTGCATCCCCGGCACGAGCGAATTCACGTTGCTGTGGGAGATGTAACGTTTGCATGGCCAGGTGGCGATCAGGGAGGAGAGATGTAATGGTTGAAGCTGGGAGAGCACAACCAGAGCGAGCACTCCAGGCAGCACTTGTACTCCAGTGCACCACTTGTACTCCAGTGCACCACTCGTACTCCAGTGCACCACTTGTACTCCAGCAACACTCACTCGAACGCAAATCAGCACTCACTCGTACACAATGAGAATGCCGGTGTAGAGTTCGGGAACGTTGATCACCTGCCGCCCGTCGCTCCCGGGCGACTGGTCCAACTCCGCCAGCTCCGTGAACGCGCGGTCCACGCCGCGACTCACCACGTCCCCTGGAGGACGGGGGAAGGCGGAGCGCGGGGAGCGGGGGGGGAAGAAGGTGAGGGGAGGGGGAAGGGGAATGGGGTTGAGGCGGGAGAGGCGGGGAAAAGGGGAGAAGGTGGGGACGGGATATTGGTTGGACGGTGCGAGCTCCGTGAAGGCACGGACGACGCTGTGTCTCGCAGGGGGGGAAGGGCGAGAAGTGCGCAAAGGTCTATGTCCCTCCAATGTATCCTCCGTTGTGCTCATCCAACCACCTCACATTCTTCCCCGCAACTTCTCCCCGTCGCCGGTCGTCCTCCCCCGGGAGGTGTCCCCTTTCCCGCCCATCGAGCGGCTTACACGTGGCCGTCACTGTAACTCCGCGCGGCCCGCTACCGCCTCGCTCGAGCCGCGTCGTATGCCCGCGCAGCGCGGCGGACCGCCACACCGATGACGCGCAATCAGGAGCTCGAAAGCGTTTCGAAAAGAACCTCGCCCGTGCCGCCACCACGGTCGCGGCGGTCGCGGCGGTCACGGCGGCGGACCTGTTCGCTCTTGCACCAGAGGACCTACAGTTAACGCTTCCGTGACTTATGCGGCACCGCCATTGGGGTGACCCACACTTGGTAAGCCTAGTAGTGGCTCTCTGGACCAATCCGCATGGTTTAACCTGCGCCGCTGTGACCTGGGAAGCATCGATAAGGCTTCTCGTCGATTTTGGACAACTGAGTCTTGTCGCTGATAGCGTGTCCATTTCAGGGTTGCAGTTTCGAAGCCTTTTCAAATAGACATTAACTGTCGAAGGATGCGAGAAAGAGGAACGTATCTCCACAAGAGAGAAGGCCGCCGAGAGATGGTAGATAGGCGGTCAACGCGACGGTAAAGTAAAGCAGAGCATGTGTGAAGCAAACAACATGGAATGGAATGTTGGCTTGGCATTAGGGGGATTGCTGGACATGAAATGCATTGCTACAGTACTGGTTGGTCAAACTTTCAGGCTGGAAATTGGATTGTAGAATTCTCGAAGCGCCAATTTCACTCCCAACATTTGGTCGAATCGCGTAGGCTCACAACTGTCGACCGGAGGAGGCAAGTTCCTTTTTTGATTCATCGCAGCCGTCTATATATGGGGCACTTTTTCGTGGCTTCATTCCGATTCCTCGAACGTGACCATACCCGTCGCGGAAAGCTTCGCTTTGCGAGTGACATATTTGTATTAATTGGCCTGAAAAACTTCCATACAGTACAAGACATGTTACAATGGCGATCAATTATAATATGTGTAGCCTACAAGTACCAAAATATCTCACATGTTGCCCTTTCCTTCTGACTTGCGCAGCACATACATCCTGCACAAGCACCATTCGGTTAGTAAAAAAAAAAAGCACAGAGAAGCACGATGTAAACTGATTTGTAAAGCGAAAAGCTTTTCCATGACCAGCTAAAATGAATGAATGATCTCACCCCCAGTTCAGCCGCTGCCGTTTCTTGCGCCGCACAGATTCCTGCTCCTGTGGCAATGCAAAGGGTGCAGGTTCATTGAGGAAAGCTGCCAACAAGCCTAAGGGTTGCTTGCAAGACCCTGTTACAGAAACGTTGAAGCTACTTTTGCAGCAATCATTGAACAGCCTTAAGCTGCACGTGCCACTCACTCTGCCCGTCTGCTCACCTGCAAGCTCGCTGCAAGCTGCGTGTCCAATTCTGCCTGTCTCTGCCAGCGTGCGCTCTCCCTTCTCATAATCGCCCCGTTCACCCGCAGCGCTGCTGTGTGGTCACCGGACCGTAGGGCTGCCTCCAACCTGCAGTCCAGCTCTGTCTGGGACGCTCGTGGGGAGCACATGCGGAGCACATGGGGAGCACGCGGGGAGACGAGCATAAGAAGCATGGTAGCCGTGCTGTAACGCCGGCCCAAACCTGCGATCAAGCTTTGTGTGGGAAGCACGTGAGGAGTACGTGAGCATAAGAAGCATGGTCACCAGACCGTAGAGCCATATCCAACCGGTCTAGCTTGAGGGGTAAGCAGCTTTGTCTGGGAAGCACGTGGGAGCATGTGGGGGGTATGGGGAGCATATAGACGCATGTGACAAGCATGAGGAGAATGGGGAGCACACAGGAGGCGGGAGTATGAGAAGATGGGCAGCATGTGACGGGGAGAGAAGGTGCAAGCATGAGGGCACATGAGCACCAACACATGTACACAACCCAACATAAACGGAGCAAACCGCACGAACAAAACACCCACAACTGACAATCACGGGCTGATCCTATGCCAACTTTTGAGACGATTCAAAGGACGCCTCACAGCTGCTTACCTCCCTCCCCAATGTGCCGTGAGGGGTGCCTTGAAACCGCCCCATGCTCATTTGCATGCTCATCCCCACGCTCATGTCCATGCGCGTGCTTGTGTTTGTTCTGCCTGTGCTTTGCCTGCTCGTCACAGGTACCGCAACCACCAACGGACGGCCTCCCACTCCCCCACCTCTCACTGCATCCTCGCCTCGCAAACAGAACCCCACCATCTGCGCCTCGCTACACCGCTGTGCACCACGAATTTCCTGCACTCTGCCGCACCTTACTTCTGCATCCTCCCGCGCTGGCACTGTGTCGCCCACCCCAGCCGTACCAAACCCCCCAGGCCCTGCGCACACCCCTTGTCTCCCGGGCTGTGCATCTGTCCCGCTTCTGCCTCTACAGCCTTCCCCCGCTCTGCCTTCCCCTGCTCTACCTTCCCCCGCTCTGCCTTCCCCTGCTCTACCTTCCCCATCTCTGCCCTCCCCCGATGCTTCCCCGCATGGGTGATCCAGCTGGATCCGCCGCCTCATCCCCTCTTTCACTTCCGAGCCTATAGACGTCCTTGGGATTGCCGAGTCTTCAGGCATCCTTGGGGTTGCCGAGCCTGCAGGTTCAGCCATGGGATTTGAGCTGACAGCCTTGCCTCCCGAGAGACTCCTCCGCAGCCGCGACAGCTCCTAGTAGGCGGGCGGGATGGACGGCAGATTGACAGCTCATTCTAACTTTCGATGGACGCGAGGAGGGGGGATGAGTGGGGCTAGTACGTGGAAACGAGGGAAGTGAAAGCGCGAATTCTAAACGGGAGCATCGAGATTTGAGAAAACCGAATGAGACGGAACTGATGGTGCAACCGTGTAATGTCCCGCACACCTGAAGTCGCTCAAGCTGCTGCACTCGCGTTCGTCTAGTGCTGCTGCCGCCGATGCTGCTGCTTGTGCCATAGCTGTAGCTTGCCATTGTTGAATCTCGCCGCGTCATTCGATCGGGAATGGGTATGAATGGTGATTGAGAACGAAGGGGAACGTAACTACGCGTCAGATGCACTTAGG
Organism: Closterium sp. Naga37s-1; assembly: GCA_947471745.1. Classification (NCBI taxonomy): domain Eukaryota; kingdom Viridiplantae; phylum Streptophyta; class Zygnematophyceae; order Desmidiales; family Closteriaceae; genus Closterium; species Closterium sp. Naga37s-1. Next base: position 1,633,129 of record CANJKZ010000903.1, read on the forward strand.
TCACGCACGCGCGCGGAGGTGGAGGAAATATGCACGTGCACCTAGTATGCGCTATAAGCTCATATTTGGTTATTAGTTAACTTCTTCGTTGAAATGGAATATACAAGAAAGCAAGAGGGATTACACCAAAATAAGTGCACAAAAAGATGTAGCCACGTGGCATGTCTGATCTATTTGATTTTGAGGAAACTGAGGTATTTGAGAAGGTGCTTTTCAGGACGAGAAACTTCCTGCCTCCGCGAGAGAAAATCCAGGGAGTCATTCAGTGCTTGGTTGAACTCTCCCACATGCTCCTCTACCTGTATGCCACCCATTACAAGCACAAGCAAGCAAAGAATATGTATTAATGATAACGTTTTCTGACAGAATAAAAAATAAACGTTCATTCAGAGCCTCGTTGAACTCTCCGACATGCTCTTCCACGTACACGCCACCCATCACAAGCACAAACAAGCCACGGAGTTTGTGAGAACGAGCAGAATCACATGCAAAGAAACAACACTCCCATTGGCTACAGCGCAGTGTAGATACGAGTCAGTGCAACTAATGGTGCACACAGACTACTACACATGGAGTGAGAGAGCAGGCATGCGCACATAACTACACATCCTAACATCATATCTGAGTGCAGATAGCCTGTGAGCACGAAAGGCACAGGGAACTAGAAATGTTAGAGCTCTCACCTCCTCCCAGATGGGGGCATCGTTGTCAAGGAAGAACTCAGAGAGCGGGGCGACCATAGGAGCAGAGGCCACAGTGCGATGCACATCGAGCACCAGCTGCAGCAGGCTGTCTATTCAGAAGTGTCTCTCTCAAGGGAAACTGAATTCCTCACCTCTTCCCAGATGGGAGCATCGTCATCGAGAAAGAACTCGGAGAGCGGGGCGACCATGGGGGCAGAGGCCACACTGCGATGCACATCCAGCACCAGCTGCAGCAGGCTGTCTAGGCGCTCCCTGATGGGCGCACTTCGAGTGTCTAGCAGGCACCTGCCGTGACACACAGCAAGGTATATTTATATTTATTTATATGCAAAGATAAAGAAACTTTGGGTATAGGCAAACTGGGTGTATGAGTGCGGGAGGAGGGGCTACCTGGTTGTGCAGTATATCAGAAACTGTGCATGTGCCTCTTGGAATGAGAATAGGTCCTGTGAGGTGGCGCAAGCGGAGAAGGAGCAAGGGAAGGAGGGACAGGGGAAGCGGCAAGGGAGGGATTATGGATAGAGGAAAAAAAAAAGTGGCAGAGAGGCGAAACAAGGAGCATAAATGATCGAAGCAGGCGCAATACTGCCCAAAACGTCAAGCAAAGAACCCTCAAAGTGCACAAGAATCGACCCATGTGGTTCACCCATGGTCCACACCCAACCTTAAGCGCTTGTGTTTCGCCCATGGTCCACACCCAACCTTAAGCGCTTGTGTTTCGCCCAATCAAACACCCAGACCCACCAGATGGGGCTTGTGCTCTGCCTGAGTGCCCAGCAGCAGCATCTGAACGCCATGCTGCACTGCTCGCTGCATCTGAGCAGTCATTAAGCGAGAATCTATGTTTGAAGCTGCTCAATATTATACCCATGGAATACCCTGACCCACCAGATGGGGCTTGTGTTCTGCGTGAGTGCCCAGCAGCAGAATCTGGTCCCCATGCTGCGCTGCTCGCTGCAGCTGAGCACTCATGAAGGCGAGCATGCACGCCACCAGCTGTGATGCACGCATGCTGGATGGGAGGAAAGCGGGGTTGTGGGTGTGGGTGTGGGTGTGGGTGTGGGGGGAAGGTCTGGTTAGTCAGCAACACTGCTCGCTGCAGCTGAGCACTCATGAAGGCGAGCATGCATGACACCAGCTGTGATGCACGCGTGCTGGATGGGGGAAAGGAGGGGAAGAGAGCAGGAGGACGAACACAGGGAGCGGTGAGTGATGGGAAGGGTGTGGCTGCCTTACAAGCAGTGCTGCTCAGTGCACCTGAGCACCCGTGATTCATGAAGGCCAGAACGCCCCAAACCAGTTGCAATGCGCGCATGCTGGGGTTACAGACCAGCTCAGATACAGCAGGCGAGGGAGGGGCTCTCACGTGAAGACGTTGAGGAAGCACAGCCGCCGATACCGCTCCCTGTGCACTGCCGTGCCTGCTGCTGCTGCTTCTGCTGCTGGTGCTAGCGACGGGTTCAACAATGCTGAACGGAGGACCTGACAGGAAGCAGGGGTATCAATAGGAATAGCACAATGCGGCAATGACACGGCATGATGCAGCATGAATTTATATGCTATGGAGCACAAGGGTATGCTCCCGCGTAGAATGGCCGACGGGGAAAAGAACACATGATGGGTCAGGTCAGGGGAAGCGACTGGTATCATGCGGTGGGCATTGACATGTTACGAACACTGATGTTGCCGCTGCCATCTCTGCCGTGTGCACATGGTGCCAATGCGAAAGTCATAAACCAGGGTCTACCTTGATGTGAATGCTGAGGCTACTGATGGCCCGCTGCACGTGCTGCAGCCTGATCAGCGCAGTGAGCATGTCTCCATAATGCTGCACCAGCTGGGGCGTTATCACCACGCTGGCAGGCCTTCGAGGCGTCCCAAGAGTGGCCTACCTTGACGTGAATGGTAAGGTTGCCACTCGCCCTCTGCATGTGCTGCAGCGTGACCTGATCAGCGCAGTGAGCGTGTCCCCATACTGAGCGTGTCCCCATACTGAGCGTGTCCCAATACTGAGCGTGTCCCCATACTGAGCGTGTCCCCATACTGAGCGTGTCCCCATACTGAGCGTGTCCCCATACTGAGCGTGTCCCCATACTGAGCGTGTCCCCATACTGAGCGTGTCCCCATACTGAGCGTGTCCCCATACTGAGCGTGTCCCCATACTGAGTGTGTCCCCATTCTGAGCGTGTCCCCACCCCATACTGCCGCAGCAGCGTCATCACAACGGTAGCAGGCTTTTGGGGCATCTCAAAAGGCTATTAAGGCGTCTCACAAGTAGCTTACCTTGACATGAAGCGTGATATTTTCAACAGCCCTTTGCACGTGCTGCAGCCTGAGCAGCACCGTGAGAATGTCTCCATACTGCTGCAGCAGCTGGGGCGTTATCACCACACTGGCAGGCCAGCCTGGGTCGTACCCCACCCGCACAAAGTCAAACGCGCCCAGCCCTGATGGTGGGTGTGTGGAGGGCGGAAAGAGAGATGCAGTGCGGTTTAATGAGCATGTCCGCATGCTGCTGCATCAGGAGGCAGCGTTAACACCACGCTGGCGGGCCAGCCAGGGTCGTGCCCCACCCGCACAAAGTCAAACGCGCCCAGCCCTGATGGTGAGTGTGGGGAGCGGCGCAGAGGGATGTAGTGTGGCTGAGAAGATGCCCAGGCGAGTAGTGTACTGCACTCGCAGAACGTAACATGCACCAGATTCGGGTGATGGGTGTGGGGAGGGATGCAGTGCGGTTGAGAAAGTGCCCCAACTGTTACAATAACCCAGGCACTCACGGTGGGCAGACAAAGGGCTCCACGTCAGCTGCTTGCTCGCACTGCCCACTCCCCCCCCTCCCTGCCCTGGCGACATTGGGTGAGGTGGAGGTGTTGATATGGAGGAGAGGGCGGAGGAGGAGAGGGAGGAGGAGGAGAGGGAGGAGGGAGAGATGAAAGTGTGGAGGCGGGAGAGGGAGGTGGAGGGCAGGGAGGAGAGGCAGGCTCGCGAGATGGCCGTGTCCAGTGCGGATGAGAGCGCGTGCTGCTGCTCTGGTAGCGAGCGAAGGCCAGCCCAGTCCTGCGGGGAAGGGGATGAGGGGAGAGGGCCCGGGGGAGGGGATGGGAGCGGAGAGGGGAGAGGGGTGAGGGGATAGGAGAGGGTGTAGAGGGGACAGAAGAAGAAGCAAGCATGTTGAATCTGGCAGCATTGAAGGGCAGAAGAGGGCGTGATGCTGCTGTGGCATGTGGCACTCACCACGGCATGGAGGGCGTGCAGGAGGGCAGAGGGCAGGGCGGGGTGGGGAGAGAGGAAGAGGCGGTGCAGTGCGGTGCAGTGGTCGCGGTAGCGCCCCACTGTGAACAGCACCTGCACTGCTGCCCTGCTCACCAGTGCGTGACTGGTGGGGGGGGGGGCAGGGGACGCATGGTCGAGGGGGAGGTGGTAAGGGGAAGAGGGGAAAGAGCGGAGGGCAAACGAGAGAGAGAATGGTTCAATGGCTGGGTTGCCTGCACCACAGCATTTGCAGCACACACTGGTGGTTGCAGGACAAAAGTGGACACCTGGCATGGTTCTATCCTTGGATGGGAAGTCTACTGTACCTTGCTCGGATGGGCAGCAGCAGGTGGGCATGCATGGCATCATCGAAGCTCCCATCCATCTCTGTGACAGCCATGCCTACCAGCCGCCTCTCCTCATCCGTCACATGCCCCCCTCCCCTCCCTGCCGCCCCTCCACGCCCACTCTGCCTTCCACCCAGATCCTCCCCACTCTGCTGCCCACCCAGCCTCCCACCCTGCTTCCCTGTCTGCCTCCCACTCTGCTTCCTGCTGTGCTTTCCACTCTCATCCTTACCTCCCTTCTGCTTTCGCCCCCAACTACCTGCCTCTCCCTTTCTTGAGCCGTCCTTCCTTTCCTCCTTTGCTCTCTCCTTTGATCTCTCCTTTGCTCCCTGAATTCCTCCTTTGTTTTCTCCCGGAGCAACACCCTCCTTTCCTGTCTCCTGTGCACTTTCAGCAGCAATCCCCCCATGCCTCCGTGAATGCTGGAGCAATGCATGCCATGAGATGCCACCAGCACCATGAATCGCACCCCCGCCAGAACCATCCCCACTACAAGCATCCTCATTACAGGCCATCCACGTCCAGGGGAAGGCGGGGCCAGAGCGGGGGTCAGTGAGCCGCAGCATGGCACCGCCCTCCACCCATGCCCGTCGCAACGTGGGGCTGAGGGCGGTGGGATTGGGTGCAGTATGGCTGGGTGTGGTGCGGTTGGGGGAGACAAGCAGATTGGAAAGAGGAGGGGGATGAGTGCCCTTCCATGGCCAATCATCTGCTGCCACGTCATCACCAGGCACGTGCCAGGAGGGGTCATGCGACCAGCCACAGCCAGAGCAGATCTGCTCCCTTCCCTGCTCCTTTCCCCTATGCCCTCTTCCCTGCTCCTTTCCCCTATGCCCTCTTCCCTGCTCCTTTCCCCTATGCCCTCTTCCCTGCTCCTTTCCCCTATGCCCTCTTCCCTGCTCCTTTCCCCCGTGCCCTCTTCCCTGCTCCTCTTCCTCCCTCCCCAATGCTTGTCCCGCGATTTCTCTGTGGGTGGGTGCAGGCCTGACAGCACCAGGAGGGGGGCGCAGTGGTGGCAGTGGTGCTGCTGCTATTACTGCCGCTTCTGCTGATGCTTCTGCTACTGCTTCTGCAGCTAGCAAACCGCCTGAAGCTACATCTGCTACAGATGACCCCATGCCTGTTACTGCCACTGCTGCTCCCTTTCCTGCTCTTTCTGCTGCTGCTACAACTGTTCCATTCCCCACATCCGTTGCAGCCCCTGCGGGCAGCAACTGTAGTCCCAACCCTAACTGCGTCTGCACCTCCACCCCATCACCTACATCAGCCATCCGAGCCTCGCCTTCTGCACCAGACTGGGGCTCCATGGCGTCTAGGAGCTGCCGAACCTGCAGCTCAGCCTTGGCAAGCCGGTGCTGGACAATCTCTCTGGCTCGGGCCACCCCAGCCAAGGTGAAATCGATGGACCAGTCAGACGCGAGAGCTGGTTGAGTGTGACGTGGCTTCTCTCCATTGGTTAGCGGAGAGGGAAAGGGGTGTGAGTGGGGGAGGAGGAGGGAGGAGAGGAGGGAGGAGAGGCGGGAGGCGAGTTGGCGGATGGTGGGGGAAAGGGCGGAGAGGAGTATATGCTGCTGCTGTGCTGTTCTTACAACGAGGTGTGACACTGGATGGAGGAACAAGGGCAGCAGGTGCTTGATCTGGTGTTGTGGGGGAAGGGAAGAGGGGGGGGAGCAGGGGCGAGGGACGAAACGCATGGGGCACACGGCACAGGGCACAGGGCACAGGTACCTTCACATTTGTCACAGAGATTGGAAACTGTAGTCTGCGAAGTTTAAAAAGAATCAGTCTCAATGCATGCAAAGTCTAACGACTCAAAATGCATGCAGAGTTGACCTTGGTTGGTTGTTGAGCAAGCGAGATGGTGAACTCCAAAATAACCAAGACAATAGCAAAAAAGAAAAGAGAAAAACCAAGTCCATTGCCTTCGATTGCTAGCTTAGTGAGGACGCACCTTGTTGGGACGAAGGAAGAGCGCCGCACTCCACGCGTCGCCGACTGCTGCTGCCTGGTTGGACAGGAAACGAGGTGTGTCGAACCGTGATGGGGTGATTGAGTGCGATGGGGTAACCAGATGAGATGGGGTGACCAGATGGGATAGGGTGACCAGATGGGATGGGGTGACCAGATGAGATGGGGCACCCATGCGTGGAGTGACGATGCGAGTAGGACTGAACTGTCCAGCAGGGGTAGCAGGGGTATGAGTGATGGCGGTGGTGGCGGCGGTGATGTTGGTGGCAGGGTTAGCAGTCCCAGCAGCAGCAGCACTCCGAAAAGCAGTAGCACTCCCAGCAGCAGCAGCAGCAGTGGCAGCAGCAGCAGCAGCAAGGGAGGGATGCAGGGAGGAGAGGTCACCCAGAGCCATGGTGCTCCTCAGCTGGCACACGAGTGGCTGGCACGACGACACAAACAGCCACCTCACTGCCTCCATTGAACCATCGCCTCCCCCCTGCCGCCGCTGCTGCTGCTGCCGCTGCTTCTGCTGGTGCTGTCGCTGTTGCTCCTGCTTCTGACTTGGCCCACGTGCACTGGAAGTGCTGGTGCTGCTGCGGCTGCTGCTATCCGCTGCTGCGAGGTGGAGCATGGTGTGGAGGTAAGAGAGGAGTGCAGCGGCTTGGCTGCTGTGGGTCGTGGTGGGGCGAACGCCTCTGCTGCCACCGCTGGCAGCAACAGCATGGTCTATGTGGTGCGTGTGGGGCGTGCGGTGCATGTGTGCAGCGGGTGGAGTGAGCGGCATGCCTCGCATGCCTGAACTGCTTAAATCTGACGAGCTAGGCATGAGCATCTGAGGGCAATGATACACCACCGACCATGCATCAACCATCTCACCCACTACTGTCCCCTTCCCCTTCAACGCCCCGTCCTCCCATGGCTGCCCCTTCATCTCAACCCCTGCCGTCTCCCTCACTCCAGGATCCATTCCCAGCAGAACCACCAGGCGCCTCAGCTGCGCCCTCAGTCGCCTGCTCCGCATGGCCAGCAGCAGCACAGCATCTGACGCACCAGGTGCTGCCACGTCTGCCTCTTCTACTGCATCCCTGCCTGGACCAGCTGCTAGTAGTGAGCGCACATGGCTGGGGTAGTCAGCTGCTGCTGCTGGTGTCTGTGGTGAGGCAGAAAGAGCAGCAATGCACGTCCGGGCGAGTTGGGAAACCCCAGCCTCGTACTGAGCGAGAACCAGCGACAACGCCCGCCCAAAACCCCTCAGAACCGCGTCATCTCCCTCTGCACCGGCCCCTCCTGCTCCCACTGCGCTACCCTGCTCTAGCCTTGGCTCTCCACGCTGAGACCTGGGAGTGGCATGATCATGCTGGTGTTGAGGAGGGGGAAGAGGGTGTTGAATGCCGCTCTTAAGCAATGCACTCTCTGCGCGCTCTTCCCCCTCCTCGCCCCCGTCGCTCTCGTCGTCGTCACTCTCCCCGCCCGTCCATCCCACCCACACATCCCCGCTCTCTGAATCCCAGTCTGAACCCTCCTCCCCATCGCTGCCAACATTTCCGCCAGCAGCATCGCCACATGCGTTACCACCTGCAATACCACCTGCACTGCCCGCATCTGCCGCCTTCTGCACCATCATGCACGCAGCTAACGGGCACGACACACTTGCCAGCTGGCAATCCACGTCAGCAGGCACACGTGGCACGGCCCACGCTGCTGCTGCTGCGTCCGCAACACCAGGTGCAGCCTGCAGTCGTGCAGCGAGGCAGTGCAGTCTCCGGCAAACGTGCCCATCCGCCACTACCTCCCCCAGCACTGCTTGTTCAACCCCCTGCCTTGACACGGCCTGCGCCACTCTTGCTGTTGCAGCTGCCGCTGCAGGATCTCTCTTCTGCGAGCTAGTGGGAGCAGCGGGAACTGCGGGAGCAGAGGGTGCAGCGGTGCGGGCGCGGAGGGCGTGGAGGACGTAGAGGGCGGCGGGCTGCCCCCTGAGAGCGCACGCCGCCACGAGGGCGAGGGCGTGCAGATGCTGGCACGCGGAAAGAAGCGGGGGGTTGCGCGGGAGAGAGGGAGAGGAAGAAGATGGGGAGTGAAGTGGAGTTGGGAGGGACGAAAGCGATTGGGCTAAGCAGTGGCAGTACAGAGCTGAGGTAGAATGCTAGGCGTGGTGCAATGCCACTGCAGCATCTCGTGACGGCGGGCATGGAGCAGGTAGTGTGTGAATCATTCCAGCATAGAAAACCCACCTTGCTGCAGCTGCTCTCGCCTCCTGCCATCGCCACATCATCCGCGCTGTCAGCACACCGCGCAGTCACGCGGCTGCCGCGTCCAATCCTATCGTCCCTCGAACTCGGTGGCCTATCTTCGCCGCTCCTCCACTCTCCTTCACCCTCACCCAATCCTTCCCGAGCCTGATTCCCCTTCCACGAGCCGAGATTCCCGAATTCCAACATGCGATCCGTGGCTTCTATCTGCGAGCTTTGAGACGTCTCAAAACTGGCTCCTAGGTGTACGTAGGAGTTGCATTCGGTTAGAATGCACGGAGAAGGGTACAGGTCGGTGAGAGCGACTGGCCTGGTGGATGGCAAACAGTACCCCCACTCCTGCCGCATCTTCGACTCTAAATCCGAGATTCCCGGAGCGGCATGCCACGTGGACATCGCCTGCATCTTTTCCGCGATGCCAGATGTCACGACGGGATTCGGCGTCAGCGTATTCAGCATCTTATCCAGCATCCAGTTACTCCTCGGCGGGTCGCCGCAATTCGTTCCCGGACCAAACGTCCAGTTTATCCTCTTTATAAGATCACCATAGGAATCATCCAGAGACACGCGCCTTGGCTCTCCATAAGTATCATCAGAAAGATCGTGCATTGACTCCATGTCAGGAAGGCTCGCCGTGGAAATTGGTGGTATCGGACGTTCGAGATTAGACAGATTAATCCAAGGAGCCGATTCGGGCTGCTCAGACGGAATGCAGCGAGCATTCGCTTGTTGACGGAACTCGTTAACGTGGCTCTCGCAAGCTGTGCTTGATACCATAGGTGAATCTGTGTTGTCTGACAGGGAATGAAGTCCAGACAACTGACAGTTCCAAGGCTGTGGAGATTCATGGGGAACAAGTGGTGCGTTGCATCATGCTCCGCTATGCGGTGTAAATAGCTCCTGAACCAGAATACACCTCAGTCTAAAGGCATGAATAATTTTGCCTCAATGTCATGTATGCATAGCTCATTGGGACCCAGAACAACGATTCACGATCGTTCACAGTGAGAATGGCTTTAGCGAGGTTTACTGTGATAAACTTTCTATCTTTTGAGTACATAAATCCGTTATTTCTGAAATCGAGGGGTTGTCAGAAACGTGAGCCAAGTTGCAGTCTCGTTTCGGGAGTTGCGAACTGGAGCAAAGATGACTGGCTCCTTTCACAAACTTCAAAATTTCTGCATGTGACCTTCCGACCAAACTCGCCCTAACTATTTGGGGGCACAGGTCCAGCGGCTGACCGTTCCGCTGGCTGGTTATTCTGGTTGGACATATCGTTGGTGTACTGTACAGACAAGCGTCATCATAATGTGATGGTGCTTTTCCAGCGCACAAATCCACGTCACGATCACAACCAACCGGAGTGAGGCATGGATTAAAATTAGAGCCTCGGATAACAGTCTCTAAAGAGCTCTCCAAATCCACGTGATATCTGGAACACATTTCGACTGACCGTTTGTGCACTATTCCTTTGAAATGTGATACAGTACCAAGCGCCACTACGTCGGTGCCTTCTCTGGCACGTGTTTCAGAAAACGGAACACAAACCATCTGGGTGTCAGCCACAGTTGTGAAACATGAAACTGAAAAATTCGGGGAAACATATTTAAAGGCGGGGTGCAACTTCTTAGGAACAGTAGGGGGACAAAAATGGCATGTGAGTAACTTGAATTCTATTGGACGAAAAAACTGGAAAACCAGAAGAGGACAAACTTCTCGGCTCTGAACTGCCTGGGTCAACCTCTTCCAAGCTATAATACTTTGAAGTTGAAGTTGATAGTTGGGCCACGGCTTTAACTGAAACATTTAGACACCAAGCCAGCTAGCCTAGATTCGCCATAGTGATTGATGTGCTAGTGGCAATTAGGATCCTCCCGAGACCGGTCCGCTGCGCGCCAGGCTGTCTCGGTGAGGGCGCCCGCTTCCCCAAGGACTAGGGGCTGAGCTGACAACTTGACAACACTGTACACCCCGCTCTCCCTCTTTCCTTTTGCCCCAAAAGTGGTCCCCCTCTCCCCCGCGACCCATATTCCATCCATCTCCGAGTGGTTCCCCCTCCCCTTCCATGACTCCCCGCCCCAGCGCACCATCCCCCTACTGGGCCTCATGTTCCGCCTACAGTGTTCCTTGTACCCGCTGCCCGCAGCCCCCCCCAACAAAACCTCCCCCCACACGCGTGTTTCGCAAGCTTGCGCTGAGCCCTCGGTTTCCTCCACGTACCTCGCCTTTCTTGGCTTTCTCTCGGCCTCACCTCCACCTCGTCCTACATTTCCCCACGGCTCTCTCTGCATCGCTGTCTTGCTGCTTTGCTGGATATACTTGCCTTGCCTTCAATTTTCGCCGTGAATCTTCTACTTTCGTCCTGTTGGCCCAGTGTTCAATCGCATCGCCTAGTCATAACCTCCAACAAGTCAGGAAGGGTCCGACCAAGATCTTAGTATCATAGCATAAGTTAAACCTTCAGAACACTCGTAAGGCCGCGTCCGTACCGCCATTTCTATCGTTGCCGGCCTTTTTACCGTCAGCCACCATGTGTCGGCCGCCTGATGTAATTCCTGGCGCGGCTCAGTCCGAGGCGGAGGAAGAACTCGACGCCAGGTGGCGTGCTCAGCAAATTGACGATGCCGCTGCTGCGTACGGCGGTGCTTGGAACTGGAATCCTATGACTGCTCCTGGCGGCCGGTAAGCGTTACGAGCTTACAGCTACATGTCATGAGTCCTCCTGATTTATTCATTTCAACCTTAATCCTGGTGTGAACCGCGCCAGGAAGCCCCAGCTTCGCGTCGCAGTATTTGACACTAAGCGCTTAGTCCCCGCTGCTCTCCCCTCGTTCTCCCTGTTTCAGGTTATTTGGCGGTAACGCCGGAATGTACGGCATGATGTCAGCAGACCCATCGCAAATGACCGCCATGCAAACCCGTCAACCGCTTCAAGCGCAGTGGCTGCTCCCGCAGCACGCCCAACCCGCCCTCCCCAAACCGCCGCAAATGCAACCCCCGACCGCGCACACGCCGTCCGCGCAGCAGATGTTTTCGATGAGCTGGCCGCCGCACGCCGCGCACGGCATGTCGGCGCCTTCCCCGATATTGGCGGCGAAGGGCCCGCTGGGGTACATGTCGCAAGGCATGGCGCAGGGCATGGCGCAGGGAATCCCGTGCGGGCTGCCGCAGGAGATGGAGTTCCACGCGGGCGACATGGGCGCGATGAGCACGGACGGCTTGACGGCGGAGGAGCTCGCAGACCTCGACCCGAAGAAGCATAAGAGGTGAGGCCTCGGGGGGATCGGCTGTTTTGTATCGCGTAGCACCTCCAGCCGTAGGCGTGAGACCGTTTGTGGTGATTTTATCGTTGTCACGTCAACTCTTCCGTTTGGTTCCGTCGATAGGACGTTGTGTTCCAGTTTTGGCATTCGATTAACGGGTTTCTGCCTTGCTTCTCCGTCGTCCGTTTCGTCGCAGGATGATGTCGAACCGCGCGTCGGCGAAGCGGTCTCGGCAACGGAAGCAGGAGCGACTCGAGGAGCTGGAGATCCAAAGCGCGAAGCTGCGCGTCGAGAACGCGGCCGTCACGCGGCGCCTTAACGAGGCGTCAGACCACATTCGGCAATACCAAGAGAGCAACGACCGCCTGCAGAACGAACTCAAACGGCTACGCGACGCGCTCACCCGCGCTGACGTCCCCGTTGCGAACAAACCGACTGACGCTGCGGCGGATGCGGGCATGAGCGCGGATTTTGCGCTCAAGGTTTTCCAGGCGGGGAAACGGGAGGTGGCGGAGCCGTCGGCGGAAGGCGCGGGGAACAAGCGCGCGAGATTAGTGGCTACGACGAGTTTCGAAGAGTCGGAAGAGGAGGGCGTGCATTCGCCCAGCGCGATCACGGGCGCGTCCGCGCCGCCGTCGCATGCGGAGGGAGTCGCGGCGGACGCGGCTGTGGTGGCGAACGGAGCAAACAGAGCGAACGCGGGGAATGATGGGTTGGCGCGGGCTTGTGCGATGGGTGCGGGGTTGACGGGTGTGAAGGAGATGGGGGTGAAGGACGCGGATACGTTGGCGGATGCGGAGTTCCTGGCGGGACTCATCGGGTGCTTCGACGATGGCAAGCCTCTCGAGGCGCTCATCTGAGGCGATCGGGAATGGTTTATCCATAAGATGGGGTTCAGACTAATGGACAGTGGTTGGCTGTTGTGGGGGTGTGGGAATTAGAAGATGGGTTGCGAGGGAGGCCGTTTGGGGTGATTGGCGGGAGAAAGGGGGGAGGGGAGGTCGGACTGGGAATGGATCCCGGGAAAACCTTGATTATTATCCAGTATCGATTCTTGAGTATGCTTAAGGGCTTGTGCCCATGTAGGGAACATACCGTAGTGCTGTCAAGCACATGTATGCTAGGTTACTACTAAACCCTTCACTGACAGTCCAATCTTCAATGTCATTTCCAGGGGGGTGCCAACATAATTGGCCCCCCATGTTCAACCCATGCTTTCTTAAAATAAACTACACCACCACCCCTGGTGCTTTCTCAAAATAAACTAAAACCACCACTAAACTCCAAGTGTTGTCAGGTCGGTGGGTAGACACTGTGTATTAGTTGTAGAATAGGAGGGTACATGTCACTAGCTGTGGCATGGGACGTCCTTCCTACCCTGCATCATCTCTTCTACTGCCACTGTGACTGGATTGAGCACCCGCAGAGTGAAGCTCCGATCCTCCCTCCCCACATGCTTCAGGAGCCTCCTCGCCGTCCTCCGATGTCTTCACTGTTGTTGTGACCTTGTTGCGGCCAGCGTCTTCCATGCCTTGCTTGTGGTCGAGGCAAAAGATGACGACTATAAGGGGTATGAACATGACCAGGAATATGTACACAAAGGTGGGCCGAATCGTGCCAGAAACCTGCAGGATGGAGAGAGGGTGGCAGGGTTGTGGACAAAGGGAGGGCAAAATAATCAGTGACGGATCGCAATGGAGATGGCTGAGACTGAGGTAGTGTGAGCAAGACAGACAGCAGGGATGGATGGAGATTCCACCAACATGTGGGTGGGCTCTACACCACATTGGCTCCCAGGTCTTACGGTATGTGGATATGCTTCCAGCCCAGCTCATCAACCAGCTCATGTGACCAAGCACAAATGACTGGACTGCATGGCAAGGAGCAGACAAAGCCATAGCGAGTGAAGCGAGCTACGCACCTGAGCGATGATGGCGACGACGAATGGGCCGAAGGACGAGCTGCCCTTGTCGCTGATGGTGTAGATGGCAAAGAACGCCCCCTCCTTGCCCGACGGCATTAGGTCCACATACAGTGTACGAGAGTACGATAGTAGCGGGCCCAGACACAGGCCGAACCACCCCACGTAAGCGAATAACTCCCACGTTTGCTTCAACCCGAAGCTATCTGTGAAGTAGCCGATAAGGCCCCACAGCGGCAAAGGCAGCATGCCGCCCAGGGCAATCATTGCCATTGTCTTGTTGCTCCACTTGGTTCGTCTCTGTATGAGGTAGAGAACCGGCATGCCGGCTGCCGCCCAGAACGAAACCGAGGTGGCGAGGATGGCGAGGGTTGCGGGCGGCACGCACAGATCCTGCTGCCCGAAAATAACCCCGACTTGGATGATAGTGGAGAAGCCGTCAGCATACACAAAGTAGCATGCGATGAACACGAGAGCGTTGCGGTGGTGCCGATACGCGTCCGCTAATGTGTCCCCCATGCCTTTCCAGCTCGCACCCACGACGCTGAAAAAGAACCGCACCCGGCTGTAGCACGACCCCCAGCTGTAGCGGCAACCCCGGCAGGTCTCTCCCGAGCTGTGGCAGCCAGCGCTGCTACAGACGGAGTAGCAGAAGCTTCCGTCCCTGCCTTCCTCCGCCCCCTTTGCCTCATGATCTCCCGCAGAGGGGGGAGGGGGAAGCGGGAGGGGGGGTCCCGGTCGGGCACGGAGGTAGTGAAAAGTGGGGAGGGCGAAGAGAATCCAGCAGAGGCCGCAAAACGCGGTGGCAACGCGCATCTGAACCGACTCGTCCGAGGAAACCAGCGTGAGCGCAAACGCAACGAGCGTGATCGGTATATCACCCAGACACCCCGCCGCGAGCCCAATAAGAGAGTACCGATTCTCCACGTCTTCCCGTGTGGCCGCGACTGCTTCCGGGTCGGCCTGTGCCTCGGCGGAGAGTACTTCGGGCGAGGCGTGCACGAGGAGGGGCAGGTAGCCGTTGTAGCTGACTGTGGCGAGGCCGTATCCAATGCTGGCGATGATGACGAGGAGACCGGCGAGCAGCCAGAGGGAGGGGGTGAGCATGAAGAGGAGGGCTGTGCATGCTGATGCGCCCATCCACGTGCCCGCCTTCAGCATCTGGAGGGGTTGGGATTCGCAATGTAGAAAGTATGGAAGAAAGAGAGGAGAGAAACGAGCACCACTTGAGCGAGTACGCAAGCGAGCTCCAATTGAGCATTCAGGCTTGAGGAAAAGGGGAAGAAGATTGGCATATGATTGCTGACTGTTGCTTACTCTCTGCCTGTTGAGGGAAGGGGGAAGATGAGGCGGATTACTAAGTACCGCCCACGCACCTGCTTCCTGCCGCGGCCGTAGTCGGTGAACGGCCCGAGCGACACGAGTGCGACGATCTGGCAGCACACGGCGACGCCGATGACGATCGTCGCGTACGACACGGGGTTGATGCTAAGCGCGCCGAGGCGCACGCGCGGCTGCTCCAGCTCGCTGTACGCTCCCGCTGACGTCACCAGCTGGTTTCCCTTCCCCGGCACGCACTGAAAGCAGTCGGCGGTGATCAGATCGGTGCACTGCGGTGGTTTGGCAGCGCCCGAGTCGTTCCAGGCTTGCGCGTCGGCGAGGAGCAGCAGCAGCAGCGGGATGAAAATCGGCATGGCGACCGCGCTGAACGAGTTTGCGGCCACGTTGTACGAGTACCAGCCCCATAGCTCCCGCTTCGTCAGAGGAACCCTTGAGCCCTCCGCGTATTCCTCTCCTCCCGCGTATTCCCCGCTTCCCGCGTTTCCCCCGCCTCCGGCGCTTCCTGCGCGCTTTCCGCTTCCGCCAGGGTCGTCTAGGTCGAGAAACGCGCTAGCGGTTTTCTGTCGCATGTGCTCGTCCTTGGGTGTGTATTCCAGTCGCGACACTATAACGGGGATGGGAGCGACCTTTGCCATGTCCTTCCGTCGTTCGTGAGATTGATGATTTAGGCTTCAAAGAGACGAAATTTCTGTTTTAATCGCAGAAATTCTGTGATATCGACAATCTAATCTTCAAGGATACGGGTCCTTCTCGAACGATGAGCTCTTGCGTCCGCTGACCTCGATGTCGTTCATATACGAGCGCCAGAAGAGGTTTCAAGCACCCGTCCAATCAACGACTCAACCTGAGGCCCGACGCTAAAGCTCAGGATTATAGGCGGTCTATGCAAAGTGACCTGGTTACGCAGTCTATGAAGTGCCTTCCCGCAAGGGCGAAATGCAAATGCGCTTTCTCCTGAGTAGACCGGGACAAGGCACGCTCGTTGCTCCTTGTAGTACCTCGAATCGTCAGAGGCAATTAGATCGGGCCTACCTGGGGGCGGCGAGAAACGAGAACGCTAGCCCACTTACTGACGGACGGCGCCTCTCTGATTCAGCTTGTCCTGCGCATTCTAGCATCTGAACTGAACCATCCTGCACTGTCTGCGGCACCTGCTCTCTTCCCATTTCCACCCCAGTGACTGCTGAGGCAGTTGCACTGCACATCGTCAGAGGCCATGAGGGAGGGGAGGTGAAATGCTGAATTTCGCCAAATTGAGAGGTGCGAAGAATTTGAGATTTCGGGCGATTCGGGAGGGATCATCGCCATCACGACGCGACGCGATGTTTCTCTCGGGATTTGAGCCCAACGGAACATGGTTGGTCGGTCGGAATGCGATCAGGGTGATGGCGAAAAATTAACCTCGCCCGTGTTTTAGGGGAGATACTGAAGATTCGACAAACCACCAAGCTGCACATATTTGTTGTACTGTGCCAATATAGTAAAATAAAAAAAGCATATGCATATAATATTAAGTGTAATTAGTTGGCGAGAGTCCAACTCATGTACCGTATATGGAAACATAAGCGCGGGGCATTCGGGCCCAAACACACGTAATAAAATTTCAAGGCTCTGCGTGAACCACTTGAGTGCCATGAGCTTGAGTGGCTTCATGAAGACCCTCCTCTTGTAATCTTTCCTGATGCTTGGTTGCCCTCCCAGCCTCTGCCACCCCCTTGTTATAGTTGACAAATAATTGGACAGAGATGGCTGGGATAACCAGCACAAGAAAAACGTATCCGAATACAGGCCGCAGCTGACCCCCCACCTAACAACGGACAAAAGTGGAAGGCCCGGGAGGGAGATACAGCAATGAAACATGTGAAAGCATGGAGAACAAACATCACCTCTTAGACCACCTGACCCAACTGTGCATAGTATGCACTCTCTTCGGCAGAATTACATGCATGCATAATATCATCAACTCTCTGTCCCTCCTGTGTCCTCACACCTCCCAGGCTCACCCATTGCATCTCAACAAACCCACATGCGACAATCTCAGCAATGCACCAGCCCAGCAGCAGCCCAGCAGCCCCCCCTGCCCCCCCGGCAGAACTGACCTGCGTAACAGCCGCGATGACGAAGGGGCCGATGCAGGAGCTGATGCGATCACAGATGAAGAAGAGCGTGAAGAAGGCGCCCTGGCTAAATCACCACATCCCAACAGACCCACACACAACAGCCTCAGCCCAGCAGCGGGTGAACACAAGCTTAGCACCAGCCCCCCAGCACTGACCTGCGTGACAGCCGCGATGACAAAGGGGCCGATGCAGGAGCTGATGCGATCACAGATGAAGAACAACGTGAAGAAGGCGCCCTCGCGACCCACGGGGATGAAGTCAATGAACAGTGTGCGCGAGTATGACGTCAGCGCGCCCAAGAAGAACCCCAGCCACGCCGCGCACACGTAAATCTCCCACGCGGATTTCAGCCCGAATCCCCCGTCTGCGGTGAAATACCCGATGAATCCCCACACAGGCAGGGGAACTAGGCATGTGAGGAGAATCACGACCATGGTCTTGTTCGTCGCGTGGGTTTTCTGCTGGAAGAGCAGCGCGAGGGGCATGCCAACGATCGCCACGACAGCGACGGTGAGTGCGATAATCGCCATGGATGATACAGACAGGCAGAGGTCGTTTTGGCCGAAGAGCACCGCCATCTGCAGCATGGTCGTGAATCCGCTCCCGTAAGCGACGAGGCAGATGAGAAAGATGAACGTGTAGCGGTACCGGGAAGCCTCCTTGAAGAGACCGAAGAGGTGGCGCCAGCGGTTGAGCATGGAGAATCCGGTCTTGGGCATGGGGGGACCGGGGCGCGGGTGCAGCCAGGCGAAGGTGAAGGCAGAGAGGGCGATCCACCACACGCCGCAGACTGCCACGGTGACTCGGAGCTTGAGGAGGTCGTCTGGGATGAGGAGCGTGGTGGCGAAGGTGAGCAGCATGGAGAGCACGCTCCCTAGAGTGCCCATTGCCAGGCCTGACAGGGAAGCCTTGTTCTCCACCTGATGGGGTAAGGGAGGGGGAGAGGAGGGGGGGAGAGGAGGAGGTATATCAATGAGGCGCTTTAGGCATTAAAGCCCAAGTCCCAAGTTGCACAAGATTAGTAGTCTTGATGGCTGTGCACTTGGGCTGACGTGGTGTTTCTAGCACTGGTGCCTTCGTCTGTGCTTTTGTTTGTGCCCAAGTCCCGAGTTGCAGCACAAGATTCTTCCAGCTGAGTATCGGGACTAGGCTGGATTTGTAGAAAGTGTCGCAGGGCAACACCTAGGTCATCAAGATTAGTAGTCTTGATGCCCGCGGCCTGCAATTTGGGAATCTGGCAAAGGAGGTGACAGCAGAGAGGGCGATCCACCAGAGGCCACCGATTCACAGACGGCCATGGTGACTCATCTTCTGGGACCGTATAGGTGTGATTCCGTTGGGGCTGTTGGGCGGGTGAGGTTGTGAGATGGTTGGCTGTGACACAGGCATGGAAGCAAGCAACTACCTCACCTTCTCCCTGCCCCCTCACCTTCCCCCTGCCTCATCACCTTCCCCCTGCCTCATCACCTTCCCCCTGCCTCATCACCTCCCCCCTGCCTCATCACCTTCCCCCTCCCTGCCACCTCACCTGCTCCATGTCACCTCACTTTTACCCTCCCTGCCAGCTCACCTTCTCCCTCCTTGCCACCTCAGCTTATCTCTCCCTGCCAGCTAGCTCACCTTCTCGCGGACAGCAAGGATGGATGCCTCATCTGGGCCCGCAGAGAGCACCTTTGGAGACGCGTCCACCAGCACAGGCAGATAGCTGCGACAGAAGAAAGAGAGGGCAGGGAGGGCGGGTGGCACGGGTGGTGAGAGAGGGCAGGGAGGGCGGGTGGCACGGGTGGTGAGAGGGAACGCAAGCGAGGATGGATGCCTCGTCTGGCCCGGCAGGGAGCACCTTTGGAGACGCGTCCACCAGCACAGGCAGGTAGATGGGACAGTGGGGGAGAAGGGGGTGGGGGGGAGGGAGGAGAAAGGAGGGGGTAGGTAGGAAGTGGGGAGGGCGGGAAGGGGACAGATGAACAGCAGGGTTTGGTTAGATTGAAGCACCAAGTCCCATTAGTTTACCAGCGCCGGCAGAAAGCTGCCAGCAAAGGCGGGGATGAGGGTGGGGATAGGGATCCTGTTGCCTCGAGCGGGTGAATAGGAATTTATCTCTTGCGTGAGTAAGGAGCCTCACCTCTTGCAGCAACTCATCAGCTGCAATTCAGCACCTCCCCGGCTGTAGTCCCAAGCACCCCCAAACCCCCCCCTTCCCCCCCGTTTAGTGCCTTGCATCATCGTACTTGCTGCAGCGCCTAACTCACCTGCTGTAGAACCCTCACTCATCAGCTGCAATTCAGCACCTCCCCGGCTGTAGTGCCAAGCACCCCACTCACCTGTTGACCTGAGCGAGATGCCGTATCCGAGGGGTTTCAAGACGGCATCTTGCTACATGCACCTGTAGTGGCATCTGATTGGCTGTAGCACCCTCATTCACCTGTTGTAGCTGACGAGAGAGAAGCCGTATTCGAGATTAGCGATGATGGCAAACAGACCCGCCAGCCACCAGAGGGGTTCTTGAGACATCGCAACAACACCCGTTGCGGCACATCACCGGCTGAAGCGCCTCACATCCCAACTGATATAGTCTCTCACCTGTTGTAGCCGACAAGCGAGATGCCGTATCCGAGATTGGCGATGATGGCAAAGAGCCCAGCAAGCCACCAGAGCGACGGTGACGTGAGCGCCAGGCAGAGAATGCAGGGTACTACCCCCATCAGCGTTCCCACCAGCAGCATCTGTGGTGGGCGGGAGGGAGGGCAGGCAGGGAGAGGGAAGGAAGTGCAGGGGAATGGTGAGGGGAGAGACTTTTGAGACGTCTAAAAAATGGTGAGGGGAGAGAATTTTGAGACGTCTCAAAAATGGTGAGGGGAGAGAATTATGAGACGTCTCAAAAATGGTGAGGGGAGAGAAAGCAGAGAATGCACGGCACCGCTCGCATCAGCAGCATCTGTGGTGTGACGAAGGGAGGGAGGGATGGGGTGAAGGTGAGAGTTAGCCGAAAAGGGGGAGGGAGGGAGATATGCAGGGCAAGAGGAACGAGGCAGAGAATGCATGGCACAGATCCCATCAACCCATCCTCCCCGCTATCCTCCCTCGCTTCACGTCCCCCCCTCTTTACCTTCTCCATCCTTCAAAGCCATCATCTCACTCACCCGCCATCGCCCCATGCCGAAATCCGCCTCGGCCCCGAAGCACACGAGGCCGAAGTTCTGCACCACCACGGCCAGCCCCTTCCCCACCCCCCACACTCCACACACCCCCCCTCAGTTACTAACCCGCCATCGGCCCTGCCCGAAATCCGCCTCGGCGCCGAAGCACACGAGGCCGATGATCTGCACCACCACGGCCAGCCCGATGATGACCGTTGTGTACGCCACGGGCTCCATCGACAGCGCGCCCGCCTGCAGGTTGGGCGAGTCGTACGCCGTGTAGCTGTTACGAGGGAAGGGGGAAGGGAAATGCGTGGGTGTGAGAGCCAGCCCGATGATGACCGTTGTATACGCCACGGGTTCCATCGAAAGCGCGCCCGCCTGCAGGTTGGGCGAGTCGTATGCTGTGTAGCTGCCGGGAGGTGTGGGGGAGGGGAAGGGGGATTGGGATGGGGCATTGGGCAAAGAGGGAATGTGAGGGTCAGCCCGATGGCGACCGTGGTGTACGCCACGGGCTCCATTGATAGCGCGCCGGCTTGCAGGTTCGACGAGTCGTACGCCGTGTAGCTGAGGGGGAAGGGGCGGGGCAATGGGGGGGTGGGATGAGGCAGTGTGAGGGTCAGCCCGATGACCACCGTCTTGTGCGCCACGGGACTCATGGACAGCGCGCCCGCCTGCAGATTCGGCGAGTCGTACGCCGTGTAGCTGCCACGAGGGAAGGGGGAAAGGAAACGCAGGGATGTGAGAGCCAGCCCAATGACCGTGGTGTACGCCACGGGCTCCATGGATAGCGCGCCCGCCTGCAGATTCGGTGTCTCGTACGCCGTGTAGCTGAGGGGGGAAGGGGTGGGGGAATGGGGGGTGGGAGATGGGGGAGTGTGAGGGACAACCCGATCACCACCGTCGTCGTGTGCGCCACGGGCTCCATGGACAGCACTCCCACCTGCAGATTCCGCGCGTCGTACACCGTGTAGCTGAGGGGGTTTGGGGGGGAAGGGGGATTGGGGAGAGGGGGATGAGGGTTGAGATGGGGGTTTTCCGCCTTGGGTTCCCCTCTCCCTCTCTCCCCACCTCCCATTCCGGTGGGGAGAGAGGGAGAGGGGAACCCAAGGCGGGACCAAAGGAGAGGTGGAGCGGCGGAGACGGGATGCGAAGAGGACCGCTTACGCACTTGGCTCGAGACCTAGTAAGGTGTGTTTTGAGTCGACTCAATACAGGCCGTCATGTACTCGAAGGAACTATATGCCGCGGCGCGGAACAAGACGCCTCGAACGACATGCCAGCTAGAAGGCCGCCATATCAAGTCGGGGTTGACATTCACTCGACATGACAGCCCCGCCTCGCTTCGTTTACTGCTTCGTTTACCTTATCGCGCATGAACCTCCGCAAGAGTTGGAATTCCTGTCGCTTTTGTTAAACGCCGTGTTGCTCTTTCCTACGCTAACGCGCTTCGGGGGAATACTGACTTGCGCGCACAGCACGAGCGTACCCTGTTGACGTCATCAGCTGCTGCCCCTTGCCGGCCACGCATTGCAAGCAGCCCGTCGTGAGCGTCGCGTTGCACTGCGGAGGCGGCGGCGCGCCGGCCTGCGTGGCGGCCTGCGCGGTGGCGAGGTAGACGAGAAGCAGCGGGAAGAAGATCGACATGGCGACGAGGGAGAACGCGTTTCCCGCCGCGTTGTAAATAAACCACCCCCACCACTCGCGCCTCGTCACCGGGTCTTGCTCCTTCTCCGTCAAAATCGCCGCGCTTGCCGCCACGACTTCTGGCGGCACATCCGCGGCGAATTCATGGCGGTTAGGACCGCTTAGCGGCGCTTCCGCGGACGAATCTCGCGTCTGATCGGTCGTCATGATTGGTTCTGCTGGACGACAATAGGCAGGCTACAGCGGAATAGCGCCGACCGGGAGTACGTGCGTTTCGCGAGATTCTTGAAGAACGAGCTGTGAGACAGTAACACGGTCACAGAGAGGCGTCTACATGCTAGAGTGAGAAGTGTCTTGGCGTTAGGACGACTGGGATGAAGAGGAAATAAATAATATGCGGGAGTGACACTGGTGCGCCCCACGCACGACAATGTTGACGGCTTGCTTGCTTGCTTCCAGTGGTTGGAATGTCTGGGTAGGGTGGGTGTAGGACTGGTTATTGAGCTCGGTAGTGATGGGTGGAAAGGGACATCATAAGGTGGGGTGGAGTAGGGGTGCGCGAAGGTCGGTGGAGGGTGAGTGAGTGCAAGCTGGTGTGATGGACAAGTAACGCAGATGTGACAGAAGGGCTGCTGTGCTGTGCCAGCTGTGCGGTGGTACAGTTTGCCTACGCGCAGCTTCCGTCTCGACTTAATTGCGCGACGCGATGATTTTTGATTTTTTTATTAATCCTGTCGACCACCCTCGAACCGCGTTACACGTTTTTATATATTTCTAAATCCCAAGGACCCAACAAAAGATTTCGCCATAGTAGCATAAATGTTCAGGAAAAAATTTAGAGTAGGTTTGTTGGACGCAACATTCTCTGGCCAGGCATGATTTACCCAGAACTATCAAAACAAGAAAAACAGGACACAATTTGGGAATATCAACCATAAACAGGGGAAGCCATCCAGTGTTTAGGGTTGATGCCTTCCCATTTTGTTTCCGTTTTCCCAACAGCATTTTTTCTAACTAGAACTCGCGCTCCAACGTAAGGGAGCGCAAATATAAATTGAATTTATCCCATGTCACGGTGCTTCCGTGTGTAAAGGGTTGAGTATTCAATGCTTTTTTTTTGTTGATTCTTGGGTAGCACCTTGACACAATCGTTTGCATTTTAGTTCGGTAATTTCGTTCTATTTCTGTCACAATTTGGAAGTGTGATTAGGGTGAAAAGCGAGATTGAAAAGAGAGAACCAATCGGCACTGATAAATTCAGGTTGAAGTACGGAAGCAAACCGCCTCTGGCATGATTTTAGTATGAATGATGTTGGCCGTTTTTAGCCAATTCTCATTGGGGTTGCAATTATTGCATATGGATCGTGTCAGATTCGTTCTCACCCTAAATCTAAGAATAAAAGGGACTCTAAACTAAACTATAACGAAAATTCAGAGTAACTAGACCTTGCTTGCAGGTATAAATCAAGTGGCAGTCCACGGGATTAAGAAATATCAGAAAGTGGGGAACGCGGTGCAAGGGTGGTAGAGAGGATTGAGAAAAATATGAAAATAGTCACGTCGCGCAATTATTTCTTCCGTCTCCCCTTCGACATCGTGGCGTTGCGAACGAGAACAGTGAACTTGTACAGTACGATGACAGGATGCAGTAGCGGGGCAGTTCATAAAGAAAGGAACCGAACCGCGCGACCTCATTCTTCGCGCTGGCGAGATCAATGGTTGGTGTTCTGGACAGATTGGATTCGTCATGAATCGTGGACCTCATGCTGTTCAGAGAGCTGCCTTGCACGAATGCGGTAAGGATCACATGATAAGATTTCTTGAAGTGCCTTTTTCCGCATCCCGAATCTTTCCACCCAGCTGCACAATTCATTGGGCCGGACGGAACGAAACTCGTTGCGGCCAGCGAGTCACATTTCCGATCACTGTTCCGAGCTGGTGGGCTAGTGGCCAATCGTCTGCCTCTCAAAATCAGCACTGCGGCCCAGCTGGCACTGTGGATCTCAAATTCCCACCGCCGGGGCGGCAACTGTTTCAGCTTGGCATTGATTCGTCTGCGGCAAGTCAGGCATGGTAGCTTATCTCAATACAGTATGCCTAGTTCGAACACATAAGCAATAAGTGAGTGATTTACTGGGGCCTAACAAATATCCCATTGAAAGAAACAGGGTGCGCCAGAATTTCAACAGAAGAGAATTACACCAGGATCAAACAAAAGATGCCACCAACTCTTCATACACGGCCTCTATTCTTGGTTTCCGCACCAGCGGATTTGTCCTTTCTTTTCTTCAAAACACTCCCACCATCCATCTCCTCCTGTCCCATCTCCCCACCGTCACCACTGAACCCCAACATTGCCATCTCACTCCCCAGCTCCAATTGCTCCACAATGCCTCTCAACGCTCCCCCAGACTTACCTCCCCCTCTGCTTCCCACATCACCCCCTCCATGCCGCCCCTCTTCCCCCTCATCCCCCTCATCACCCCCTCTTCTCTTCTTCCCACTTCTCGTTTTCTCAGTTACAGCCGAAGCTGCTGCTTCCACATCCGGTTCTCTCTTCTTCTTACGAGGCTTGGCATCAGGTGAGGAGGCGGAAGGCAGTGCAGCGGGCGCAGGAGCCAGTGAGGGGAAGGCAGCGGGAGCAGGCGCAAGCAGGTCTTGGAACTCTCGCAGCAGGCCCTCCTTGCGCTGCTGCTGCTTCTGCCACGCCTCTGGGCTCTCCAGATATCTGGTGGGTGTGGAGTGGGGAGGAGCGAGCATGAGAAGGACGTACATAATGGGAACAGGTGAGACTGAACTGAACAGCAAGGCGCGCGAGATGCTTACTAGGGTAGACCCTGCCAAGCGTGTGAGTTTGACACACAGAAGACGAGGAGGAGAGAGAGGACACACAGAAGAGCAGAGGAAGCAGAGAAGAGCAACGACTCACTCTGCGAGGCCCATGTGACGGAAGAGAGGCCGCTGCAGCAGAGAGGACGACGCCGACGAATAGCGCGTCGCCAGCTCAGCGAGAATCATCTGCTTGCCTTCCACCGTCATGGCATCAAATGCTGCCGACACCACAAACGCACCCAGCCTATCTGCTGCTATCGTCGTCAGGCGTGGCTTCAAACTGCGAGGGGCGGGAGGCAGGCATGTGATGAGGATTGGAGGGAGAGGTGAGGGTGGCTTTTGAGACGTCTCAAAAGGCTTCAAACTGCGAGGGGCGGGAGGGAGGCATGTGATGAGGATTGGGAGAGGTGAGGGTGGGGAAATGTTGTGAGACGCACGGCACCGCACATCACGGCACAGCACCGCAAAACACCTCACAGCACCGCACATCACGGCACAGCACCGCAAAACACCTCACAGCACCGCACAACACCTCACAGCACCACACCGCACGTACCTGTTGAGCATGGTGGTCTTGAGGTCCAGAGGGACAGTGGTAGCACGGAAGAATGCAGAGAGGACGCGCGTGCCCTTGACATCCGTGGCCAGGTGCATGAGGTAGGAGGGCGGCAGCGCCACACACGCCTGCACCACCCGCTGCGACGCTTCCTGGTATACGATGAGGGTATGATGTAACGGGAATTCGATGGTTTGACATGCAATCGGAAGGGTGAGACGGCCTACATGGAAGCTTGGTTGGAGCAGTTGGCAGAGAAAATGGGGACGAGAGCAGAGAGACGCACACATGCTACCGGCTGCTTGCTGTTGGGATCACTGCTTGCTGCAGCACTGGGGACGCACCAGAGGATATGAGAAGATGGTCTGCAGCACCATGCATCCCACGAACGACACCGCCCCGCGCTCTGCCACGGGCACGGACCCCCACCCCTGCTGCTGCTGGCGCTTCTTGGCTCGGTTGGACCTCACATCATTCACCCGCACTGCCAGCCACGCGTCCAGCCACAGCAGATCGCCCACCGCTGCCGCATCTGCCGCTGCTACGTCCACTGGTGATGGTGCTGGTGAGGAGGAGAGGGCTGCTAGCAGGCTCTCACAGGCCTGCCGAGGGAAGTTATGCGTTTGAAGAGAAACAGTCAAAGAGAATGGAAAGCAGGGATCTGATGCAGTAAGGGAAGTAGTCAAATGGATAGGGTCGCGGGATTGCAGACCGGTGAGTGGCTTGGTGTTTCGTTTCCCACTCCCGCATCCACTCAGTCACACCACGCCATGATCACAACTCACTCACCCGTGCCTGAAACGTCTTGGTGCGTCCACACGCAATCAGCAGCGCCAGCACCACTCGTCCTCTGCCCCCCTTCAGCAGTGCCAACAACCCCTCCCCTCTCCCTCCCCCCTCCCCCCCCTCTCCACCCCCCGCCTCCCCTCCCCCTGCCCCACTCCCCGCGCCCTCCCCTTCCCCGTTCCCTCCCCCCGCCAGGGCCTTGAAGGCGCGTTTGACGTCGGTGGGGGAGAGGAGGGCGGAGAGGGCGGTTTGCACAGTGTAGTTGGCAATGGGGTGCAGTGCGAGGGGCAGCAGGTGGGGCAGCAGGGCCACTCGCAGGAGAGAGGAACGTAGTGACGGTGGGGCGAGCTGAATCACGGTCTGGGGAGGAAGTGGAGGGGGGGGGGAAGTGGAGGAGATGGGGGGGATCAACGCGGGATGGGATGGGGAACGACGGGCAGAAGTCAAGAGGAGCGGAAGCGGTGGGTTGTCAGCGCAGTATGCAGAGGTGGAGTGAGGGTCAAACCAACAACATGTGGACCCACATCGGTTCATTCATGAGGTCAAGAATCTGCGCTACCTCCTCCTCCTTCACCTGCTGCTCTGCCTCCACGAGGTGGAAGCCAACAGCGTCACTGCATCACTGCATCACTGCATCACTGCATCACTGCATCACAGTAGGGCAAGGATAGCAAATTGCATCACTGCATCAACCAACCCCACCCCATCCCCCCTCACCTCCATAAATCGCGACCCACAGCGGTCCTTCATGAGCTCAAGTATCTGCCCCACCTCCTCCTCCACCTGCTGCTCTGCCTCCTCCCCTTCCTCACCTCCCTCTGCTTCTTTTCTCCTCCCTTCCACCTCATCTCCTTCCTCTCCCCCCTCCCCTCTCTCCTCCTCTTCTCTTCTGCTTCTTTTCTTCCCACGCCCCCCCTCTTGCCTGCCCGGCCCTGCCCGTTTCCTTTTTTTCGCCGCTGCCCGGAGCGCAGCCTCAGGCAGGTGGAGCAGAGAGGTGATGACGTGGGTGAGCAGAGCAGCATCGTCTCGAATTACATCCAACACCACCTGCACAGGTGGGAAAAGGGCCGGAGGGCAAGGGATGCAGCTTCTCACGTGGGGAGGGCGAGGTTTTTGAGTCGCTCAAGAGCAGAGCAGCATCATCGCGAATCACATCCAACACCACCTGCACAGGCGGGGAGGAATGCAGGTGATCAGTGTACGGGAGGGCTGTATTGTAAGGTGTGCAGTGCGGTGAATGCGAGATTCAGACATGTCTCAGTGAGCTGCATGCGTGCAGTAGGCTTAAAGCAAAGGAAAAACAGCGGTAAGGGAGGGCTGTATTGTAAGGTGTGCAGCGTGGTGAATGCGTCCCTCAGTCATCATCATCATCATCATCATCATCATCATCATCATCATCATCATCATCATCATCATCATCATCATCATCATCATCATCATCATCATCATCATCATCATCATCATCATCATCATCATCATCATCATCATCATCATCGTCGTCGTCGTCATCATCATCATCATCATCATCATCATCATCATCATCACGGATCACATCACATCCAACACCTCCTGCACACGTGGCGTGCACAGATTCGCACAGGGCGTCAAGGGGAGGGAATGCAGGTGAGCACTGACTGACACGAGAGCAAGGCGCAACGGGTGTATTGTACGATGTGCAGTGCTGCGAATACGTGTCTCAGCACGAGCAGCGATACCATCACCACACCACTCACTTGCAACACCAGCATCCCATCAGTGTCATGCCTTCAGCACCAGCAGCACCTGCAGCAGAGGGCCAGCGGATGGGTCACAAGCGAGGGTCCACGAGTCCCCATAGGGCGACCACACCACTGCTGCTGACGGCACCACCAGCACAAGCAGCAGCTCAAGCAGACCAAATACCACCACCACCACCACACTCACCTGCAGCAGAGGGCCAGCAGACGGGTCACAGGCGCGGGTCCACGAGTCGCCATAGGGCGACCACGCCACTGCTGCTGACGGCACTGCCTCGTCCGCCCCCGCTGCTGCCGCCGTCACCCCCACCACCACCCGCTGCAGCAGCGCCGGGAACCCCAGCGCCCCCCCCACCCTCCGCCCTCGCTCTGCCGCTGCCGCTGCTTCTGCCCCTCCTGCTGCTGCTCCCGCTTCCTTCCCTCCTGCCAAGCCTGCACCCTGCCCGGCCATTCCGGGCATCCCTGGAAAGGTCGCACCGGAGGACGGCGGAAAATTTCCAGCTGCCCGCTGAATCTGCGGAGGCAAGCGGCCGCCGAACCTTCTTCCTGCGCCACCCTCTCTCCGCTCCTCCCCACCCTCCTCCCCGCCCACGCCCTCCGCACCATCCCGACGAGCCTTCCTCGTGCCCTCTGCTGCTGCGGGCGTATCGTGGATGAGGCGGCAGGCGAGGAGGAGAAGCAGGGAGCGCAGCACGTGGGAGCAAGCCGGGCTGGTCATGGCTGCTAGGGGATACTCTGTCACTTCTTTGCAGATTTTTTTCAAAACCACCCGCACTGTTCCAGTCCATTTCGGTAAATCACCCTGGCCTCCTGTCCCTTCCTCGGTTTCTTCCTCCTCCCCCTCCCCATCCTGCTCCTCGTTCTCGTCATCTCCTGCCCCGGCTTCGTCCAATCCCGCGCCGCCACGTGTCCTGCTCTCTCCAGTCACCCACGCGCGGATATTCCGCAGACCCGCTTCAATCACCCTTGATGCCAGCCCATGCGCCAATACGTCCCGACAAACGTTCACCTCCCGCTCCCCCGATCCCTCCCCGCCTCCCCCCGCGCCTTCCCCTCCCTCCCCTCCCCTCCTGCGCGCGCAGCAGCAGGCGCCGGCGAGGAAGCGGGCGGCGGCGGCGGGGGGGGCGGCGGAGAGGAGCGGCTCGAGGGTGCGGCAGGTCTGGGTGTCCCACAGAAGCTGGTGTTCCTTCCCCCGAGCCTCCTCCAGAGCATTGGCGGCGATGGAGGCTCGGTCTGAGGCACGGGGAAGGTTCGGGATTGGGGCCAAGTAATGGAGAGAGAGGAGGTCGGTGGGGCGGAATTGAAGACCATGCGGAATGGAGGGGGCAGTTAGCGTAGAGAGTGAGAGCGATGCGCGGAAGCGGAGAGGAGAGACGGGGTTCAAGAAGAGAAGGGTTGAGGGTAGGGCGGCGGGGTTTAGGAGGAGCGAGGAGCGCACCTTGCGGGTCGCGGGTGTCTTCCCACGCGGTGGCGATTTCCGTGAAGTACTGCGAGAGAGACGGGTCCAGCACGCGTCTGGCGAAAAGGAGCAGGGGAGAGTGGGGGGTCGAGGGTGAGGGGAGGGACGATTAAGAGTAGCACGTAGGCTGGATCGATGTCACTGCGTGTGCAACGGTCGGGTGTGCGTACGGCGCAAAAGCGTGTTGCTCCGCTGTAGAGCCTCGCTCCGCGCCACCTCCGCCCGCTCCGCCGCCTGCGCCTCCGCCGTACCCGCGCCCACCTTTCCCTCCGCCACGTCCCCTCCCCCTTCCGCGCATTCCGTCGCCTCCCTGCCAGCCCATCGGCGCGCAGCGAGATCTAATGTCTGCGTTAAAGCCGCAGTCGTGCGAATGTGCCTACACAGACGGTGCTAATGCGCAAACTTTTGAGGCGTCGAAAAGGACTAACTAAGCTCTGTGAAAGAAAATCTCACACTAAGCTATCGCTGACGGGACAAAGCCCTGAATTCTGTAGGAGCAGGAGGAATAACCCTCAAACCCGACAAAACCCGAAATATCAATGAAACTGGCATAGGGGTGGGTTCGTCCGCGTTCCGGAGGTTCGCTATACGTAACAGTCAAAGCTTTATATCATATTTTTGCAACTTCACAATCTCTACTGAAGTGTAACTGTACTCGCGAGCAATACACTGCTGTCACATCAACCACTCTCATCATCCTCATCTCAACCCATCCCGCTGCGCTGGTCCGCACATTTCACGACAGCGATCCTCAAATCGCCCTCCTCTCGTCACGTCAATCACACTCTTATCTCGCCCTCCAAAGCACGCCTACAAACGCACACCCGCCGCTCCGGTTAGCACGACTGCTGAGTAGCCACTCTCGGCCCACCCTTCGCCGTGCGGCCGGAGCGACTCGTGGTTTATCAGGTCATTAGCTAGCGCACGGCGAAGGGTATTAGTGGTATTAGTGGTATTAGCTGTATTTTCACTTTCCTCCTCGGCATTGCCGCGCAGAGCTTGTTTCGAGGCGTCTCGACGCGTCTCGAGGCTCCATTGCCCACTCAGAACCCACGCCACGCGCGAGGCGTGGCGGAACGATCGTAGTCCGCTTGCGCGCGGCTCCGCTATACGCGATCTCTCATTAGGTGGCGGGAGGGTGGAGGGGGAAAACGGGGAAAGGAGACATCGGGGGATGGAAAGGGATGGTTCCGCGGGGAAAACCAGAGCCGTTTCACCAGGCAGGGGCGCGGGGGCAATCAGGCGCAGGCGCAGCTGCGCGGACGGGAGCGCAGCAAGGGGCGCGGGGGCAATCAGGCGCAGGCGCAGCTGCGCGGACGGGAGCGCAGCAAGGGGCGCAGGGATCACACTCGGGGGCTTGGGCTGGGCAACCGGGGGAATGGGCGAGGGAGGCGGGGGCGGGGTGGGACGGGGACTGGCTGGGGGAGGCGCGGAGGCGGGCGGGGCCATGGGAGGGGCGGCCATTGGCCGTGGTGAGTCTGTTCGACGGGTGCGGTGCCATCTGGCAGGCGCTGCACGACTGTGGCATTCCGTTCAATGGCGTCAGCTCTGAAATCGTGAGTGCAGAGCCGCTGGGTGCGTTGCTGGGGGTGCTGCACGCTGGGTGTATAGTTCCTAGTCGCTCTGAAAATGCAGGCGCTGCACGACTGTGGCATTCCCTTCAATGGCGTCAGCTCTGAGATCGTGAGTGCCGTGCGGCGTGCTCCATAGCATTATCTCTATCACTGTTTTTTGCACCAGTCTTCTTCACTAGTTTTCTCATCCTGCGCACAGGATCCATTCGCAGCGGAGGTGGTGCGGCACAGGTGGCCGGCCGTGCAGCACGTGGGGGACATCACCGCCCTCACTCCCTCCACCATCCACTCCGGCCTCGCTGCCGCTGCTGCCGCTAGGGGTGCCACTGCTGGTGGTGGTGGTGGTGCTGCTGCTTCTGGTGCTGGCAGCGCTGCTTCTCATGGCAGTGTTCCAAGAAAGTGCAAGGAAGCGTCACCAGCTGTTGCTGCTGCCGCCCAGGTGGACCTTCTGGTGGGCGGCTTTCCTTGTCAGGACCTGAGCAGCATGAACAGAATGAGGGTGGGGTGAGTGACACGAGCACACAGCAGGAACGTTCCATCTGCCATTCCATCTTTCCTCCCGTCTCTCCTGCTTGCACTGCCAGTCACCACCTGCCACTCCGTCTCTCTCACTACGAATCCTGCTCAACACGAGTCTCTCAGTATGAGTCCTGCAACACCTTCGCCATCTCCTCCCCTCCTGCATTGCTCTCGCCTTCCCTTCCCGGCCCTCTCTACCTGCCTCCCTGCCTCTCTCTCTCTCTCCCTGATCTCGCTCCTCCCCACCCCGTGCATCGCCCAGGCTGCACGGCCCGCGCAGCGGCCTCTTCTTCCACCTCCTGCGCCTCATACAACAGCTCTCCCCCAGATGGTAACCCCTTTTTTCCCTTACAACGCAATCTGCTACCTCTAGATGGTGACCCCTCATGGTGACCTCTAGAGTTGCGACTCTCTGCTTCATCGAATCATTAGCATTGTGCCTTTGTCTCAGCCTGGGCACCTCGTTTGCCTGAGTGATGATGAGCCGTTGCTCCCTTTGCCCCACTTCCACACCCACCTACCATCCCTATCAGGTGCCTTGTGGAGAGCGTGGCGAGCATGCAGTGGATGGATGGATGATGGATGGATGATGGATGGATGATGGATGGATGATGGATGGATGATGGATGGATGATGGATGGATGATGGATGGATGATGGATGGATGATGGATGGATGGGTGATGGATGGATGGATGATTGATGGATGGATGATGGATGGATTGGCTTGAGAACTCTTGAAGCGACTGGGAGTGCTGACCTGTCTACACTCCTCGTCCTCTCCCTCCCCTCGCCCCCCTCAATCAGGTTTCTGGTGGAGAACGTGGCGAGCATGCAGTGGATGGATCGCGACGAGATCTCCAAGTATCTCGGAGTGCCACCCATCTGCATCGACTGCGCCGACCTCACTGCGCAGGGGCGGCGGCGGCTGTTTTGGACCAACCTGCCGCTGCCAGCTCAGATGCCGCCCGTGCGCTGCCACCCGTCTACTTTGCTGCAGAGCAAGCTCAGCGATGCGATCGCGACTGAAGACAAGTGCGGGGTGGGTGCAGGGAGAGGGGGTTTGTCGTAGGGGGGGTTTGGAAGTGTGCCCGCCCGTGCGCTGCCTCCCGTCCACGCTGCTGCAGAGCAGGCTGTGTGACGTGATCGGGTGAGCGATGGGAGCAGAGGGACGGGAGGGATGGGAGGGACGGTGGAGGAGTGTGGAAGGGGTTGTGAAGTTTGCCTGCTCCGCTTACGCTCTATTTCGCTCCCTTTCTCTCTGCCTCACCCCCCCATCTTCCCCAGCCCATCATGAAGACCAACTTCCGCACGGCCGGCAAGGGCCGCACCAATCAGGTCATCTGCCTGCGATCCCATGCCGCCCGCTTCTTCCTCTCCCACGAGATCGAGAGAATCTTTGGATTCCCGCCCGGATACACCAAGATCCCCGCCGCGCGGTTTGCTGCTATCAAGGCGGGAAGGAGAGGGGCGACAGAGGGGAAAGTAGGGACAGGGAAGGGGCGAGAAAATGGTACAGGCAATTGGAAGTCTGCTGGGGCTGATTGCTTGAGAGGTGAGGAAAGGGAGGAGGAGAAAGAAGATGTGAGGGAGGTGAAGAGCGAAGAAGGGATGAAGATTGAGAGAGGAGTGATGAGTGAAGGAGTGAGGAGGGAGAGGGGAGTGAAGAGTGAAGGAGGGGTGAGGGAACTCGATGCAGCAGTTCCCAGCGACCCCTCCGTTCCACCTTTCTCCCCTGTGCGAGTGCTGGGCAGGGCAGTGTTGGATGGGGTGAGGGAGGTGAGAGAGGAGGAGGGAGAGGACGCGGAGGTGAGGGAGGTTAAGGAGGGGGAGGTGAGGGGGGTGAGGGAGGTGAATGCATGCATTGCTGGGGGAGATGGAGGAAAGGGAAGTGCTGAGGGGTTTGGTGTGGTGGGAAGAGATGGTGGGAAGTGGGTGTTGGGCGTTGCGGCAAAGGCATGTGGAGAGAGGCGAATACACAAGGGCGGAGAGGCGAGGAGGTGGGTGGAGGGGAAGAGGAATGGAGTGGCGAATGGAGAGCGGGAGGGAGGTGGAGGAAAGAGGAGGAGAGTCTGGAAGGGGCGAGATGGAGGAGAGCTGCAGGGTGCGGCTCGGTGTGATGCGGTGAGAAGCGGTGATTGTGTGGATGTTGATGGTGATGAGGGTGATGAGGATTGTATTGGTTATCATGGTGCTTCAGAATTGAAGTGTGATAATGTGGTGAAGAGTGGTGATGTTGGGGTGTTGAAGGGTGATAATGCGGTGGTGAACGGTCATGCCACGGATCATGAAGATGATGATGACGATGTGGTTGAGGTGTCGGCATCAGTTATGAGAGACGAGAAGGGTGGAGGGAAGAAGGGCAGAAGGGAGGAGGACGGAGGAGTGCAGGGCGACAGGGGCAACGGACGGACAACCGGGGATTTGAGAGCAAGCGATCACTCTCCTCCTGCTGCTGCTGGCGTTGCGTCTGCTGCTGCTGCACCTGCTGCTGCTGGCGGCAGCACTGGGAGGTCGCTGCGAGCGAGGCCAAAGATTGGATTCTACAGCGAGTCAGAGCTCATGTGCGTGGGAGGTGTGGTTGAAGGTGAAATTGAATGTGCGTGAGTGATGTTGGGTAGTAGAGGTTGTAGCAGAAAGTGTGGGCCAAGTGTGATGTGAGGTGGTTAGTGAGCAATGCTGATGGGCATGTGCCGCGAAGTTAATTACACAAGTCAACCTCACTCTCCATTGCACAGCTTGTCGTTACCTGTGTTCTCTCCTCTCCTCTCCTCTCCTCTCCTCTCCTCTCCTCTCCTCTCCTCTCCTCTTCTATCACCACCACACCAGGAGGAGGGGCGTGCAGCAGCAGCTCAAAGAGACGAGGCGGAGGCGGAGTGGGGGCAGTGAGAGGGCGAGCGGGAGGGCGAATGGGATGAGTGGGAGGGAGGAGACGTGTCGGTGGGATGAGAGTAAGCAGGAGGAGTTGCAGGAGAGGGACTGATGGGGCCTGCTGGGGAACTCGTTTCCAGTTGAGTGTCCCTGCCCGCCTGCCACTCACCCTTTGACTGGTTCTTCTCCTACTTGCTAAGCCTTCCTCTATGCTGCTACCTTCCTCTAAGACTTGACAGCCCTCTCTTTACGCCCTTCCACGGTCCTCTTCCCCCATAGGTGGCAGTGATATCATACCTGCTCACGCCGCTGCTCTCCCCATCGCTACGCCTCTCCGCTCCCCTCTGTGCGCTGCCCGACTGTGTGCCTCCCCACGTCACCCGCGCCAAGTGCGCCCTCATGGTGCCGGGGGAGGTGAGCGCACGTGAATTGTAAGGGTGTGTGATAGCAGGGCAGTGGCGCGCAAGGCAATGGGCGAGCAGGGAATGTGATGGGCGTCTCTCCGCCCCCCCCTGTGCGCTGCCTGCCTTTGTGCCTCCTCACGTCACCCGCGCCGAGTGCGCCCTCATGGTGCCAGGGGAGGTGAGCGCAGTGAGCATGTGTGTGTGTTGGGGTAGGTTATGAGTAGAGCACGGTGGTGCAGGGAGTGAAAAGGGGGGTCTCTTCTCCCCTCTGTGCGCTGCTTGCCTGTGTGCCCGCCCATGTCACCCGCACTAAGTCTGCTCTCATGGTTCCAGGAGAGGTGAGCACACTGAGCGTTGGTGCGTGGGGGAGGTAAGTGGTGAGCATGGGTGCATAGCCGGGGCCGTGCAGGAAGTGTGTGGGGCAAAGATGTGAGATTCATTCCTCTCTAGTGCACTTTCACTTCCCTGCTTCATCCATCCAACCACCCACCCTTCCCATCCCTCCCCTCCATACCACGCCATCCCCAACTTTTACCACCCCCATCTCATTGCACCGTGCCATTCCCATCCCGTTTCAACCCTCCTCACCCCTACCCACCGTGCCATGCAGGTGTGGGCGGCGTACAGTTGGTCCAAGCTACCCAATTGGTACGCTCTGATTCTCTCCGTTGAGGGCGGCAGATTCGATTCCGAGTCGCTTCGCAAGCCGGCTCCTCTCTGCATCACCTAGTAAGCCTTTGTCAGATCGACCCCCCCACATCCGCATCCCACTCCCTCCACCCGGTCGCGAATTGTGCCTCGTGTGCCATAATGCCACTGTAACGAGGGGACTTTTCAGTCGACTCAAAAGAGGCCTTTATCATACAGGCCCCCCCTCAACCCCTTCTCTCCACCCAGTCGCAACTTCTATCTCGTGCAGCTCACTCCATCCCCACACGCCCTGGAGCCACATCTTCTAAGGCACCACCATGCCTGCTGCTGTGCCAGATCTTTTGAGAATTCTCAAAAGTCGCACCAATATCCCTGGAGCCACATCCATCTAAGGCACCACCATGCCTGCTGCTGTGCCAGATCTCCCCACTCACCCTTCTATCCAACCACGCTCCCACACCCCCTCCTCTCCAACCTCCCAACACATCCCACTCCCGCGACCCAGTCGGTACTTCTATCTTGTAGATGCTCAATCAGCTGGGCATCCTGCAAATGGGAAGAGGGAAGAGAGTGAGGAGAGTGAGAGTGGTGACGAGGAGGAAGAGGAAGAGGAGGATGAGGATGAGGAGGGAGACGAGTATAAGGGCGAGGAGGAGGACGAGCACAGGTGGCATGGAGCAGGGTTGTATGAGATGGAGCAGGAGACTCACACCGCCACCAGCCTCACTGTCTTCAGCCACAGGTAATGTCTCTCCGCCCTGGTGAACTCTCGCCTCACATATCCCCACTCTGCTCAGCTACCGTTTCAGTGACTTTTGAGTCGACTCAAAAGTCACTCTCGCCTCACATATCCCCACTCTGCTCAGCTACCGTTTCAGTGACTTTTGAGTCGACTCAAAAGTCACTCTCGCCTCACATATCCCCACTCTGCTCAGCTACCGTTTCAGTGACTTTTGAGTCGACTCAAAAGTCACTCTCGCCTCACATATCCCCACTCTGCTCAGCTACCGTTTCAGTGACTTTTGAGTCGACTCAAAAGTCACTCTCGCCTCACATATCCCCACTCTGCTCAGCTACCGTTTCAGTGCACAGTGCCCAGTAGCATCTCGTTTGAGGTGCCTCCAATGGGCTGTACGAGATGGAGCAGGAGACATACACTGCCACCAGCCTCACTGTCTTGAGCCACGGTTACTGATGTCACTGTGAATCTCTTGAGACGTCTTGAGCCACGGTTATTTTGAGACGGTTATTGATGTCACTGCGAATCTCTTGAGACGGTTATTGATGTCACTGCGAATCTCTTGAGACGGTTTGATGTCACTGCGAATCTCTTGAGACGGTTATTGATGTCACTGCGAATCTCTTGAGACGGTTATTGATGTCACTGCGAATCTCTTGA
Organism: Closterium sp. Naga37s-1; assembly: GCA_947471745.1. NCBI lineage: Eukaryota > Viridiplantae > Streptophyta > Zygnematophyceae > Desmidiales > Closteriaceae > Closterium > Closterium sp. Naga37s-1. Next base: position 1,669,845 of record CANJKZ010000903.1, read on the forward strand.
GACGGTTATTGATGTCACTGCGAATCTCTTGAGACGGTTATTGATGTCACTGCGAATCTCTTGAGACGGTTATTGATGTCACTGCGAATCTCTTGAGACGGTTATTGATGTCACTGCGAATCTCTTGAGACGGTTATTGATGTCACTGCGAATCTCTTGAGACGGTTATTGATGTCACTGCGCATCTCTTGAGACGGTTATTGATGTCACTGCGAATCTCTTGAGACGGTTATTGATGTCACTGCGAATCTCTTGAGACGGTTATTGATGTCACTGCGAATCTCTTGAGACGGTTATTGATGTCACTGCGAATCTCTTGAGACGGTTATTGATGTCACTGCGAATCTCTTGAGACGGTTATTGATGTCACTGCGAATCTCTTGAGACGGTTATTGATGTCACTGCGAATCTCTTGAGACGGTTATTGATGTCACTGCGAATCTCTTGAGACGGTTATTGATGTCACTGCGAATCTCTTGAGACGGTTATTGATGTCACTGCGAATCTCTTGAGACGGTTATTGATGTCACTGCGAATCTCTTGAGACGGTTATTGACGTCACTGCGAATCTCTTGAGACGGTTATTGATGTCACTGCGAATCTCTTGAGACGGTTATTGATGTCACTGCGAATCTCTTGAGACGGTTATTGATGTCACTGCGCATCTCTTGAGACGGTTATTGATGTCACTGCGAATCTCTTGAGACGGTTATTGATGTCACTGCGAATCTCTTGAGACGGTTATTGATGTCACTGCGAATCTCTTGAGACGGTTATTGATGTCACTGCGAATCTCTTGAGACGGTTATTGATGTCACTGCGAATCTCTTGAGACGGTTATTGATGTCACTGCGAATCTCTTGAGACGGTTATTGATGTCACTGCGAATCTCTTGAGACGGTTATTGATGTCACTGCGAATCTCTTGAGACGGTTATTGATGTCACTGCGAATCTCTTGAGACGGTTATTGATGTCACTGCGAATCTCTTGAGACGGTTATTGATGTCATTGCGAATCTCTTGAGACGGTTATTGATGTCACTGCGAATCTCTTGAGACGGTTATTGATGTCACTGCGAATCTCTTGAGACGGTTATTGATGTCACTGCGAATCTCTTGAGACGGTTATTGATGTCACTGCGAATCTCTTGAGACGGTTATTGATGTCACTGCGAATCTCTTGAGACGGTTATTGATGTCACTGCGAATCTCTTGAGACGGTTATTGATGTCACTGCGAATCTCTTGAGACGGTTATTGATGTCACTGCGAATCTCTTGAGACGGTTATTGATGTCACTGCGAATCTCTTGAGACGGTTATTGATGTCACTGCGAATCTCTTGAGACGGTTATTGATGTCACTGCGAATCTCTTGAGACGGTTATTGATGTCACTGCGAATCTCTTGAGACGGTTATTGATGTCACTGCGAATCTCTTGAGACGGTTATTGATGTCACTGCGAATCTCTTGAGACGGTTATTGATGTCACTGCGAATCTCTTGAGACGGTTATTGATGTCACTGCGAATCTCTTGAGACGGTTATTGATGTCACTGCGCATCTCTTGAGACGGTTATTGATGTCACTGCGAATCTCTTGAGACGGTTATTGATGTCACTGCGAATCTCTTGAGACGGTTATTGATGTCACTGCGAATCTCTTGAGACGGTTATTGATGTCACTGCGAATCTCTTGAGACGGTTATTGATGTCACTGCGAATCTCTTGAGACGGTTATTGATGTCACTGCGAATCTCTTGAGACGGTTATTGATGTCACTGCGAATCTCTTGAGACGGTTATTGATGTCACTGCGAATCTCTTGAGACGGTTATTGATGTCACTGCGAATCTCTTGAGACGGTTATTGATGTCACTGCGAATCTCTTGAGACGGTTATTGATGTCACTGCGAATCTCTTGAGACGGTTATTGATGTCACTGCGAATCTCTTGAGACGGTTATTGATGTCACTGCGAATCTCTTGAGACGGTTATTGATGTCACTGCGAATCTCTTGAGACGGTTATTGATGTCACTGCGAATCTCTTGAGACGGTTATTGATGTCACTGCGAATCTCTTGAGACGGTTATTGATGTCACTGCGAATCTCTTGAGACGGTTATTGATGTCACTGCGAATCTCTTGAGACGGTTATTGATGTCACTGCGAATCTCTTGAGACGGTTATTGATGTCACTGCGAATCTCTTGAGACGGTTATTGATGTCACTGCGAATCTCTTGAGACGGTTATTGATGTCACTGCGAATCTCTTGAGACGGTTATTGATGTCACTGCGAATCTCTTGAGACGGTTATTGATGTCACTGCGAATCTCTTGAGACGGTTATTGATGTCACTGCGAATCTCTTGAGACGGTTATTGATGTCACTGCGAATCTCTTGAGACGGTTATTGATGTCACTGCGAATCTCTTGAGACGGTTATTGATGTCACTGCGAATCTCTTGAGACGGTTATTGATGTCACTGCGAATCTCTTGAGACGGTTATTGATGTCACTGCGAATCTCTTGAGACGGTTATTGATGTCACTGCGAATCTCTTGAGACGGTTATTGATGTCACTGCGAATCTCTTGAGACGGTTATTGATGTCACTGCGAATCTCTTGAGACGGTTATTGATGTCACTGCGAATCTCTTGAGACGGTTATTGATGTCACTGCGAATCTCTTGAGACGGTTATTGATGTCACTGCGAATCTCTTGAGACGGTTATTGATGTCACTGCGAATCTCTTGAGACGGTTATTGATGTCACTGCGAATCTCTTGAGACGGTTATTGATGTCACTGCGAATCTCTTGAGACGGTTATTGATGTCACTGCGAATCTCTTGAGACGGTTATTGATGTCACTGCGAATCTCTTGAGACGGTTATTGATGTCACTGCGAATCTCTTGAGACGGTTATTGATGTCACTGCGAATCTCTTGAGACGGTTAATGATGTCACTGCGAATCTCTTGAGACGGTTATTGATGTCACTGCGAATCTCTTGAGACGGTTACTGATGTCACTGCGAATCTCTTGAGACGGTTATTGATGTCACTGCGAATCTCTTGAGACGGTTATTGATGTCACTGCGAATCTCTTGAGACGGTTATTGATGTCACTGCGAATCTCTTGAGACGGTTATTGATGTCACTGCGAATCTCTTGAGACGGTTATTGATGTCACTGCGAATCTCTTGAGACGGTTATTGATGTCACTGCGAATCTCTTGAGACGGTTATTGATGTCACTGCGAATCTCTTGAGACGGTTACTGATGTCACTGCGAATCTCTTGAGACGGTTATTGATGTCACTGCGAATCTCTTGAGACGGTTACTGATGTCACTGCGAATCTCTTGAGACGGTTATGTTGAGTGATGCTACCATTCGCATTCACGTCTGTCTGCCTCCCATCATATGTTCGTGCGTTGCATGCGTGTTGTGAGTGTGTGCAAGAATTTGTGTTTTGTGCGGTTTGGTTTTTCTGAGTGTGTGTGTGAATGTTATTTGGCTTGAGCAGATATCTGAAGTGACTCCTCTGCTCAAGAGCTTTCCGAGGAACCAAGTATCGCTTCAATCGGAGCACGAACAAGAAAGTTACGAACGTTGGAGTTCGTATGCTTTTGATATTTGGTTGTGGTGACTATGGGAAGTTGTGGGGTTGACTCAATATGGGGTACAGACTTTTGGGGGTTGGGAAATTCGTCTTTTCTACTGTAGTTGCTGCCAAATGGTTGGGAGAAACCAAACCAGGTTGGCAAGTGTGGCCAAGTTGGGTTGAGGTGGATTGTGGAGGTTGGGATAGTGACAAAGGTCAAAGTTGGGTTGCCTATGGGGAAGGGAATTGTATGGCATGGGGTTTCCTTGGTTGGGGACTCTCTTGGGACCTTCCCTCTCGTCCTCCTCATCCCCTCCTACCTGGTTCTATTGCTACTCTAACTTTCTTGTGTGAACTTGTGAGATCATTGTGATTGAGTTACGTTTTCTATGGCAGCATACCCCCTAGTGCGCCGAAGTTCATAACTCGAGTTATACTCCATATTCTGATACTATTCAAATTGGGAAAGATAGCCACGGTCAAGGGCTACAACATACTCGAGTTTGAAAGAATTCTAACAGTGGACCTTTCGTCGACGACGTTTCTTGTGACGACGACTTTTCTGTCCAGAATTGTAGTTGACGATTTTGAGATATTTCAGCCCCTAATCTTCATAGACTCCGTCCTTAATCTCTAACAAGTGGTATCAGAGCTGATTAAGGACCTTGTGGGGAGTCTACTGAAGTGTGAAGACCCTCCTAGACCCACCATGGCCTGTGGGCGTGCCTAAGTGGAGTTCTGGAGGTTGGATGTGACTTCCGCTAAGGGGAAACTCTGCCGAAATTTCGTTGGCGCTGACACTTGTGAAGATTGTGTGGATCTACATTGTGACCAGCAAAAGGGGGAGCTGAAACCTCTGATTGGGAGCAGAGGAGATGAATCAAGGGAGTGGAGATGCAGCTGAGAAGAGGAGTGAGCCGCCACCATCCAAGATTGAAGCTTTGGATGGCTCCAACTATGAGGAATGGAGCGGGCGGATGCGGAGCGCCTTCAAGCGTTACAAGCTGCTGAAAATTGCAATGGGAGAGGAGAAGATGCCGGGGGAAGGAGATGCCCGCGATCGGTGGATTGAGAAGAGCGCGGTGCTGTACGACCTCATCCTCCAATCGGTCAAGAACGACATGTTCCAGCACATCAAGGATTTGGTGGAGTTGGATGATTCCGGACCGAAGGCATGGAAGCTGCTACGCGACGTGATTCAGCCCAACACGCTGCCGATGGTGATTGTGTTGGAGAAGGAGTTGGCTGCCCTCTCCATGAAACCGGGAGATGATGTGAAACCGGTCCTTGACAAGATCAAGGACACCTATGCGAGGATGGCAGCGGCGGGCAGCGAAGTGTCGCAGATGCAACAGTGCACCAAGATCATCTCGGTGCTCGACAACTCGTGGGACAACTTCATCCCCACCCTCAACGTTCAGCAGGACAAATGGACGCCTGAGTGGCTACGGCAGCAGATTCTGCAGGAGGACTTCCGCAGACGCCACACGGGAGGTGGTGCTGCCAACAAAACTGCTGAGGGGTATGGAGCTGCAGGAGGCAGCAGAGGAAGAGGGGGAGGGAGAGGCCGAGGCCGTGGGAGAGGCTTTGGCAGAGGGAGAGGCCGAGGTGACTACAATGAGGGGCATGGGAGCTCTGGTGGCAGGGGGAGCACCCGAATGGAGGGTGCGTGCTGGTACTGCAAGAAGGCTGGACACCCGTGGTTCAAGTGTTTCAGCCGGCCTGAGGGATGGGCCCCTCTAGGCATGAAGCCGCCAAGTGGTGAACGTGCACGCGGTGGCGCTGTGCAAGGTTCAGGTGCACAAGGTGATGGTGCACAAGGTAAAGCCGACCCTGGGATGTTCCTCATGGTTGAGGATGTGCAAGGGAGTGGGGGTGATGTGGGTTCAGTTGGGAAGGTTGTGATGCACCCCCTCACTCACTGGGTGATCGATTCAGGTTGCACGAGTCATATGACCCCACGGGCAGATTTGCTTGATGAGGTAAAACCTCCTGGGAAGATCAAGTTTGTGGCTGCCGCTTCAGGTGCTTTGCTCCCTGTGATTGGTGTTGGGAATGCCAAGGTGATGGGAGCCAATGGAGAGCTTGTGGGGCTTGGGAATGTGCTGTTGGTTGAAGGTTTGTCCGCTAACCTTCTTTCTGTGCGCCGGCTGCAGAAGAGCAAGGCTGAAGTTACCTTCGGCCCAACCAGCTGCCGTGCAAAGCTTGGGAAGTTGCTGCTGTGGAACTTGGAGGAGAAGAGCAGCTGCATCAAGGACTTGTGGCAGCTGCCCATCATCCCTTGGAAGGGGAAACCACCAGCAACGGCAAAGGCAGCGGCAGCGGCTAAAGCAACTGCGGGAGGAGAGGAGACTGCACCAACTGCTGGGGCCCTGGATGCAGTCAAGAAGGTGCAGCAGCCACAACAGCCACATGGTGAGGTGCTTGCTGGTGTGGATGCGACAGCTGCATGGGCAAAGGCTTCATCTGGGAGTGGTGAGGCTGATTGGGAGACGTGGCATGAGAGGCTGTGCCATGTGAACATTCCTATGCTGCAGAAGTTGGTAAAGGATGGGTGCTTGAAGGGGCTGGAGGTGAAGGGGGGAGCAAAGGAGATTGGGAGCTGCCCTACCTGCCTTGAGACCAAATTCACGAAGTTTCCCTTCAGCAGCAGCACAGGACCAGCCAAGGCACCACTTGAACTAGTGCACATGGATGTGGTGGGCCCCACGAGGGCCCTTTCTCTCTCGGGCAGCCGCTACTTCTTGACGATTGTGGACGACCACACGCGTGCGGTGTGGGTGTACCCTCTCAAGACTAAGGGGGAGGTGGCAGCGGCTGTTCTTAAGGAGTGGATGCCGAGAGCACAAAGGGAAAGCGGACACAAGGTGAAGGTGATCCGCACTGACAACGGAGGAGAGTTCATCGGCGCTGATTTTGAGAAGGAGCTGAAGCGGAAGGGGATCCAGCATCAGCTCACAGTGCCTTACAACCCTCAGCAGAATGGCATGGCTGAGCGGTTCAACCGGACCCTGCAGGAAGGTGCTCGCACTCTCCTTGGGCGTGCAGGGCTGCCGGATCCGTTTTGGGTGACAGCACTGCGGCAGGTCGTTGTTGTGAAGAACAGGGTGCTGGCGACTGTGGGGGACAAGCAGTGGGTCCCCTACACCAAGTGGTATGGGATTGCACCAGCTGTGAACATGCTGAGAGCCTTTGGGTGCATGGTGGTGTTTCATGTGCCTAAGGAGAAGAGGGGAAAACTGGAAGCTTCTGGGAGATGGGGTGTGCACTTGGGGCTTGCTAAGGATCACAAGGGCTGGCTGATTTGGGACTTGACCAGCCAGCAGCTGACTGTGTCAAGGGATGTGAAGTTCCTTGAGTCCTTGTACTACAAGGAGTGGAAGCAGCAGCAGCAGCAGAAGCTTCCAACGACACCGCTAATTGTAGAGGCCGATGAGGTGCAGCGGCCTTCAAGGCAAGTGGAGGTTTCTGTCTCTGAGAATGAGATCTCTGGGGTGACAGAGGATGGGGGAGAACCTGAGGTGGAGGAGCAGCAGCAGCAGCAGCAACAGCAGCAGCAGCCGCAGCAGCAGGAGGAGCAAGGTGCTCCACAAGGTGCCGGACGTACGGCTGACCGTCCTAGGAGGGATGTGCGCCCTCCTAACAGGCTGACCTATGCAAGCCGTGGCAAGCCAAAGGTGGTAAGGGCTGGGAGTGTGGCTGAGCAGTGTGATGAGGATGAGATAGCACACTGCTACTGGGCAGCCGTCCCTGAGCCCAAGACGCTAGCTGAGGCATTGAGCGGGCCCGATGCTGAAAAGTGGAAGCAGAGTGTGAAGGAGGAGTATGATTCTCTGCTAGAGAATGAGACGTGGGAGCTGTGTGAGCTGCCACCTGGGAAGAAGGCCATTTCTTCCAAGCTGATTTTCAGGTACAAGTACGGACCTGATGGGGCGCTGACCCGCTACAAGTCAAGGCTTGTGGCTAAGGGGTTTCAGCAGACAAAGGGAAAGGACTTCAACGAGCTCTATGCTCCTGTGGGGAAAGGCACAACACTTCGGGTGTCATTGGCAATGGCAGCATACGGTGGATGGCGGGTGAAGCAGATGGACATCACCACCGCCTTCCTCAATGGGATCATTCTGGAGGAGCTGTACATGTTACAGCCTGAGGGTTTGGATGATGGGAGCGGCAGGGTGTGCAGGCTGAAGAAGGCCATCTATGGCCTGAAGCAGGCTCCTCGTGCATGGTACCACAAGTTAGAGGAGACTCTGCTGGCTGGGGGTTTCAAGAAGAGTGAGTGTGATCACAGCTTGTTCCTGCTGCAGGAGAAGGAGCAGTTTCTCATGCTCCTGGTGTATGTGGATGACATCCTGCTCTTCTCTGAGTCGTCTGCAATGATTGAGCATGTGGAGGAGATGCTGGAGATGCAGTTTAAGTGCTCCAAGATGGGAGATGTGAAGTACTATTTGGGCATGCATGTGGAGAGGGACCTTGACAAGGGAGTGTTGAGGTTGCACCAGAGAAAGTATTGTGAGGGGCTGGCTGAGAAGTATGGGCTGCAAGATGGAGGAAAGCCAGCCACCCCACTGCCTTCGGGGTTCACTGTGGAGCCCTGTGCTGAAGAGGAGGTGGTGGGTGAGAGTGACAGGAAGCTGTTTCATTCCATGGTGGGGGCACTCAATTATGCGGCTAACTACACGCGGCCTGACATTGCCTTTGCTACATCCAGGCTTGCAAGTGTGGTTTCACGCCCCAGTCATGAGCAGCTGGAAGCGGCCAAGAGGTTGGTCCGCTATGTGAGCGCTACGGCATTAGTGGGCTTGGAGTACAGTGCTGTGCGACAGAGGCTGCAGAGGGGTGCAGCTGATTTGGGCAAGGGGGAGATGCTCCTGACCTGCTACACCGACGCTAGCTTCAACTCTGTGAAGGCGGATGGCACCAGCATTGGAGGCTATGTGTGCCTGTTTGGAGGTGGTGCAGTGAGCTGGCGCAGCAAGAAGCAGAACGAGGTGGGGCAGTCCTCGTGTGAGACAGAGTACATGGCTCTGCATCATGGGGCAAAGGAGGTGGTGTGGCTGAGGCGTTTGTTGGAGGAGATCGGAGTGTGCCAAAAGGATCCAACTGTGATTTTCTGTGACAACGAGTCGGCTGTGAAGCTTGCTAAGAATGCTTGCCTTCATGGGCTGACGAAGCACATCAGGCCTAAGTGGCATTGGGTGAGGAGGCTCCTGGACAAGGAGGTGCGGCTGGAGATTGTGAAGACCCATCAGCAGGCAGCTGACATTCTCACCAAGCGCCTGGCTGAATCTGAGCATTGGAAGGGCATGAAGCTTGCTGGGATGAGTGTGCATTGAGGATGCATGCTTGAGCTATGGCATGTGGGATGATGGTTGGCAGCCAGAGGGGGAGTTTGTTGAGTGATGCTACCATTCGCATTCACGTCTGTCTGCCTCCCATCATATGTTCGTGCGTTGCATGCGTGTTGTGAGTGTGTGCAAGAATTTGTGTTTTGTGCGGTTTGGTTTTTCTGAGTGTGTGTGTGAATGTTATTTGGCTTGAGCAGATATCTGAAGTGACTCCTCTGCTCAAGAGCTTTCCGAGGAACCAAGTATCGCTTCAATCGGAGCACGAACAAGAAAGTTACGAACGTTGGAGTTCGTATGCTTTTGATATTTGGTTGTGGTGACTATGGGAAGTTGTGGGGTTGACTCAATATGGGGTACAGACTTTTGGGGGTTGGGAAATTCGTCTTTTCTACTGTAGTTGCTGCCAAATGGTTGGGAGAAACCAAACCAGGTTGGCAAGTGTGGCCAAGTTGGGTTGAGGTGGATTGTGGAGGTTGGGATAGTGACAAAGGTCAAAGTTGGGTTGCCTATGGGGAAGGGAATTGTATGGCATGGGGTTTCCTTGGTTGGGGACTCTCTTGGGACCTTCCCTCTCGTCCTCCTCATCCCCTCCTACCTGGTTCTATTGCTACTCTAACTTTCTTGTGTGAACTTGTGAGATCATTGTGATTGAGTTACGTTTTCTATGGCAGCATACCCCCTAGTGCGCCGAAGTTCATAACTCGAGTTATACTCCATATTCTGATACTATTCAAATTGGGAAAGATAGCCACGGTCAAGGGCTACAACATACTCGAGTTTGAAAGAATTCTAACAGTGGACCTTTCGTCGACGACGTTTCTTGTGACGACGACTTTTCTGTCCAGAATTGTAGTTGACGATTTTGAGATATTTCAGCCCCTAATCTTCATAGACTCCGTCCTTAATCTCTAACAGGTTATTGATGTCACTGCGAATCTCTTGAGACGGTTATTGATGTCACTGCGAATCTCTTGAGACGGTTATTGATGTCACTGCGAATCTCTTGAGACGGTTATTGATGTCACTGCGAATCTCTTGAGACGGTTATTGATGTCACTGCGAATCTCTTGAGACGGTTATTGATGTCACTGCGAATCTCTTGAGACGGTTATTGATGTCACTGCGAATCTCTTGAGACGGTTACTGATGTCACTGCGAATCTCTTGAGACGGTTATTGATGTCACTGCGAATCTCTTGAGACGGTTATTGATGTCACTGCGAATCTCTTGAGACGGTTATTGATGTCACTGCGAATCTCTTGAGACGGTTATTGATGTCACTGCGAATCTCTTGAGACGGTTATTGATGTCACTGCGAATCTCTTGAGACGGTTATTGATGTCACTGCGAATCTCTTGAGACGGTTATTGATGTCACTGCGAATCTCTTGAGACGGTTATTGATGTCACTGCGAATCTCTTGAGACGGTTATTGATGTCACTGCGAATCTCTTGAGACGGTTATTGATGTCACTGCGAATCTCTTGAGACGGTTATTGATGTCACTGCGAATCTCTTGAGACGGTTATTGATGTCACTGCGAATCTCTTGAGACGGTTATTGATGTCACTGCGAATCTCTTGAGACGGTTATTGATGTCACTGCGAATCTCTTGAGACGGTTATTGATGTCACTGCGAATCTCTTGAGACGGTTATTGATGTCACTGCGAATCTCTTGAGACGGTTATTGATGTCACTGCGAATCTCTTGAGACGGTTATTGATGTCACTGCGAATCTCTTGAGACGGTTATTGATGTCACTGCGAATCTCTTGAGACGGTTATTGATGTCACTGCGAATCTCTTGAGACGGTTATTGATGTCACTGCGCATCTCTTGAGACGGTTATTGATGTCACTGCGAATCTCTTGAGACAGTTATTGATGTCACTGCGAATCTCTTGAGACGGTTATTGATGTCACTGCGAATCTCTTGAGACGGTTATTGATGTCACTGCGAATCTCTTGAGACGGTTATTGATGTCACTGCGAATCTCTTGAGACGGTTATTGATGTCACTGCGAATCTCTTGAGACGGTTATTGATGTCACTGCGAATCTCTTGAGACGGTTATTGATGTCACTGCGAATCTCTTGAGACGGTTATTGATGTCACTGCGAATCTCTTGAGACGGTTATTGATGTCACTGCGAATCTCTTGAGACGGTTACTGATGTCACTGCGAATCTCTTGAGACGGTTATTGATGTCACTGCGAATCTCTTGAGACGGTTATTGATGTCACTGCGAATCTCTTGAGACGGTTATTGATGTCACTGCGAATCTCTTGAGACGGTTATTGATGTCACTGCGAATCTCTTGAGACGGTTATTGATGTCACTGCGAATCTCTTGAGACGGTTATTGATGTCACTGCGAATCTCTTGAGACGGTTATTGATGTCACTGCGAATCTCTTGAGACGGTTACTGATGTCACTGCGAATCTCTTGAGACGGTTATTGATGTCACTGCGAATCTCTTGAGACGGTTACTGATGTCACTGCGAATCTCTTGAGACGGTTATTGATGTCACTGCGAATCTCTTGAGACGGTTATTGATGTCACTGCGAATCTCTTGAGACGGTTATTGATGTCACTGCGAATCTCTTGAGACGGTTATTGATGTCACTGCGAATCTCTTGAGACGGTTATTGATGTCACTGCGAATCTCTTGAGACGGTTATTGATGTCACTGCGAATCTCTTGAGACGGTTATTGATGTCACTGCGAATCTCTTGAGACGGTTATTGATGTCACTGCGAATCTCTTGAGACGGTTATTGATGTCACTGCGAATCTCTTGAGACGGTTACTGATGTCACTGCGAATCTCTTGAGACGGTTATTGATGTCACTGCGAATCTCTTGAGACGGTTATTGATGTCACTGCGAATCTCTTGAGACGGTTATTGATGTCACTGCGAATCTCTTGAGACGGTTATTGATGTCACTGCGAATCTCTTGAGACGGTTATTGATGTCACTGCGAATCTCTTGAGACGGTTATTGATGTCACTGCGAATCTCTTGAGACGGTTATTGATGTCACTGCGAATCTCTTGAGACGGTTATTGATGTCACTGCGAATCTCTTGAGACGGTTATTGATGTCACTGCGAATCTCTTGAGACGGTTATTGATGTCACTGCGAATCTCTTGAGACGGTTATTGATGTCACTGCGAATCTCTTGAGACGGTTATTGATGTCACTGCGAATCTCTTGAGACGGTTATTGATGTCACTGCGAATCTCTTGAGACGGTTATTGATGTCACTGCGAATCTCTTGAGACGGTTATTGATGTCACTGCGAATCTCTTGAGACGGTTATTGATGTCACTGCGAATCTCTTGAGACGGTTATTGATGTCACTGCGAATCTCTTGAGACGGTTATTGATGTCACTGCGAATCTCTTGAGACGGTTATTGATGTCACTGCGAATCTCTTGAGACGGTTATTGATGTCACTGCGAATCTCTTGAGACGGTTATTGATGTCACTGCGAATCTCTTGAGACGGTTATTGATGTCACTGCGAATCTCTTGAGACGGTTATTGATGTCACTGCGAATCTCTTGAGACGGTTATTGATGTCACTGCGAATCTCTTGAGACGGTTATTGATGTCACTGCGAATCTCTTGAGACGGTTATTGATGTCACTGCGAATCTCTTGAGACGGTTATTGATGTCACTGCGAATCTCTTGAGACGGTTATTGATGTCACTGCGAATCTCTTGAGACGGTTATTGATGTCACTGCGAATCTCTTGAGACGGTTATTGATGTCACTGCGAATCTCTTGAGACGGTTATTGATGTCACTGCGAATCTCTTGAGACGGTTATTGATGTCACTGCGAATCTCTTGAGACGGTTATTGATGTCACTGCGAATCTCTTGAGACGGTTATTGATGTCACTGCGAATCTCTTGAGACGGTTATTGATGTCACTGCGAATCTCTTGAGACGGTTATTGATGTCACTGCGAATCTCTTGAGACGGTTATTGATGTCACTGCGAATCTCTTGAGACGGTTATTGATGTCACTGCGAATCTCTTGAGACGGTTATTGATGTCACTGCGAATCTCTTGAGACGGTTATTGATGTCACTGCGAATCTCTTGAGACGGTTATTGATGTCACTGCGAATCTCTTGAGACGGTTATTGATGTCACTGCGAATCTCTTGAGACGGTTATTGATGTCACTGCGAATCTCTTGAGACGGTTATTGATGTCACTGCGAATCTCTTGAGACGGTTATTGATGTCACTGCGAATCTCTTGAGACGGTTATTGATGTCACTGCGAATCTCTTGAGACGGTTATTGATGTCACTGCGAATCTCTTGAGACGGTTATTGATGTCACTGCGAATCTCTTGAGACGGTTATTGATGTCACTGCGAATCTCTTGAGACGGTTATTGATGTCACTGCGAATCTCTTGAGACGGTTATTGATGTCACTGCGAATCTCTTGAGACGGTTATTGATGTCACTGCGAATCTCTTGAGACGGTTATTGATGTCACTGCGAATCTCTTGAGACGGTTATTGATGTCACTGCGAATCTCTTGAGACGGTTATTGATGTCACTGCGAATCTCTTGAGACGGTTATTGATGTCACTGCGAATCTCTTGAGACGGTTATTGATGTCACTGCGAATCTCTTGAGACGGTTATTGATGTCACTGCGAATCTCTTGAGACGGTTATTGATGTCACTGCGAATCTCTTGAGACGGTTATTGATGTCACTGCGAATCTCTTGAGACGGTTATTGATGTCACTGCGAATCTCTTGAGACGGTTATTGATGTCACTGCGAATCTCTTGAGACGGTTATTGATGTCACTGCGAATCTCTTGAGACGGTTATTGATGTCACTGCGAATCTCTTGAGACGGTTATTGATGTCACTGCGAATCTCTTGAGACGGTTATTGATGTCACTGCGAATCTCTTGAGACGGTTATTGATGTCACTGCGAATCTCTTGAGACGGTTATTGATGTCACTGCGAATCTCTTGAGACGGTTATTGATGTCACTGCGAATCTCTTGAGACGGTTATTGATGTCACTGCGAATCTCTTGAGACGGTTATTGATGTCACTGCGAATCTCTTGAGACGGTTATTGATGTCACTGCGAATCTCTTGAGACGGTTATTGATGTCACTGCGAATCTCTTGAGACGGTTATTGATGTCACTGCGAATCTCTTGAGACGGTTATTGATGTCACTGCGAATCTCTTGAGACGGTTATTGATGTCACTGCGAATCTCTTGAGACGGTTATTGATGTCACTGCGAATCTCTTGAGACGGTTATTGATGTCACTGCGAATCTCTTGAGACGGTTATTGATGTCACTGCGAATCTCTTGAGACGGTTATTGATGTCACTGCGAATCTCTTGAGACGGTTATTGATGTCACTGCGAATCTCTTGAGACGGTTATTGATGTCACTGCGAATCTCTTGAGACGGTTATTGATGTCACTGCGAATCTCTTGAGACGGTTATTGATGTCACTGCGAATCTCTTGAGACGGTTATTGATGTCACTGCGAATCTCTTGAGACGGTTATTGATGTCACTGCGAATCTCTTGAGACGGTTATTGATGTCACTGCGAATCTCTTGAGACGGTTATTGATGTCACTGCGAATCTCTTGAGACGGTTATTGATGTCACTGCGAATCTCTTGAGACGGTTATTGATGTCACTGCGAATCTCTTGAGACGGTTATTGATGTCACTGCGAATCTCTTGAGACGGTTATTGATGTCACTGCGAATCTCTTGAGACGGTTATTGATGTCACTGCGAATCTCTTGAGACGGTTATTGATGTCACTGCGAATCTCTTGAGACGGTTATTGATGTCACTGCGAATCTCTTGAGACGGTTATTGATGTCACTGCGAATCTCTTGAGACGGTTATTGATGTCACTGCGAATCTCTTGAGACGGTTATTGATGTCACTGCGAATCTCTTGAGACGGTTATTGATGTCACTGCGAATCTCTTGAGACGGTTATTGATGTCACTGCGAATCTCTTGAGACGGTTATTGATGTCACTGCGAATCTCTTGAGACGGTTATTGATGTCACTGCGAATCTCTTGAGACGGTTATTGATGTCACTGCGAATCTCTTGAGACGGTTATTGATGTCACTGCGAATCTCTTGAGACGGTTATTGATGTCACTGCGAATCTCTTGAGACGGTTATTGATGTCACTGCGAATCTCTTGAGACGGTTATTGATGTCACTGCGAATCTCTTGAGACGGTTATTGATGTCACTGCGAATCTCTTGAGACGGTTATTGATGTCACTGCGAATCTCTTGAGACGGTTATTGATGTCACTGCGAATCTCTTGAGACGGTTATTGATGTCACTGCGAATCTCTTGAGACGGTTATTGATGTCACTGCGAATCTCTTGAGACGGTTATTGATGTCACTGCGAATCTCTTGAGACGGTTATTGATGTCACTGCGAATCTCTTGAGACGGTTATTGATGTCACTGCGAATCTCTTGAGACGGTTATTGATGTCACTGCGAATCTCTTGAGACGGTTATTGATGTCACTGCGAATCTCTTGAGACGGTTATTGATGTCACTGCGAATCTCTTGAGACGGTTATTGATGTCACTGCGAATCTCTTGAGACGGTTATTGATGTCACTGCGAATCTCTTGAGACGGTTATTGATGTCACTGCGAATCTCTTGAGACGGTTATTGATGTCACTGCGAATCTCTTGAGACGGTTATTGATGTCACTGCGAATCTCTTGAGACGGTTATTGATGTCACTGCGAATCTCTTGAGACGGTTATTGATGTCACTGCGAATCTCTTGAGACGGTTATTGATGTCACTGCGAATCTCTTGAGACGGTTATTGATGTCACTGCGAATCTCTTGAGACGGTTATTGATGTCACTGCGAATCTCTTGAGACGGTTATTGATGTCACTGCGAATCTCTTGAGACGGTTATTGATGTCACTGCGAATCTCTTGAGACGGTTATTGATGTCACTGCGAATCTCTTGAGACGGTTATTGATGTCACTGCGAATCTCTTGAGACGGTTATTGATGTCACTGCGAATCTCTTGAGACGGTTATTGATGTCACTGCGAATCTCTTGAGACGGTTATTGATGTCACTGCGAATCTCTTGAGACGGTTATTGATGTCACTGCGAATCTCTTGAGACGGTTATTGATGTCACTGCGAATCTCTTGAGACGGTTATTGATGTCACTGCGAATCTCTTGAGACGGTTATTGATGTCACTGCGAATCTCTTGAGACGGTTATTGATGTCACTGCGAATCTCTTGAGACGGTTATTGATGTCACTGCGAATCTCTTGAGACGGTTATTGATGTCACTGCGAATCTCTTGAGACGGTTATTGATGTCACTGCGAATCTCTTGAGACGGTTATTGATGTCACTGCGAATCTCTTGAGACGGTTATTGATGTCACTGCGAATCTCTTGAGACGGTTATTGATGTCACTGCGAATCTCTTGAGACGGTTATTGATGTCACTGCGAATCTCTTGAGACGGTTATTGATGTCACTGCGAATCTCTTGAGACGGTTATTGATGTCACTGCGAATCTCTTGAGACGGTTATTGATGTCACTGCGAATCTCTTGAGACGGTTATTGATGTCACTGCGAATCTCTTGAGACGGTTATTGATGTCACTGCGAATCTCTTGAGACGGTTATTGATGTCACTGCGAATCTCTTGAGACGGTTATTGATGTCACTGCGAATCTCTTGAGACGGTTATTGATGTCACTGCGAATCTCTTGAGACGGTTATTGATGTCACTGCGAATCTCTTGAGACGGTTATTGATGTCACTGCGAATCTCTTGAGACGGTTATTGATGTCACTGCGAATCTCTTGAGACGGTTATTGATGTCACTGCGAATCTCTTGAGACGGTTATTGATGTCACTGCGAATCTCTTGAGACGGTTATTGATGTCACTGCGAATCTCTTGAGACGGTTATTGATGTCACTGCGAATCTCTTGAGACGGTTATTGATGTCACTGCGAATCTCTTGAGACGGTTATTGATGTCACTGCGAATCTCTTGAGACGGTTATTGATGTCACTGCGAATCTCTTGAGACGGTTATTGATGTCACTGCGAATCTCTTGAGACGGTTATTGATGTCACTGCGAATCTCTTGAGACGGTTATTGATGTCACTGCGAATCTCTTGAGACGGTTATTGATGTCACTGCGAATCTCTTGAGACGGTTATTGATGTCACTGCGAATCTCTTGAGACGGTTATTGATGTCACTGCGAATCTCTTGAGACGGTTATTGATGTCACTGCGAATCTCTTGAGACGGTTATTGATGTCACTGCGAATCTCTTGAGACGGTTATTGATGTCACTGCGAATCTCTTGAGACGGTTATTGATGTCACTGCGAATCTCTTGAGACGGTTATTGATGTCACTGCGAATCTCTTGAGACGGTTATTGATGTCACTGCGAATCTCTTGAGACGGTTATTGATGTCACTGCGAATCTCTTGAGACGGTTATTGATGTCACTGCGAATCTCTTGAGACGGTTATTGATGTCACTGCGAATCTCTTGAGACGGTTATTGATGTCACTGCGAATCTCTTGAGACGGTTATTGATGTCACTGCGAATCTCTTGAGACGGTTATTGATGTCACTGCGAATCTCTTGAGACGGTTATTGATGTCACTGCGAATCTCTTGAGACGGTTATTGATGTCACTGCGAATCTCTTGAGACGGTTATTGATGTCACTGCGAATCTCTTGAGACGGTTATTGATGTCACTGCGAATCTCTTGAGACGGTTATTGATGTCACTGCGAATCTCTTGAGACGGTTATTGATGTCACTGCGAATCTCTTGAGACGGTTATTGATGTCACTGCGAATCTCTTGAGACGGTTATTGATGTCACTGCGAATCTCTTGAGACGGTTATTGATGTCACTGCGAATCTCTTGAGACGGTTATTGATGTCACTGCGAATCTCTTGAGACGGTTATTGATGTCACTGCGAATCTCTTGAGACGGTTATTGATGTCACTGCGAATCTCTTGAGACGGTTATTGATGTCACTGCGAATCTCTTGAGACGGTTATTGATGTCACTGCGAATCTCTTGAGACGGTTATTGATGTCACTGCGAATCTCTTGAGACGGTTATTGATGTCACTGCGAATCTCTTGAGACGGTTATTGATGTCACTGCGAATCTCTTGAGACGGTTATTGATGTCACTGCGAATCTCTTGAGACGGTTATTGATGTCACTGCGAATCTCTTGAGACGGTTATTGATGTCACTGCGAATCTCTTGAGACGGTTATTGATGTCACTGCGAATCTCTTGAGACGGTTATTGATGTCACTGCGAATCTCTTGAGACGGTTATTGATGTCACTGCGAATCTCTTGAGACGGTTATTGATGTCACTGCGAATCTCTTGAGACGGTTATTGATGTCACTGCGAATCTCTTGAGACGGTTATTGATGTCACTGCGAATCTCTTGAGACGGTTATTGATGTCACTGCGAATCTCTTGAGACGGTTATTGATGTCACTGCGAATCTCTTGAGACGGTTATTGATGTCACTGCGAATCTCTTGAGACGGTTATTGATGTCACTGCGAATCTCTTGAGACGGTTATTGATGTCACTGCGAATCTCTTGAGACGGTTATTGATGTCACTGCGAATCTCTTGAGACGGTTATTGATGTCACTGCGAATCTCTTGAGACGGTTATTGATGTCACTGCGAATCTCTTGAGACGGTTATTGATGTCACTGCGAATCTCTTGAGACGGTTATTGATGTCACTGCGAATCTCTTGAGACGGTTATTGATGTCACTGCGAATCTCTTGAGACGGTTATTGATGTCACTGCGAATCTCTTGAGACGGTTATTGATGTCACTGCGAATCTCTTGAGACGGTTATTGATGTCACTGCGAATCTCTTGAGACGGTTATTGATGTCACTGCGAATCTCTTGAGACGGTTATTGATGTCACTGCGAATCTCTTGAGACGGTTATTGATGTCACTGCGAATCTCTTGAGACGGTTATTGATGTCACTGCGAATCTCTTGAGACGGTTATTGATGTCACTGCGAATCTCTTGAGACGGTTATTGATGTCACTGCGAATCTCTTGAGACGGTTATTGATGTCACTGCGAATCTCTTGAGACGGTTATTGATGTCACTGCGAATCTCTTGAGACGGTTATTGATGTCACTGCGAATCTCTTGAGACGGTTATTGATGTCACTGCGAATCTCTTGAGACGGTTATTGATGTCACTGCGAATCTCTTGAGACGGTTATTGATGTCACTGCGAATCTCTTGAGACGGTTATTGATGTCACTGCGAATCTCTTGAGACGGTTATTGATGTCACTGCGAATCTCTTGAGACGGTTATTGATGTCACTGCGAATCTCTTGAGACGGTTATTGATGTCACTGCGAATCTCTTGAGACGGTTATTGATGTCACTGCGAATCTCTTGAGACGGTTATTGATGTCACTGCGAATCTCTTGAGACGGTTATTGATGTCACTGCGAATCTCTTGAGACGGTTATTGATGTCACTGCGAATCTCTTGAGACGGTTATTGATGTCACTGCGAATCTCTTGAGACGGTTATTGATGTCACTGCGAATCTCTTGAGACGGTTATTGATGTCACTGCGAATCTCTTGAGACGGTTATTGATGTCACTGCGAATCTCTTGAGACGGTTATTGATGTCACTGCGAATCTCTTGAGACGGTTATTGATGTCACTGCGAATCTCTTGAGACGGTTATTGATGTCACTGCGAATCTCTTGAGACGGTTATTGATGTCACTGCGAATCTCTTGAGACGGTTATTGATGTCACTGCGAATCTCTTGAGACGGTTATTGATGTCACTGCGAATCTCTTGAGACGGTTATTGATGTCACTGCGAATCTCTTGAGACGGTTATTGATGTCACTGCGAATCTCTTGAGACGGTTATTGATGTCACTGCGAATCTCTTGAGACGGTTATTGATGTCACTGCGAATCTCTTGAGACGGTTATTGATGTCACTGCGAATCTCTTGAGACGGTTATTGATGTCACTGCGAATCTCTTGAGACGGTTATTGATGTCACTGCGAATCTCTTGAGACGGTTATTGATGTCACTGCGAATCTCTTGAGACGGTTATTGATGTCACTGCGAATCTCTTGAGACGGTTATTGATGTCACTGCGAATCTCTTGAGACGGTTATTGATGTCACTGCGAATCTCTTGAGACGGTTATTGATGTCACTGCGAATCTCTTGAGACGGTTATTGATGTCACTGCGAATCTCTTGAGACGGTTATTGATGTCACTGCGAATCTCTTGAGACGGTTATTGATGTCACTGCGAATCTCTTGAGACGGTTATTGATGTCACTGCGAATCTCTTGAGACGGTTATTGATGTCACTGCGAATCTCTTGAGACGGTTATTGATGTCACTGCGAATCTCTTGAGACGGTTATTGATGTCACTGCGAATCTCTTGAGACGGTTATTGATGTCACTGCGAATCTCTTGAGACGGTTATTGATGTCACTGCGAATCTCTTGAGACGGTTATTGATGTCACTGCGAATCTCTTGAGACGGTTATTGATGTCACTGCGAATCTCTTGAGACGGTTATTGATGTCACTGCGAATCTCTTGAGACGGTTATTGATGTCACTGCGAATCTCTTGAGACGGTTATTGATGTCACTGCGAATCTCTTGAGACGGTTATTGATGTCACTGCGAATCTCTTGAGACGGTTATTGATGTCACTGCGAATCTCTTGAGACGGTTATTGATGTCACTGCGAATCTCTTGAGACGGTTATTGATGTCACTGCGAATCTCTTGAGACGGTTATTGATGTCACTGCGAATCTCTTGAGACGGTTATTGATGTCACTGCGAATCTCTTGAGACGGTTATTGATGTCACTGCGAATCTCTTGAGACGGTTATTGATGTCACTGCGAATCTCTTGAGACGGTTATTGATGTCACTGCGAATCTCTTGAGACGGTTATTGATGTCACTGCGAATCTCTTGAGACGGTTATTGATGTCACTGCGAATCTCTTGAGACGGTTATTGATGTCACTGCGAATCTCTTGAGACGGTTATTGATGTCACTGCGAATCTCTTGAGACGGTTATTGATGTCACTGCGAATCTCTTGAGACGGTTATTGATGTCACTGCGAATCTCTTGAGACGGTTATTGATGTCACTGCGAATCTCTTGAGACGGTTATTGATGTCACTGCGAATCTCTTGAGACGGTTATTGATGTCACTGCGAATCTCTTGAGACGGTTATTGATGTCACTGCGAATCTCTTGAGACGGTTATTGATGTCACTGCGAATCTCTTGAGACGGTTATTGATGTCACTGCGAATCTCTTGAGACGGTTATTGATGTCACTGCGAATCTCTTGAGACGGTTATTGATGTCACTGCGAATCTCTTGAGACGGTTATTGATGTCACTGCGAATCTCTTGAGACGGTTATTGATGTCACTGCGAATCTCTTGAGACGGTTATTGATGTCACTGCGAATCTCTTGAGACGGTTATTGATGTCACTGCGAATCTCTTGAGACGGTTATTGATGTCACTGCGAATCTCTTGAGACGGTTATTGATGTCACTGCGAATCTCTTGAGACGGTTATTGATGTCACTGCGAATCTCTTGAGACGGTTATTGATGTCACTGCGAATCTCTTGAGACGGTTATTGATGTCACTGCGAATCTCTTGAGACGGTTATTGATGTCACTGCGAATCTCTTGAGACGGTTATTGATGTCACTGCGAATCTCTTGAGACGGTTATTGATGTCACTGCGAATCTCTTGAGACGGTTATTGATGTCACTGCGAATCTCTTGAGACGGTTATTGATGTCACTGCGAATCTCTTGAGACGGTTATTGATGTCACTGCGAATCTCTTGAGACGGTTATTGATGTCACTGCGAATCTCTTGAGACGGTTATTGATGTCACTGCGAATCTCTTGAGACGGTTATTGATGTCACTGCGAATCTCTTGAGACGGTTATTGATGTCACTGCGAATCTCTTGAGACGGTTATTGATGTCACTGCGAATCTCTTGAGACGGTTATTGATGTCACTGCGAATCTCTTGAGACGGTTATTGATGTCACTGCGAATCTCTTGAGACGGTTATTGATGTCACTGCGAATCTCTTGAGACGGTTATTGATGTCACTGCGAATCTCTTGAGACGGTTATTGATGTCACTGCGAATCTCTTGAGACGGTTATTGATGTCACTGCGAATCTCTTGAGACGGTTATTGATGTCACTGCGAATCTCTTGAGACGGTTATTGATGTCACTGCGAATCTCTTGAGACGGTTATTGATGTCACTGCGAATCTCTTGAGACGGTTATTGATGTCACTGCGAATCTCTTGAGACGGTTATTGATGTCACTGCGAATCTCTTGAGACGGTTATTGATGTCACTGCGAATCTCTTGAGACGGTTATTGATGTCACTGCGAATCTCTTGAGACGGTTATTGATGTCACTGCGAATCTCTTGAGACGGTTATTGATGTCACTGCGAATCTCTTGAGACGGTTATTGATGTCACTGCGAATCTCTTGAGACGGTTATTGATGTCACTGCGAATCTCTTGAGACGGTTATTGATGTCACTGCGAATCTCTTGAGACGGTTATTGATGTCACTGCGAATCTCTTGAGACGGTTATTGATGTCACTGCGAATCTCTTGAGACGGTTATTGATGTCACTGCGAATCTCTTGAGACGGTTATTGATGTCACTGCGAATCTCTTGAGACGGTTATTGATGTCACTGCGAATCTCTTGAGACGGTTATTGATGTCACTGCGAATCTCTTGAGACGGTTATTGATGTCACTGCGAATCTCTTGAGACGGTTATTGATGTCACTGCGAATCTCTTGAGACGGTTATTGATGTCACTGCGAATCTCTTGAGACGGTTATTGATGTCACTGCGAATCTCTTGAGACGGTTATTGATGTCACTGCGAATCTCTTGAGACGGTTATTGATGTCACTGCGAATCTCTTGAGACGGTTATTGATGTCACTGCGAATCTCTTGAGACGGTTATTGATGTCACTGCGAATCTCTTGAGACGGTTATTGATGTCACTGCGAATCTCTTGAGACGGTTATTGATGTCACTGCGAATCTCTTGAGACGGTTATTGATGTCACTGCGAATCTCTTGAGACGGTTATTGATGTCACTGCGAATCTCTTGAGACGGTTATTGATGTCACTGCGAATCTCTTGAGACGGTTATTGATGTCACTGCGAATCTCTTGAGACGGTTATTGATGTCACTGCGAATCTCTTGAGACGGTTATTGATGTCACTGCGAATCTCTTGAGACGGTTATTGATGTCACTGCGAATCTCTTGAGACGGTTATTGATGTCACTGCGAATCTCTTGAGACGGTTATTGATGTCACTGCGAATCTCTTGAGACGGTTATTGATGTCACTGCGAATCTCTTGAGACGGTTATTGATGTCACTGCGAATCTCTTGAGACGGTTATTGATGTCACTGCGAATCTCTTGAGACGGTTATTGATGTCACTGCGAATCTCTTGAGACGGTTATTGATGTCACTGCGAATCTCTTGAGACGGTTATTGATGTCACTGCGAATCTCTTGAGACGGTTATTGATGTCACTGCGAATCTCTTGAGACGGTTATTGATGTCACTGCGAATCTCTTGAGACGGTTATTGATGTCACTGCGAATCTCTTGAGACGGTTATTGATGTCACTGCGAATCTCTTGAGACGGTTATTGATGTCACTGCGAATCTCTTGAGACGGTTATTGATGTCACTGCGAATCTCTTGAGACGGTTATTGATGTCACTGCGAATCTCTTGAGACGGTTATTGATGTCACTGCGAATCTCTTGAGACGGTTATTGATGTCACTGCGAATCTCTTGAGACGGTTATTGATGTCACTGCGAATCTCTTGAGACGGTTATTGATGTCACTGCGAATCTCTTGAGACGGTTATTGATGTCACTGCGAATCTCTTGAGACGGTTATTGATGTCACTGCGAATCTCTTGAGACGGTTATTGATGTCACTGCGAATCTCTTGAGACGGTTATTGATGTCACTGCGAATCTCTTGAGACGGTTATTGATGTCACTGCGAATCTCTTGAGACGGTTATTGATGTCACTGCGAATCTCTTGAGACGGTTATTGATGTCACTGCGAATCTCTTGAGACGGTTATTGATGTCACTGCGAATCTCTTGAGACGGTTATTGATGTCACTGCGAATCTCTTGAGACGGTTATTGATGTCACTGCGAATCTCTTGAGACGGTTATTGATGTCACTGCGAATCTCTTGAGACGGTTATTGATGTCACTGCGAATCTCTTGAGACGGTTATTGATGTCACTGCGAATCTCTTGAGACGGTTATTGATGTCACTGCGAATCTCTTGAGACGGTTATTGATGTCACTGCGAATCTCTTGAGACGGTTATTGATGTCACTGCGAATCTCTTGAGACGGTTATTGATGTCACTGCGAATCTCTTGAGACGGTTATTGATGTCACTGCGAATCTCTTGAGACGGTTATTGATGTCACTGCGAATCTCTTGAGACGGTTATTGATGTCACTGCGAATCTCTTGAGACGGTTATTGATGTCACTTGCGAATCTCTTGAGACGGTTATTGATGTCACTGCGAATCTCTTGAGACGGTTATTGATGTCACTGCGAATCTCTTGAGACGGTTATTGATGTCACTGCGAATCTCTTGAGACGGTTATTGATGTCACTGCGAATCTCTTGAGACGGTTATTGATGTCACTGCGAATCTCTTGAGACGGTTATTGATGTCACTGCGAATCTCTTGAGACGGTTATTGATGTCACTGCGAATCTCTTGAGACGGTTATTGATGTCACTGCGAATCTCTTGAGACGGTTATTGATGTCACTGCGAATCTCTTGAGACGGTTATTGATGTCACTGCGAATCTCTTGAGACGGTTATTGATGTCACTGCGAATCTCTTGAGACGGTTATTGATGTCACTGCGAATCTCTTGAGACGGTTATTGATGTCACTGCGAATCTCTTGAGACGGTTATTGATGTCACTGCGAATCTCTTGAGACGGTTATTGATGTCACTGCGAATCTCTTGAGACGGTTATTGATGTCACTGCGAATCTCTTGAGACGGTTATTGATGTCACTGCGAATCTCTTGAGACGGTTATTGATGTCACTGCGAATCTCTTGAGACGGTTATTGATGTCACTGCGAATCTCTTGAGACGGTTATTGATGTCACTGCGAATCTCTTGAGACGGTTATTGATGTCACTGCGAATCTCTTGAGACGGTTATTGATGTCACTGCGAATCTCTTGAGACGGTTATTGATGTCACTGCGAATCTCTTGAGACGGTTATTGATGTCACTGCGAATCTCTTGAGACGGTTATTGATGTCACTGCGAATCTCTTGAGACGGTTATTGATGTCACTGCGAATCTCTTGAGACGGTTATTGATGTCACTGCGAATCTCTTGAGACGGTTATTGATGTCACTGCGAATCTCTTGAGACGGTTACTGATGTCACTGCGAATCTCTTGAGACGGTTATTGATGTCACTGCGAATCTCTTGAGACGGTTATTGATGTCACTGCGAATCTCTTGAGACGGTTATTGATGTCACTGCGAATCTCTTGAGACGGTTATTGATGTCACTGCGAATCTCTTGAGACGGTTATTGATGTCACTGCGAATCTCTTGAGACGGTTATTGATGTCACTGCGAATCTCTTGAGACGGTTATTGATGTCACTGCGAATCTCTTGAGACGGTTATTGATGTCACTGCGAATCTCTTGAGACGGTTATTGATGTCACTGCGAATCTCTTGAGACGGTTATTGATGTCACTGCGAATCTCTTGAGACGGTTATTGATGTCACTGCGAATCTCTTGAGACGGTTATTGATGTCACTGCGAATCTCTTGAGACGGTTATTGATGTCACTGCGAATCTCTTGAGACGGTTATTGATGTCACTGCGAATCTCTTGAGACGGTTATTGATGTCACTGCGAATCTCTTGAGACGGTTATTGATGTCACTGCGAATCTCTTGAGACGGTTATTGATGTCACTGCGAATCTCTTGAGACGGTTATTGATGTCACTGCGAATCTCTTGAGACGGTTATTGATGTCACTGCGAATCTCTTGAGACGGTTATTGATGTCACTGCGAATCTCTTGAGACGGTTATTGATGTCACTGCGAATCTCTTGAGACGGTTATTGATGTCACTGCGAATCTCTTGAGACGGTTATTGATGTCACTGCGAATCTCTTGAGACGGTTATTGATGTCACTGCGAATCTCTTGAGACGGTTATTGATGTCACTGCGAATCTCTTGAGACGGTTATTGATGTCACTGCGAATCTCTTGAGACGGTTATTGATGTCACTGCGAATCTCTTGAGACGGTTATTGATGTCACTGCGAATCTCTTGAGACGGTTATTGATGTCACTGCGAATCTCTTGAGACGGTTATTGATGTCACTGCGAATCTCTTGAGACGGTTATTGATGTCACTGCGAATCTCTTGAGACGGTTATTGATGTCACTGCGAATCTCTTGAGACGGTTATTGATGTCACTGCGAATCTCTTGAGACGGTTATTGATGTCACTGCGAATCTCTTGAGACGGTTATTGATGTCACTGCGAATCTCTTGAGACGGTTATTGATGTCACTGCGAATCTCTTGAGACGGTTATTGATGTCACTGCGAATCTCTTGAGACGGTTATTGATGTCACTGCGAATCTCTTGAGACGGTTATTGATGTCACTGCGAATCTCTTGAGACGGTTATTGATGTCACTGCGAATCTCTTGAGACGGTTATTGATGTCACTGCGAATCTCTTGAGACGGTTATTGATGTCACTGCGAATCTCTTGAGACGGTTATTGATGTCACTGCGAATCTCTTGAGACGGTTATTGATGTCACTGCGAATCTCTTGAGACGGTTATTGATGTCACTGCGAATCTCTTGAGACGGTTATTGATGTCACTGCGAATCTCTTGAGACGGTTATTGATGTCACTGCGAATCTCTTGAGACGGTTATTGATGTCACTGCGAATCTCTTGAGACGGTTATTGATGTCACTGCGAATCTCTTGAGACGGTTATTGATGTCACTGCGAATCTCTTGAGACGGTTATTGATGTCACTGCGAATCTCTTGAGACGGTTATTGATGTCACTGCGAATCTCTTGAGACGGTTATTGATGTCACTGCGAATCTCTTGAGACGGTTATTGATGTCACTGCGAATCTCTTGAGACGGTTATTGATGTCACTGCGAATCTCTTGAGACGGTTATTGATGTCACTGCGAATCTCTTGAGACGGTTATTGATGTCACTGCGAATCTCTTGAGACGGTTATTGATGTCACTGCGAATCTCTTGAGACGGTTATTGATGTCACTGCGAATCTCTTGAGACGGTTATTGATGTCACTGCGAATCTCTTGAGACGGTTATTGATGTCACTGCGAATCTCTTGAGACGGTTATTGATGTCACTGCGAATCTCTTGAGACGGTTATTGATGTCACTGCGAATCTCTTGAGACGGTTATTGATGTCACTGCGAATCTCTTGAGACGGTTATTGATGTCACTGCGAATCTCTTGAGACGGTTATTGATGTCACTGCGAATCTCTTGAGACGGTTATTGATGTCACTGCGAATCTCTTGAGACGGTTATTGATGTCACTGCGAATCTCTTGAGACGGTTATTGATGTCACTGCGAATCTCTTGAGACGGTTATTGATGTCACTGCGAATCTCTTGAGACGGTTATTGATGTCACTGCGAATCTCTTGAGACGGTTATTGATGTCACTGCGAATCTCTTGAGACGGTTATTGATGTCACTGCGAATCTCTTGAGACGGTTATTGATGTCACTGCGAATCTCTTGAGACGGTTATTGATGTCACTGCGAATCTCTTGAGACGGTTATTGATGTCACTGCGAATCTCTTGAGACGGTTATTGATGTCACTGCGAATCTCTTGAGACGGTTATTGATGTCACTGCGAATCTCTTGAGACGGTTATTGATGTCACTGCGAATCTCTTGAGACGGTTATTGATGTCACTGCGAATCTCTTGAGACGGTTATTGATGTCACTGCGAATCTCTTGAGACGGTTATTGATGTCACTGCGAATCTCTTGAGACGGTTATTGATGTCACTGCGAATCTCTTGAGACGGTTATTGATGTCACTGCGAATCTCTTGAGACGGTTATTGATGTCACTGCGAATCTCTTGAGACGGTTATTGATGTCACTGCGAATCTCTTGAGACGGTTATTGATGTCACTGCGAATCTCTTGAGACGGTTATTGATGTCACTGCGAATCTCTTGAGACGGTTATTGATGTCACTGCGAATCTCTTGAGACGGTTATTGATGTCACTGCGAATCTCTTGAGACGGTTATTGATGTCACTGCGAATCTCTTGAGACGGTTATTGATGTCACTGCGAATCTCTTGAGACGGTTATTGATGTCACTGCGAATCTCTTGAGACGGTTATTGATGTCACTGCGAATCTCTTGAGACGGTTATTGATGTCACTGCGAATCTCTTGAGACGGTTATTGATGTCACTGCGAATCTCTTGAGACGGTTATTGATGTCACTGCGAATCTCTTGAGACGGTTATTGATGTCACTGCGAATCTCTTGAGACGGTTATTGATGTCACTGCGAATCTCTTGAGACGGTTATTGATGTCACTGCGAATCTCTTGAGACGGTTATTGATGTCACTGCGAATCTCTTGAGACGGTTATTGATGTCACTGCGAATCTCTTGAGACGGTTATTGATGTCACTGCGAATCTCTTGAGACGGTTATTGATGTCACTGCGAATCTCTTGAGACGGTTATTGATGTCACTGCGAATCTCTTGAGACGGTTATTGATGTCACTGCGAATCTCTTGAGACGGTTATTGATGTCACTGCGAATCTCTTGAGACGGTTATTGATGTCACTGCGAATCTCTTGAGACGGTTATTGATGTCACTGCGAATCTCTTGAGACGGTTATTGATGTCACTGCGAATCTCTTGAGACGGTTATTGATGTCACTGCGAATCTCTTGAGACGGTTATTGATGTCACTGCGAATCTCTTGAGACGGTTATTGATGTCACTGCGAATCTCTTGAGACGGTTATTGATGTCACTGCGAATCTCTTGAGACGGTTATTGATGTCACTGCGAATCTCTTGAGACGGTTATTGATGTCACTGCGAATCTCTTGAGACGGTTATTGATGTCACTGCGAATCTCTTGAGACGGTTATTGATGTCACTGCGAATCTCTTGAGACGGTTATTGATGTCACTGCGAATCTCTTGAGACGGTTATTGATGTCACTGCGAATCTCTTGAGACGGTTATTGATGTCACTGCGAATCTCTTGAGACGGTTATTGATGTCACTGCGAATCTCTTGAGACGGTTATTGATGTCACTGCGAATCTCTTGAGACGGTTATTGATGTCACTGCGAATCTCTTGAGACGGTTATTGATGTCACTGCGAATCTCTTGAGACGGTTATTGATGTCACTGCGAATCTCTTGAGACGGTTATTGATGTCACTGCGAATCTCTTGAGACGGTTATTGATGTCACTGCGAATCTCTTGAGACGGTTATTGATGTCACTGCGAATCTCTTGAGACGGTTATTGATGTCACTGCGAATCTCTTGAGACGGTTATTGATGTCACTGCGAATCTCTTGAGACGGTTATTGATGTCACTGCGAATCTCTTGAGACGGTTATTGATGTCACTGCGAATCTCTTGAGACGGTTATTGATGTCACTGCGAATCTCTTGAGACGGTTATTGATGTCACTGCGAATCTCTTGAGACGGTTATTGATGTCACTGCGAATCTCTTGAGACGGTTATTGATGTCACTGCGAATCTCTTGAGACGGTTATTGATGTCACTGCGAATCTCTTGAGACGGTTATTGATGTCACTGCGAATCTCTTGAGACGGTTATTGATGTCACTGCGAATCTCTTGAGACGGTTATTGATGTCACTGCGAATCTCTTGAGACGGTTATTGATGTCACTGCGAATCTCTTGAGACGGTTATTGATGTCACTGCGAATCTCTTGAGACGGTTATTGATGTCACTGCGAATCTCTTGAGACGGTTATTGATGTCACTGCGAATCTCTTGAGACGGTTATTGATGTCACTGCGAATCTCTTGAGACGGTTATTGATGTCACTGCGAATCTCTTGAGACGGTTATTGATGTCACTGCGAATCTCTTGAGACGGTTATTGATGTCACTGCGAATCTCTTGAGACGGTTATTGATGTCACTGCGAATCTCTTGAGACGGTTATTGATGTCACTGCGAATCTCTTGAGACGGTTATTGATGTCACTGCGAATCTCTTGAGACGGTTATTGATGTCACTGCGAATCTCTTGAGACGGTTATTGATGTCACTGCGAATCTCTTGAGACGGTTATTGATGTCACTGCGAATCTCTTGAGACGGTTATTGATGTCACTGCGAATCTCTTGAGACGGTTATTGATGTCACTTGCGAATCTCTTGAGACGGTTATTGATGTCACTGCGAATCTCTTGAGACGGTTATTGATGTCACTGCGAATCTCTTGAGACGGTTATTGATGTCACTGCGAATCTCTTGAGACGGTTATTGATGTCACTGCGAATCTCTTGAGACGGTTATTGATGTCACTGCGAATCTCTTGAGACGGTTATTGATGTCACTGCGAATCTCTTGAGACGGTTATTGATGTCACTGCGAATCTCTTGAGACGGTTATTGATGTCACTGCGAATCTCTTGAGACGGTTATTGATGTCACTGCGAATCTCTTGAGACGGTTATTGATGTCACTGCGAATCTCTTGAGACGGTTATTGATGTCACTGCGAATCTCTTGAGACGGTTATTGATGTCACTGCGAATCTCTTGAGACGGTTATTGATGTCACTGCGAATCTCTTGAGACGGTTATTGATGTCACTGCGAATCTCTTGAGACGGTTATTGATGTCACTGCGAATCTCTTGAGACGGTTATTGATGTCACTGCGAATCTCTTGAGACGGTTATTGATGTCACTGCGAATCTCTTGAGACGGTTATTGATGTCACTGCGAATCTCTTGAGACGGTTATTGATGTCACTGCGAATCTCTTGAGACGGTTATTGATGTCACTGCGAATCTCTTGAGACGGTTATTGATGTCACTGCGAATCTCTTGAGACGGTTATTGATGTCACTGCGAATCTCTTGAGACGGTTATTGATGTCACTGCGAATCTCTTGAGACGGTTATTGATGTCACTGCGAATCTCTTGAGACGGTTATTGATGTCACTGCGAATCTGAGACGGTTATGATGTCACTGCGAATCTCTTGAGACGGTTATGATGTCACTGCGAATCTCTTGAGACGGTTATTGATGTCACTGCGAATCTCTTGAGACGGTTATTGATGTCACTGCGAATCTCTTGAGACGGTTATTGATGTCACTGCGAATCTCTTGAGACGGTTATTGATGTCACTGCGAATCTCTTGAGACGGTTATTGATGTCACTGCGAATCTCTTGAGACGGTTATTGATGTCACTGCGAATCTCTTGAGACGGTTATTGATGTCACTGCGAATCTCTTGAGACGGTTATTGATGTCACTGCGAATCTCTTGAGACGGTTATTGATGTCACTGCGAATCTCTTGAGACGGTTATTGATGTCACTGCGAATCTCTTGAGACGGTTATTGATGTCACTGCGAATCTCTTGAGACGGTTATTGATGTCACTGCGAATCTCTTGAGACGGTTATTGATGTCACTGCGAATCTCTTGAGACGGTTATTGATGTCACTGCGAATCTCTTGAGACGGTTATTGATGTCACTGCGAATCTCTTGAGACGGTTATTGATGTCACTGCGAATCTCTTGAGACGGTTATTGATGTCACTGCGAATCTCTTGAGACGGTTATTGATGTCACTGCGAATCTCTTGAGACGGTTATTGATGTCACTGCGAATCTCTTGAGACGGTTATTGATGTCACTGCGAATCTCTTGAGACGGTTATTGATGTCACTGCGAATCTCTTGAGACGGTTATTGATGTCACTGCGAATCTCTTGAGACGGTTATTGATGTCACTGCGAATCTCTTGAGACGGTTATTGATGTCACTGCGAATCTCTTGAGACGGTTATTGATGTCACTGCGAATCTCTTGAGACGGTTATTGATGTCACTGCGAATCTCTTGAGACGGTTATTGATGTCACTGCGAATCTCTTGAGACGGTTATTGATGTCACTGCGAATCTCTTGAGACGGTTATTGATGTCACTGCGAATCTCTTGAGACGGTTATTGATGTCACTGCGAATCTCTTGAGACGGTTATTGATGTCACTGCGAATCTCTTGAGACGGTTATTGATGTCACTGCGAATCTCTTGAGACGGTTATTGATGTCACTGCGAATCTCTTGAGACGGTTATTGATGTCACTGCGAATCTCTTGAGACGGTTATTGATGTCACTGCGAATCTCTTGAGACGGTTATTGATGTCACTGCGAATCTCTTGAGACGGTTATTGATGTCACTGCGAATCTCTTGAGACGGTTATTGATGTCACTGCGAATCTCTTGAGACGGTTATTGATGTCACTGCGAATCTCTTGAGACGGTTATTGATGTCACTGCGAATCTCTTGAGACGGTTATTGATGTCACTGCGAATCTCTTGAGACGGTTATTGATGTCACTGCGAATCTCTTGAGACGGTTATTGATGTCACTGCGAATCTCTTGAGACGGTTATTGATGTCACTGCGAATCTCTTGAGACGGTTATTGATGTCACTGCGAATCTCTTGAGACGGTTATTGATGTCACTGCGAATCTCTTGAGACGGTTATTGATGTCACTGCGAATCTCTTGAGACGGTTATTGATGTCACTGCGAATCTCTTGAGACGGTTATTGATGTCACTGCGAATCTCTTGAGACGGTTATTGATGTCACTGCGAATCTCTTGAGACGGTTATTGATGTCACTGCGAATCTCTTGAGACGGTTATTGATGTCACTGCGAATCTCTTGAGACGGTTATTGATGTCACTGCGAATCTCTTGAGACGGTTATTGATGTCACTGCGAATCTCTTGAGACGGTTATTGATGTCACTGCGAATCTCTTGAGACGGTTATTGATGTCACTGCGAATCTCTTGAGACGGTTATTGATGTCACTGCGAATCTCTTGAGACGGTTATTGATGTCACTGCGAATCTCTTGAGACGGTTATTGATGTCACTGCGAATCTCTTGAGACGGTTATTGATGTCACTGCGAATCTCTTGAGACGGTTATTGATGTCACTGCGAATCTCTTGAGACGGTTATTGATGTCACTGCGAATCTCTTGAGACGGTTATTGATGTCACTGCGAATCTCTTGAGACGGTTATTGATGTCACTGCGAATCTCTTGAGACGGTTATTGATGTCACTGCGAATCTCTTGAGACGGTTATTGATGTCACTGCGAATCTCTTGAGACGGTTATTGATGTCACTGCGAATCTCTTGAGACGGTTATTGATGTCACTGCGAATCTCTTGAGACGGTTATTGATGTCACTGCGAATCTCTTGAGACGGTTATTGATGTCACTGCGAATCTCTTGAGACGGTTATTGATGTCACTGCGAATCTCTTGAGACGGTTATTGATGTCACTGCGAATCTCTTGAGACGGTTATTGATGTCACTGCGAATCTCTTGAGACGGTTATTGATGTCACTGCGAATCTCTTGAGACGGTTATTGATGTCACTGCGAATCTCTTGAGACGGTTATTGATGTCACTGCGAATCTCTTGAGACGGTTATTGATGTCACTGCGAATCTCTTGAGACGGTTATTGATGTCACTGCGAATCTCTTGAGACGGTTATTGATGTCACTGCGAATCTCTTGAGACGGTTATTGATGTCACTGCGAATCTCTTGAGACGGTTATTGATGTCACTGCGAATCTCTTGAGACGGTTATTGATGTCACTGCGAATCTCTTGAGACGGTTATTGATGTCACTGCGAATCTCTTGAGACGGTTATTGATGTCACTGCGAATCTCTTGAGACGGTTATTGATGTCACTGCGAATCTCTTGAGACGGTTATTGATGTCACTGCGAATCTCTTGAGACGGTTATTGATGTCACTGCGAATCTCTTGAGACGGTTATTGATGTCACTGCGAATCTCTTGAGACGGTTATTGATGTCACTGCGAATCTCTTGAGACGGTTATTGATGTCACTGCGAATCTCTTGAGACGGTTATTGATGTCACTGCGAATCTCTTGAGACGGTTATTGATGTCACTGCGAATCTCTTGAGACGGTTATTGATGTCACTGCGAATCTCTTGAGACGGTTATTGATGTCACTGCGAATCTCTTGAGACGGTTATTGATGTCACTGCGAATCTCTTGAGACGGTTATTGATGTCACTGCGAATCTCTTGAGACGGTTATTGATGTCACTGCGAATCTCTTGAGACGGTTATTGATGTCACTGCGAATCTCTTGAGACGGTTATTGATGTCACTGCGAATCTCTTGAGACGGTTATTGATGTCACTGCGAATCTCTTGAGACGGTTATTGATGTCACTGCGAATCTCTTGAGACGGTTATTGATGTCACTGCGAATCTCTTGAGACGGTTATTGATGTCACTGCGAATCTCTTGAGACGGTTATTGATGTCACTGCGAATCTCTTGAGACGGTTATTGATGTCACTGCGAATCTCTTGAGACGGTTATTGATGTCACTGCGAATCTCTTGAGACGGTTATTGATGTCACTGCGAATCTCTTGAGACGGTTATTGATGTCACTGCGAATCTCTTGAGACGGTTATTGATGTCACTGCGAATCTCTTGAGACGGTTATTGATGTCACTGCGAATCTCTTGAGACGGTTATTGATGTCACTGCGAATCTCTTGAGACGGTTATTGATGTCACTGCGAATCTCTTGAGACGGTTATTGATGTCACTGCGAATCTCTTGAGACGGTTATTGATGTCACTGCGAATCTCTTGAGACGGTTATTGATGTCACTGCGAATCTCTTGAGACGGTTATTGATGTCACTGCGAATCTCTTGAGACGGTTATTGATGTCACTGCGAATCTCTTGAGACGGTTATTGATGTCACTGCGAATCTCTTGAGACGGTTATTGATGTCACTGCGAATCTCTTGAGACGGTTATTGATGTCACTGCGAATCTCTTGAGACGGTTATTGATGTCACTGCGAATCTCTTGAGACGGTTATTGATGTCACTGCGAATCTCTTGAGACGGTTATTGATGTCACTGCGAATCTCTTGAGACGGTTATTGATGTCACTGCGAATCTCTTGAGACGGTTATTGATGTCACTGCGAATCTCTTGAGACGGTTATTGATGTCACTGCGAATCTCTTGAGACGGTTATTGATGTCACTGCGAATCTCTTGAGACGGTTATTGATGTCACTGCGAATCTCTTGAGACGGTTATTGATGTCACTGCGAATCTCTTGAGACGGTTATTGATGTCACTGCGAATCTCTTGAGACGGTTATTGATGTCACTGCGAATCTCTTGAGACGGTTATTGATGTCACTGCGAATCTCTTGAGACGGTTATTGATGTCACTGCGAATCTCTTGAGACGGTTATTGATGTCACTGCGAATCTCTTGAGACGGTTATTGATGTCACTGCGAATCTCTTGAGACGGTTATTGATGTCACTGCGAATCTCTTGAGACGGTTATTGATGTCACTGCGAATCTCTTGAGACGGTTATTGATGTCACTGCGAATCTCTTGAGACGGTTATTGATGTCACTGCGAATCTCTTGAGACGGTTATTGATGTCACTGCGAATCTCTTGAGACGGTTATTGATGTCACTGCGAATCTCTTGAGACGGTTATTGATGTCACTGCGAATCTCTTGAGACGGTTATTGATGTCACTGCGAATCTCTTGAGACGGTTATTGATGTCACTGCGAATCTCTTGAGACGGTTATTGATGTCACTGCGAATCTCTTGAGACGGTTATTGATGTCACTGCGAATCTCTTGAGACGGTTATTGATGTCACTGCGAATCTCTTGAGACGGTTATTGATGTCACTGCGAATCTCTTGAGACGGTTATTGATGTCACTGCGAATCTCTTGAGACGGTTATTGATGTCACTGCGAATCTCTTGAGACGGTTATTGATGTCACTGCGAATCTCTTGAGACGGTTATTGATGTCACTGCGAATCTCTTGAGACGGTTATTGATGTCACTGCGAATCTCTTGAGACGGTTATTGATGTCACTGCGAATCTCTTGAGACGGTTATTGATGTCACTGCGAATCTCTTGAGACGGTTATTGATGTCACTGCGAATCTCTTGAGACGGTTATTGATGTCACTGCGAATCTCTTGAGACGGTTATTGATGTCACTGCGAATCTCTTGAGACGGTTATTGATGTCACTGCGAATCTCTTGAGACGGTTATTGATGTCACTGCGAATCTCTTGAGACGGTTATTGATGTCACTGCGAATCTCTTGAGACGGTTATTGATGTCACTGCGAATCTCTTGAGACGGTTATTGATGTCACTGCGAATCTCTTGAGACGGTTATTGATGTCACTGCGAATCTCTTGAGACGGTTATTGATGTCACTGCGAATCTCTTGAGACGGTTATTGATGTCACTGCGAATCTCTTGAGACGGTTATTGATGTCACTGCGAATCTCTTGAGACGGTTATTGATGTCACTGCGAATCTCTTGAGACGGTTATTGATGTCACTGCGAATCTCTTGAGACGGTTATTGATGTCACTGCGAATCTCTTGAGACGGTTATTGATGTCACTGCGAATCTCTTGAGACGGTTATTGATGTCACTGCGAATCTCTTGAGACGGTTATTGATGTCACTGCGAATCTCTTGAGACGGTTATTGATGTCACTGCGAATCTCTTGAGACGGTTATTGATGTCACTGCGAATCTCTTGAGACGGTTATTGATGTCACTGCGAATCTCTTGAGACGGTTATTGATGTCACTGCGAATCTCTTGAGACGGTTATTGATGTCACTGCGAATCTCTTGAGACGGTTATTGATGTCACTGCGAATCTCTTGAGACGGTTATTGATGTCACTGCGAATCTCTTGAGACGGTTATTGATGTCACTGCGAATCTCTTGAGACGGTTATTGATGTCACTGCGAATCTCTTGAGACGGTTATTGATGTCACTGCGAATCTCTTGAGACGGTTATTGATGTCACTGCGAATCTCTTGAGACGGTTATTGATGTCACTGCGAATCTCTTGAGACGGTTATTGATGTCACTGCGAATCTCTTGAGACGGTTATTGATGTCACTGCGAATCTCTTGAGACGGTTATTGATGTCACTGCGAATCTCTTGAGACGGTTATTGATGTCACTGCGAATCTCTTGAGACGGTTATTGATGTCACTGCGAATCTCTTGAGACGGTTATTGATGTCACTGCGAATCTCTTGAGACGGTTATTGATGTCACTGCGAATCTCTTGAGACGGTTATTGATGTCACTGCGAATCTCTTGAGACGGTTATTGATGTCACTGCGAATCTCTTGAGACGGTTATTGATGTCACTGCGAATCTCTTGAGACGGTTATTGATGTCACTGCGAATCTCTTGAGACGGTTATTGATGTCACTGCGAATCTCTTGAGACGGTTATTGATGTCACTGCGAATCTCTTGAGACGGTTATTGATGTCACTGCGAATCTCTTGAGACGGTTATTGATGTCACTGCGAATCTCTTGAGACGGTTATTGATGTCACTGCGAATCTCTTGAGACGGTTATTGATGTCACTGCGAATCTCTTGAGACGGTTATTGATGTCACTGCGAATCTCTTGAGACGGTTATTGATGTCACTGCGAATCTCTTGAGACGGTTATTGATGTCACTGCGAATCTCTTGAGACGGTTATTGATGTCACTGCGAATCTCTTGAGACGGTTATTGATGTCACTGCGAATCTCTTGAGACGGTTATTGATGTCACTGCGAATCTCTTGAGACGGTTATTGATGTCACTGCGAATCTCTTGAGACGGTTATTGATGTCACTGCGAATCTCTTGAGACGGTTATTGATGTCACTGCGAATCTCTTGAGACGGTTATTGATGTCACTGCGAATCTCTTGAGACGGTTATTGATGTCACTGCGAATCTCTTGAGACGGTTATTGATGTCACTGCGAATCTCTTGAGACGGTTATTGATGTCACTGCGAATCTCTTGAGACGGTTATTGATGTCACTGCGAATCTCTTGAGACGGTTATTGATGTCACTGCGAATCTCTTGAGACGGTTATTGATGTCACTGCGAATCTCTTGAGACGGTTATTGATGTCACTGCGAATCTCTTGAGACGGTTATTGATGTCACTGCGAATCTCTTGAGACGGTTATTGATGTCACTGCGAATCTCTTGAGACGGTTATTGATGTCACTGCGAATCTCTTGAGACGGTTATTGATGTCACTGCGAATCTCTTGAGACGGTTATTGATGTCACTGCGAATCTCTTGAGACGGTTATTGATGTCACTGCGAATCTCTTGAGACGGTTATTGATGTCACTGCGAATCTCTTGAGACGGTTATTGATGTCACTGCGAATCTCTTGAGACGGTTATTGATGTCACTGCGAATCTCTTGAGACGGTTATTGATGTCACTGCGAATCTCTTGAGACGGTTATTGATGTCACTGCGAATCTCTTGAGACGGTTATTGATGTCACTGCGAATCTCTTGAGACGGTTATTGATGTCACTGCGAATCTCTTGAGACGGTTATTGATGTCACTGCGAATCTCTTGAGACGGTTATTGATGTCACTGCGAATCTCTTGAGACGGTTATTGATGTCACTGCGAATCTCTTGAGACGGTTATTGATGTCACTGCGAATCTCTTGAGACGGTTATTGATGTCACTGCGAATCTCTTGAGACGGTTATTGATGTCACTGCGAATCTCTTGAGACGGTTATTGATGTCACTGCGAATCTCTTGAGACGGTTATTGATGTCACTGCGAATCTCTTGAGACGGTTATTGATGTCACTGCGAATCTCTTGAGACGGTTATTGATGTCACTGCGAATCTCTTGAGACGGTTATTGATGTCACTGCGAATCTCTTGAGACGGTTATTGATGTCACTGCGAATCTCTTGAGACGGTTATTGATGTCACTGCGAATCTCT
Source organism: Closterium sp. Naga37s-1 (assembly GCA_947471745.1). Taxonomy (NCBI): domain Eukaryota; kingdom Viridiplantae; phylum Streptophyta; class Zygnematophyceae; order Desmidiales; family Closteriaceae; genus Closterium; species Closterium sp. Naga37s-1. The sequence continues at coordinate 1,709,168 of CANJKZ010000903.1, forward strand.
TGAGACGGTTATTGATGTCACTGCGAATCTCTTGAGACGGTTATTGATGTCACTGCGAATCTCTTGAGACGGTTATTGATGTCACTGCGAATCTCTTGAGACGGTTATTGATGTCACTGCGAATCTCTTGAGACGGTTATTGATGTCACTGCGAATCTCTTGAGACGGTTATTGATGTCACTGCGAATCTCTTGAGACGGTTATTGATGTCACTGCGAATCTCTTGAGACGGTTATTGATGTCACTGCGAATCTCTTGAGACGGTTATTGATGTCACTGCGAATCTCTTGAGACGGTTATTGATGTCACTGCGAATCTCTTGAGACGGTTATTGATGTCACTGCGAATCTCTTGAGACGGTTATTGATGTCACTGCGAATCTCTTGAGACGGTTATTGATGTCACTGCGAATCTCTTGAGACGGTTATTGATGTCACTGCGAATCTCTTGAGACGGTTATTGATGTCACTGCGAATCTCTTGAGACGGTTATTGATGTCACTGCGAATCTCTTGAGACGGTTATTGATGTCACTGCGAATCTCTTGAGACGGTTATTGATGTCACTGCGAATCTCTTGAGACGGTTATTGATGTCACTGCGAATCTCTTGAGACGGTTATTGATGTCACTGCGAATCTCTTGAGACGGTTATTGATGTCACTGCGAATCTCTTGAGACGGTTATTGATGTCACTGCGAATCTCTTGAGACGGTTATTGATGTCACTGCGAATCTCTTGAGACGGTTATTGATGTCACTGCGAATCTCTTGAGACGGTTATTGATGTCACTGCGAATCTCTTGAGACGGTTATTGATGTCACTGCGAATCTCTTGAGACGGTTATTGATGTCACTGCGAATCTCTTGAGACGGTTATTGATGTCACTGCGAATCTCTTGAGACGGTTATTGATGTCACTGCGAATCTCTTGAGACGGTTATTGATGTCACTGCGAATCTCTTGAGACGGTTATTGATGTCACTGCGAATCTCTTGAGACGGTTATTGATGTCACTGCGAATCTCTTGAGACGGTTATTGATGTCACTGCGAATCTCTTGAGACGGTTATTGATGTCACTGCGAATCTCTTGAGACGGTTATTGATGTCACTGCGAATCTCTTGAGACGGTTATTGATGTCACTGCGAATCTCTTGAGACGGTTATTGATGTCACTGCGAATCTCTTGAGACGGTTATTGATGTCACTGCGAATCTCTTGAGACGGTTATTGATGTCACTGCGAATCTCTTGAGACGGTTATTGATGTCACTGCGAATCTCTTGAGACGGTTATTGATGTCACTGCGAATCTCTTGAGACGGTTATTGATGTCACTGCGAATCTCTTGAGACGGTTATTGATGTCACTGCGAATCTCTTGAGACGGTTATTGATGTCACTGCGAATCTCTTGAGACGGTTATTGATGTCACTGCGAATCTCTTGAGACGGTTATTGATGTCACTGCGAATCTCTTGAGACGGTTATTGATGTCACTGCGAATCTCTTGAGACGGTTATTGATGTCACTGCGAATCTCTTGAGACGGTTATTGATGTCACTGCGAATCTCTTGAGACGGTTATTGATGTCACTGCGAATCTCTTGAGACGGTTATTGATGTCACTGCGAATCTCTTGAGACGGTTATTGATGTCACTGCGAATCTCTTGAGACGGTTATTGATGTCACTGCGAATCTCTTGAGACGGTTATTGATGTCACTGCGAATCTCTTGAGACGGTTATTGATGTCACTGCGAATCTCTTGAGACGGTTATTGATGTCACTGCGAATCTCTTGAGACGGTTATTGATGTCACTGCGAATCTCTTGAGACGGTTATTGATGTCACTGCGAATCTCTTGAGACGGTTATTGATGTCACTGCGAATCTCTTGAGACGGTTATTGATGTCACTGCGAATCTCTTGAGACGGTTATTGATGTCACTGCGAATCTCTTGAGACGGTTATTGATGTCACTGCGAATCTCTTGAGACGGTTATTGATGTCACTGCGAATCTCTTGAGACGGTTATTGATGTCACTGCGAATCTCTTGAGACGGTTATTGATGTCACTGCGAATCTCTTGAGACGGTTATTGATGTCACTGCGAATCTCTTGAGACGGTTATTGATGTCACTGCGAATCTCTTGAGACGGTTATTGATGTCACTGCGAATCTCTTGAGACGGTTATTGATGTCACTGCGAATCTCTTGAGACGGTTATTGATGTCACTGCGAATCTCTTGAGACGGTTATTGATGTCACTGCGAATCTCTTGAGACGGTTATTGATGTCACTGCGAATCTCTTGAGACGGTTATTGATGTCACTGCGAATCTCTTGAGACGGTTATTGATGTCACTGCGAATCTCTTGAGACGGTTATTGATGTCACTGCGAATCTCTTGAGACGGTTATTGATGTCACTGCGAATCTCTTGAGACGGTTATTGATGTCACTGCGAATCTCTTGAGACGGTTATTGATGTCACTGCGAATCTCTTGAGACGGTTATTGATGTCACTGCGAATCTCTTGAGACGGTTATTGATGTCACTGCGAATCTCTTGAGACGGTTATTGATGTCACTGCGAATCTCTTGAGACGGTTATTGATGTCACTGCGAATCTCTTGAGACGGTTATTGATGTCACTGCGAATCTCTTGAGACGGTTATTGATGTCACTGCGAATCTCTTGAGACGGTTATTGATGTCACTGCGAATCTCTTGAGACGGTTATTGATGTCACTGCGAATCTCTTGAGACGGTTATTGATGTCACTGCGAATCTCTTGAGACGGTTATTGATGTCACTGCGAATCTCTTGAGACGGTTATTGATGTCACTGCGAATCTCTTGAGACGGTTATTGATGTCACTGCGAATCTCTTGAGACGGTTATTGATGTCACTGCGAATCTCTTGAGACGGTTATTGATGTCACTGCGAATCTCTTGAGACGGTTATTGATGTCACTGCGAATCTCTTGAGACGGTTATTGATGTCACTGCGAATCTCTTGAGACGGTTATTGATGTCACTGCGAATCTCTGAGACGGTTATTGATGTCACTGCGAATCTCTTGAGACGGTTATTGATGTCACTGCGAATCTCTTGAGACGGTTACTTGATGTCACTGCGAATCTCTTGAGACGGTTATTGATGTCACTGCGAATCTCTTGAGACGGTTATTGATGTCACTGCGAATCTCTTGAGACGGTTATTGATGTCACTGCGAATCTCTTGAGACGGTTATTGATGTCACTGCGAATCTCTTGAGACGGTTATTGATGTCACTGCGAATCTCTTGAGACGGTTATTGATGTCACTGCGAATCTCTTGAGACGGTTATTGATGTCACTGCGAATCTCTTGAGACGGTTATTGATGTCACTGCGAATCTCTTGAGACGGTTATTGATGTCACTGCGAATCTCTTGAGACGGTTATTGATGTCACTGCGAATCTCTTGAGACGGTTATTGATGTCACTGCGAATCTCTTGAGACGGTTATTGATGTCACTGCGAATCTCTTGAGACGGTTATTGATGTCACTGCGAATCTCTTGAGACGGTTATTGATGTCACTGCGAATCTCTTGAGACGGTTATTGATGTCACTGCGAATCTCTTGAGACGGTTATTGATGTCACTTGCGAATCTCTTGAGACGGTTATTGATGTCACTGCGAATCTCTTGAGACGGTTATTGATGTCACTGCGAATCTCTTGAGACGGTTATTGATGTCACTGCGAATCTCTTGAGACGGTTATTGATGTCACTGCGAATCTCTTGAGACGGTTATTGATGTCACTGCGAATCTCTTGAGACGGTTATTGATGTCACTGCGAATCTCTTGAGACGGTTATTGATGTCACTGCGAATCTCTTGAGACGGTTATTGATGTCACTGCGAATCTCTTGAGACGGTTATTGATGTCACTGCGAATCTCTTGAGACGGTTATTGATGTCACTGCGAATCTCTTGAGACGGTTATTGATGTCACTGCGAATCTCTTGAGACGGTTATTGATGTCACTGCGAATCTCTTGAGACGGTTATTGATGTCACTGCGAATCTCTTGAGACGGTTATTGATGTCACTGCGAATCTCTTGAGACGGTTATTGATGTCACTGCGAATCTCTTGAGACGGTTATTGATGTCACTGCGAATCTCTTGAGACGGTTATTGATGTCACTGCGAATCTCTTGAGACGGTTATTGATGTCACTGCGAATCTCTTGAGACGGTTATTGATGTCACTGCGAATCTCTTGAGACGGTTATTGATGTCACTGCGAATCTCTTGAGACGGTTATTGATGTCACTGCGAATCTCTTGAGACGGTTATTGATGTCACTGCGAATCTCTTGAGACGGTTATTGATGTCACTGCGAATCTCTTGAGACGGTTATTGATGTCACTGCGAATCTCTTGAGACGGTTATTGATGTCACTGCGAATCTCTTGAGACGGTTATTGATGTCACTGCGAATCTCTTGAGACGGTTATTGATGTCACTGCGAATCTCTTGAGACGGTTATTGATGTCACTGCGAATCTCTTGAGACGGTTATTGATGTCACTGCGAATCTCTTGAGACGGTTATTGATGTCACTGCGAATCTCTGAGACGGTTATGATGTCACTGCGAATCTCTTGAGACGGTTATTGATGTCACTGCGAATCTCTTGAGACGGTTATTGATGTCACTGCGAATCTCTTGAGACGGTTATTGATGTCACTGCGAATCTCTTGAGACGGTTATTGATGTCACTGCGAATCTCTTGAGACGGTTATTGATGTCACTGCGAATCTCTTGAGACGGTTATTGATGTCACTGCGAATCTCTTGAGACGGTTACTGATGTCCACTGCGAATCTCTTGAGACGGTTATTGATGTCACTGCGAATCTCTTGAGACGGTTATTGATGTCACTGCGAATCTCTTGAGACGGTTATTGATGTCACTGCGAATCTCTTGAGACGGTTATTGATGTCACTGCGAATCTCTTGAGACGGTTATTGATGTCACTGCGAATCTCTTGAGACGGTTATTGATGTCACTGCGAATCTCTGAGACGGTTATTGATGTCACTGCGAATCTCTTGAGACGGTTATTGATGTCACTGCGAATCTCTTGAGACGGTTATTGATGTCACTGCGAATCTCTTGAGACGGTTATTGATGTCACTGCGAATCTCTTGAGACGGTTATTGATGTCACTGCGAATCTCTTGAGACGGTTATTGATGTCACTGCGAATCTCTTGAGACGGTTATTGATGTCACTGCGAATCTCTTGAGACGGTTATTGATGTCACTGCGAATCTCTTGAGACGGTTATTGATGTCACTGCGAATCTCTTGAGACGGTTATTGATGTCACTGCGAATCTCTTGAGACGGTTATTGATGTCACTGCGAATCTCTTGAGACGGTTATTGATGTCACTGCGAATCTCTTGAGACGGTTATTGATGTCACTGCGAATCTCTTGAGACGGTTATTGATGTCACTGCGAATCTCTTGAGACGGTTATTGATGTCACTGCGAATCTCTTGAGACGGTTATTGATGTCACTGCGAATCTCTTGAGACGGTTATTGATGTCACTGCGAATCTCTTGAGACGGTTATTGATGTCACTGCGAATCTCTTGAGACGGTTATTGATGTCACTGCGAATCTCTTGAGACGGTTATTGATGTCACTGCGAATCTCTTGAGACGGTTATTGATGTCACTGCGAATCTCTTGAGACGGTTATTGATGTCACTGCGAATCTCTTGAGACGGTTATTGATGTCACTGCGAATCTCTTGAGACGGTTATTGATGTCACTGCGAATCTCTTGAGACGGTTATTGATGTCACTGCGAATCTCTTGAGACGGTTATTGATGTCACTGCGAATCTCTTGAGACGGTTATTGATGTCACTGCGAATCTCTTGAGACGGTTATTGATGTCACTGCGAATCTCTTGAGACGGTTATTGATGTCACTGCGAATCTCTTGAGACGGTTATTGATGTCACTGCGAATCTCTTGAGACGGTTATTGATGTCACTGCGAATCTCTTGAGACGGTTATTGATGTCACTGCGAATCTCTTGAGACGGTTATTGATGTCACTGCGAATCTCTTGAGACGGTTATTGATGTCACTGCGAATCTCTTGAGACGGTTATTGATGTCACTGCGAATCTCTTGAGACGGTTATTGATGTCACTGCGAATCTCTTGAGACGGTTATTGATGTCACTGCGAATTCTCTTGAGACGGTTATTGATGTCACTGCGAATCTCTTGAGACGGTTATTGATGTCACTGCGAATCTCTTGAGACGGTTATTGATGTCACTGCGAATCTCTTGAGACGGTTATTGATGTCACTGCGAATCTCTTGAGACGGTTATTGATGTCACTGCGAATCTCTTGAGATTGATGTCACTGCGAATCTCTTGAGACGGTTATTGATGTCACTGCGAATCTCTTGAGACGGTTATTGATGTCACTGCGAATCTCTTGAGACGGTTATTGATGTCACTGCGAATCTCTTGAGACGGTTATTGATGTCACTGCGAATCTCTTGAGACGGTTATTGATGTCACTGCGAATCTCTTGAGACGGTTATTGATGTCACTGCGAATCTCTTGAGACGGTTATTGATGTCACTGCGAATCTCTTGAGACGGTTATTGATGTCACTGCGAATCTCTTGAGACGGTTATTGATGTCACTGCGAATCTCTTGAGACGGTTATTGATGTCACTGCGAATCTCTTGAGACGGTTATTGATGTCACTGCGAATCTCTTGAGACGGTTATTGATGTCACTGCGAATCTCTTGAGACGGTTATTGATGTCACTGCGAATCTCTTGAGACGGTTATTGATGTCACTGCGAATCTCTTGAGACGGTTATTGATGTCACTGCGAATCTCTTGAGACGGTTATTGATGTCACTGCGAATCTCTTGAGACGGTTATTGATGTCACTGCGAATCTCTTGAGACGGTTATTGATGTCACTGCGAATCTCTTGAGACGGTTATTGATGTCACTGCGAATCTCTTGAGACGGTTATTGATGTCACTGCGAATCTCTTGAGACGGTTATTGATGTCACTGCGAATCTCTTGAGACGGTTATTGATGTCACTGCGAATCTCTTGAGACGGTTATTGATGTCACTGCGAATCTCTTGAGACGGTTATTGATGTCACTGCGAATCTCTTGAGACGGTTATTGATGTCACTGCGAATCTCTTGAGACGGTTATTGATGTCACTGCGAATCTCTTGAGACGGTTATTGATGTCACTGCGAATCTCTTGAGACGGTTATTGATGTCACTGCGAATCTCTTGAGACGGTTATTGATGTCACTGCGAATCTCTTGAGACGGTTATTGATGTCACTGCGAATCTCTTGAGACGGTTATTGATGTCACTGCGAATCTCTTGAGACGGTTATTGATGTCACTGCGAATCTCTTGAGACGGTTATTGATGTCACTGCGAATCTCTTGAGACGGTTATTGATGTCACTGCGAATCTCTTGAGACGGTTATTGATGTCACTGCGAATCTCTTGAGACGGTTATTGATGTCACTGCGAATCTCTTGAGACGGTTATTGATGTCACTGCGAATCTCTTGAGACGGTTATTGATGTCACTGCGAATCTCTTGAGACGGTTATTGATGTCACTGCGAATCTCTTGAGACGGTTACTGATGTCACTTGCGAATCTCTTGAGACGGTTATTGATGTCACTGCGAATCTCTTGAGACGGTTATTGATGTCACTGCGAATCTCTTGAGACGGTTATTGATGTCACTGCGAATCTCTTGAGACGGTTATTGATGTCACTCTGCACTAGTTCACTGCGATCCTTGAGACGGTTATTGATGTCACTGCGAATCTCTTGAGACGGTTATTGATGTCACTGCGAATCTCTTGAGACGGTTATTGATGTCACTGCGAATCTCTTGAGACGGTTATTGATGTCACTGCGAATCTCTGAGACGGTTATTGATGTCACTGCGAATCTCTTGAGACGGTTATTGAGTCACTGCGAATCTCTGAGACGGTTATTGATGTCACTGCGAATCTCTTGAGACGGTTATTGATGTCACTGCGAATCTCTTGAGACGGTTATTGATGTCACTGCGAATCTCTTGAGACGGTTATTGATGTCACTGCGAATCTCTTGAGTACGGTTATTGATGTCACTGCGAATCTCTTGAGACGGTTCTATTGATGTCACTGCGAATCTCTTGAGACGGTTATTGATGTCACTGCGAATCTCTTGAGACGGTTATTGATGTCACTGCGAATCTCTTGAGACGGTTTATTGATGTCACTGCGAATCTCTTGAGACGGTTATTGATGTCACTGCGAATCTCTTGAGACGGTATTGATGTCACTGCGAATCTCTTGAGACGGTTATTGATGTCACTGCGAATCTCTTGAGACGGTTATTGATGTCACTGCGAATCTCTTGAGACGGTTATTGATGTCACTGCGAATCTCTTGAGACGGTTATTGAGGTCACTGCGAATCTCTGAGACGGTTATGATGTCACTGCGAATCTCTTGAGACGGTTATTGATGTCACTGCGAATCTCTTGAGACGGTTACTGATGTCACTGCGAATCTCTTGAGGACGGCTATTGATGTCACTGCGAATCTCTGAGACGGTTATTGATGTCACTGCGAATCTCTTGAGACGGTTATTGATGCTCACTGCGAATCTCTTGAGACGGTTATTGATGTCACTGCGAATCTCTTGAGACGGTTATTGATGTCACTGCGAATCTCTTGAGACGGTTATTGATGTCACTGCGAATCTCTGAGACGGTTATTGATGTCCTACTCTGCGAATCTCTTGAGATTATTGATGTCACTGCGAATCTCTTGAGACGGTTATTGATGTCACTGCGAATCTCTTGAGACGGGTATTGATGTCACTGCGAATCTCTTGAGACGGTTATTGATGTCACTGCGAATCTCTTGAGACGGTTATGATGTCACTGCGAATCTCTTGAGACGGTATTGATGTCACTGCGAATCTCTTGAGACGGTTATTGATGTCACTGCGAATCTCTTGAGACGGTTATTGATGTCACTGCGAATCTCTGAGACGGTTATTGATGTCACTGCGAATCTCTTGAGACGGTTATTGATGTCACTGCGAATCTCTTGAGACGGTATTGATGTCATGCGAATCTCTTGAGACGGTTATTGATGTCACTGCGAATCTCTTGAGACGGTTATTGATGTCACTGCGAATCTCTTGAGACGGTTATTGATGTCACTGCGAATCTCTTGAGACGGTTATTGATGTCACTGCGAATCTCTTGAGAGGTTATTGATGTCACTGCGAATCTCTTGAGACGGTTATTGATGTCACTGCGAATCTCTTGAGAGGTTATTGATGTCACTGCGAATCTCTTGAGACGGTTATTGATGTCACTGCGAATCTCTTGAGACGGTTATTGATGTCACTGCGAATCTCTTGAGACGGTTATTGATGTCACTGCGAATCTCTTGAGACGGTTATTGATGTCACTGCGAATCTCTTGAGACGGTTATTGATGTCACTGCGAATCTCTTGAGACGGTTATTGATGTCACTGCGAATCTCTTGAGACGGTTATGATGTCACTGCGAATCTCTGAGACGGTTATTGATGTCACTGCGAATCTCTTGAGACGGTTATTGATGTCACTGCGAATCTCTTGAGACGGTTATTGATGTCACTGCGAATCTCTTGA